>JAFEMH010002558.1:0-331449 GCA_022495995.1 Adenophora triphylla var. japonica | reverse complement strand
TATCCTGCTGGTTATGGCCAGAACACTATGAGTCCCATGAATCCTGTATGGTTTTGCTCATATACCGTTCTTTTTCTGAATATCTGCAAACACTTTGTTGTCTAAGCACTACTTAGGTGTCTTTTGTTTGTTTAAATGTTGAATGGGATTTTTTTCCAGCAGGGAATGCAGCATCAGCGGAGAAGGTTTTTCCTCAGTATGGACCTGGACCACCAGTGCTTGGGTTTGCTTATGACATGCAACGGGCTCAAGGGCACAAGATAGACTAGCTCACTCTAGGCTATGGTCTCCTAAATTACTTACCTGACAACTGGTACATCAAGTTGAATCTTGGAGTTCGTTTCAAATCTTATCTTTTGATTGACATTTTAAAAAGACATACTATGTTATTATGTAGTTTGTGAATCCCTGCAGCAAATGTTTTGGCGGTTCGTATTAGTTCTCTGTGTGGCTTATGTTCATTTGGTTTCTTGTGCAAATATATGTTTTGCTTATGTTGATTCTCTTGACATGTTATCTTAAAATTTTCGTTATTGCACTGCTATCATTGTGAAATGAAGTAGATGCAACATGTTGCTTTGTGAATGGCCACTTCGTGACCAATTCTGCAAGAAGGTGGGCAATCTACTCTAGGACTATTTCTTGGAAAGTTGTGCGGGTTCAGCATTTCATACTTGGATATGGTGCTGCAAAGTAAAGCCAAGTACCCAATGAATGGATACCAAATTCCTTCACTCGTAGCGAAAAGTCATCTATGCATGCAGAGGGTGGTTGATTGTTTGGATGAAGTACTGCTGTGATATTTTTGAAGGTGAGGCTATAGTTTGCTCCAGAAAAGTGCATTGAATGAATCATGTATATTAGGATGAGAGAGAAAATGATTCACTTATTGCTTCATGGTTGCGTACTTGAGCAAAATCGAGGTAACCCGTTAGTTTTGCTCTCTTTATTGCGACAAAGGAAATGACGGTTTCTCTTGCTGGTGAAATTACTTTGTCATTGTTTCATTGAGTCTTTGTCATTGTTTATTATCTCTTAGCTCTTGGTAATTTATTATCTCGACTTGATGGTGAAATTACTTTGTCATAGGCTGTTTCATTGAGTCTTTGTTTCTTTCTAGATTTTGATCTCTTTGTGAGCTTTTTTTGGTTTGTATTTACAGTTTGCACAGGGGTTTTGCAACTTTGTATTGAGCTATAATTTTGTTGGAAGAGGAATGGTTGCAGTCAGGCAGGAGATGTTGGAGTAGTATTGGTTTATGCTCCTATTTGCCCTAGCTGTGTTTATGGTATGGTTGAGGGGTTAAAAGTGTTGTGGGGTTGGATATCAAGTGACTTTTTAGGAAGCTATCAATTTCTCTTTATTTTTGCAATATCAGATTGGAATTTTGCGTTAAAAATGACTAGGCAAGTGCACAAGTCTCTCACCATTGTGTTAAGGCTCACCTTTTAGCGTGTGTATAAGTATTTTTCTACTCCCTCCATCCCTAAATGAATGTTTATTTTTCTAAAAAAATGTCCCAAAATGTATGTCTATTTTTATGGAGAAATTACTATATCCTCCCTTATCGTTCAACAAGTTCTAATTCATACTTAAACTCATGATGCAATACAGTGAGATCACTAAGGGGTTTTATGTACTTGTGCCTCTAAAATTGCTTAAATTTCAATTTTCTTCAAATGTCCCTTGAGATGAAAATTGGACATTCATTTAGGGACGGAGGGAGTAGTATTTTATTTTTGGGTGCGAGGCGGGGTTCAGGAAGTGTACAAGACCTTAGTCATCTGGTAGCTATCGAAAAGTAGTATTTTCCTTGGAAGCGCCTTGACTGACACAGTTGTGGAAAAACACTATTTAATATTAGTATTATTACTCCATTCTGTGTTACGTGGGGACTATGGGAGGAGTGGTGGGATGGGGTTGTCTCTCCCATAGGTAGTATACTCAAAAATTTGTATTATCTTGTTGAGTTGATGTCTCCTTAAATGACCTCCTTCATATACATCAAATGACCATCAGTTTAGATTAGTGATAGAAAACTGGTGAATCGGCCTGGTGCTCTTCATCTCCACTGGATTCTGGCCAGTTTTGTTCCCAAGTACGAGCACAAGAAGTTTGGCAAGTTTCTGTTCACAATTTTGCTGTTGCTTGTGATGTTTGAGAAAGTGAACTGATCATCGGTCATGGCCAAGTAAGGGAATGGTTTCAGCTCTTTTAATGCACAATATATATGCTGGTTCTTGGAAGATTTGATGAGGTGAAGCCGCATGAGTTTCCCAGTCAAGTAAGTGAATAACTTTTTGTGTGCATATAAGATAATTTGTTGTTTATTTGTTGATTGAGTTTTATGACAATCTAGTTAACATTAACTCTTCTACTTAAGTAGTCTTGACGGTTGACCGTTGGTGCCAATTCTAGTTTCTTTTGATGTAATCAAGGTTTTGTGTACTGTCATTGCTCGAATTCTCGGCTCGAGAAAGCTTTGTTAATTTTTTAGTATAGTCAGTGTGTATAATGAATTGTCTTAAGGATAGTGGTGGTCTGCCATTGTATTTTTCCATCATTTTTTTGTTGAGGTTCCTTTTCTTATAGTTATGCACAATATAATAAGCGTCTCTTTATATCAGAATCAACAGTGAACTACCCCTTTTGGCGACCCTCTAGTTCGTGGGCTGTATCCAACCAGTGTCCAACCATTTTTGCTTACAGATTGGAGATTATATACTGGAGGTTAAGTTTCTGAATATTGATGTGTAAATTACCCTTTATGAAATTACATTTGAAACTGGGTTTCACCTGTTTTGCTACACATCTATTTTCGGAAGTTCATGATACATGACTTACCTAATGGGATGTATGTATAATTCGACCCATATTTATTCTATACAAGTACTTTTTAGTGTTTACATTGCTTTCTTTTGAATGTTATGTTTGACTCTGTGGTTGTAGATGGTTCCTGTCAATACTATGCAATGCATTTTGTAGATTATTTGGTGATACGATTGGTTCCGTTTATGCAAGTTAAGCTCTGATTGTCTATATTTTGTAGTTAGCATTAATATGATTTGAAATTCACGTGTTCTAGAATTATTGCCTAGGGACAGATGTTCTATATTTGGCTTGATTATGCATGTGACAGAAGTGATTAGAGAAGCTTTATCTTGTAGTCTTATGATAGTAAGTTGTTGAGTCCTGCAATAGTTGGTTTCCTTGAAATGCCATTTGTTAGGACAATTTACCACCGGTTTGTATCTTTTGCAAGTCAAGTGACTTTTCAAGTCCATATTCGGTGTATTTCCTGTTTCCTTAATTATCGGCAATTTCAGAAGAAGGGGAAATGTTATAGTGTATCATCGTAGTATATGTAGAGCTGCTGAGGAATCAGCTAATTCTCTTCTTTTTATAAGCCGTGTGTTATGGTATTTCGAGTGATGCCACAGATTGATCCGTGCTTGATCTTTCGAAGAATACTCTTTGAGGGAGTCCAGAGCCTGACATCGGTGGTTGATAGAAGGTGTGTGTTTGTTTGTGTAACTGGCATTCGGACTTGTGTCACTAGGGATTCCTTGCTAAATATTGGGTGATTTCTGAGGGAGATAACTCTGACTGTAGGAAGTAATATTCTGACCGCCATGCTTGTATTTGTATAACTGCATTTTTCTAGAATATGCAACTTAAAATAATTTATCAGCATTGAAGTATGAATTACATATTTTGAGAATCATGTGTTGTAAAAAGCATCGATTATTATCTGAGAAAAACATACTTGTTAGATGATATAAACTGATATAATGCTCATCAATGGCTCTCCTTGTAAGGAAGACTTCTTATGATAAATACTGACAGTACATGTAAGACACTCAAAGAAAAAGGCAACTTGTGATTTAATAATTGATGTCTTTAACAGAAGGGAAGTTGATAGACTAGATTATGATGCTAAAACTCAGCTCACTTAGGGACAGCTTTAGGCATTGCCACTTTTAGACTTCAATGTGATAGGATTTTGGGCTTGCTCATTCATAGCTAGGTGATTGTATAGCTAGGATATTGTACTCCCATATTGAAGGACGAAATAATTGGAATTTAGTAGTTACTGTTTTTCCATTTTTTTGTGAATACTGTATTTTACATGATGTTGTGTGTGAGTGAGTGCCTGATAGCAGATCAAAATTCAAAGGGGTCATTTGTATCTTATCCTCTGCTTTACAATTATGCTTGAACTTCTTTATTAAAATTGCGTCAACATGTTTGATGGTTGTCTACTGCCCTATTTTTCTAACATTCACATTTTTTCCATTTCCAGGAGCCACCAGGCACCCCACCAAATTAACCTGCTGATGGATATGCATCAGCGTCAGCATCATTATCTGAAATATGAAGAGGTATGAGGTTCACTAAGGATTCCAATCATGATGATGGCAAGTCAGCATGCTGTGCAGATCCGTGTTCTACTTATTTTTGTTGTCATACTCGAATCATAATGAATAAACCGACTTTAAAAAGCCTAACTGCAATTTATTTTACCCGCTAGTGAAATGATGATTCCTTATTCGTAAAAGTAAAAAAGAAGAAGAAAGAAATGATGATTTCTTACTCTTGAAGTTTTTCTGGTACAGGTCCTGGCCACTTTTCTGGATGTTATTGTGGTTACCTAATTTTGAGGAGTCTTGGCATTGATGTTTCGCCTGCTGCAAGAACTATACTCCCTCCGTCCCGGCCGACTTAGGATTTTTTGAAATGGCACGGGGATTAAGGAAAAGGTAAATGTTGTGAGTGTAATTTAAAAATAGGAGAGAGAATGAGTGGAGGGAATAGTAAATTATAATGGTGTTGTGAGTATTAAAATAATGTAGGAGAGAGAATGAGTGGAGAGAATAGTGATTTAAGGTTTCCATTTTGGGCCGTCCTAAGTCGGGTGGGACGCCCAAAATGGCAAAAAATCCTAAGTCGGCCGGGACGGAGGGAGTATATCTATTGAGGTTGGCATGTAGGTATGCTACTCTAGAACACTGTATCATTCCCAAGCTTGAAAGTGTATTCAGAGGTAGTACTATTTTCTTCTTTTAGACAATTGAATGAAATATTTTTCAATATTATTTTAATTTTAATCTAAATTGCGTTAGTCCTACTTTAAACTATTATTTTTCTTTTAGCGCCTATGATGCTCGGACTCTTTGGTTTACCTCGCCGGACCCTTGTCTACAAGACTAAAATAGGAGTGTCCGACACGGGTACGGCGGGATAAACCAAAGAGTCAGAGCATCAGAGTTTAGCGCAGCCTCCCCCCACCCAAGGTTCAGAACTTGAAGCTAGTATTTATGAGGTCGATGAATGAACCATATTAAAAAGCCTATAGTCAGTACATTCCACTCAGTAGTTGCTGAGAAGTTGATTCCATACGTGTTGAACTTTATTGACCCCTTCTGTTACAGAAATACTTGCTGGTAAATTAGTTGCAGTAGATGCATCTGCATTGGTCCCTCGATGTATATATTACTCCATCTGTCCCTAAATAAATGTCTATTTTTTTCAAATTTGCTCTTGATCAAGAGCAAATTTGAAAATTTGAAACTTTTTTTGACATTCATTTAGGGACGGAGGGGGTATATATTATTTGATCAATAGCAAATTTGAAACTTTTTTCGACATTCATTTAGGGACGGATGGAGTATATATTATTTGCCATCAATACTTAAAGGACTAGTTAAATCCGTCTCTTCTTTGATTTCACTCATTGCTGTAGCAACATATGCTAATCTTTGTGGGAAAGCGATTGCAGAGTGCAGGTCTGCATTTCATGTGCCTGGTCGACAAGTGATTCTTGCTGTTACTCATCTCCATACCTCTGGTTTTTTCCCGGTTCAAGAAGTCTTGGCATTGATGCCCCATCTGCAAGAACAGTATCTATTCAGGTCGGCATGTAGGTATATTACATTACTTTAGCACACTGTTTCATTCCCAAGTTTGAGCGACCACACCCTATACCACTAATGCCACCAATTAATGATCTAACAGCTATTAGCTGGCTATTAGTTAATAGTGGTGGCGAGGCTAGCCTTATGTCAAGGGAGGGGGTCATCTGATCTGCTTCAATTTTGGAGTGTGTCAATTTTAGTACTATTAAATTTTTAGAAAATGACATATACTACTAAAAATTATGTATTTATACATTTTGACCCCCTTAATTTTGAGAAATTATACTAAATTTATATTTTGACCCCCTCGTATATTTAATTAAAATACATCAATCATAATAGTTATCATATAACTGTTAAATCACTAGTAATACAATTTGTGGTACAAAGATATGATATTTCATAGAAAAACAGAGAGTCTAATAATTAGATGGACTTTATAAGGATTTTAATTACACTGGGGGAGGTATTTTTGAAATCCATAGTGTTTATGAGTAAGTTATCATCCTCAAAATATAATACTCCGTACCACGTTCCGCCCAACTATCATCTATTTATTGGTTTGTCTCAAAATAATTATCACGTTTCCAGATGAGAATTTAGCGAGTAAAGTTTATTTCTTAATAATGTTGATAAACTATACTGTATATATGCAATATGCAATATTTAGTTTGGTACGAAAGTATTTAAGGGTGAATCTTGCACAACTTTTTTCTATGTTTTATTATTGGTAATTATTTAAATACAATCGTATTGTCCAAGTAAACGAAATTAACAAAATAAACTAAAAGTGAGAGAAAGTTTGAACTAATCCAAATGTGTAGAAGAATAGGAGGTTTATTACTTTATTGGGTCTACTCTTATATCCCGTATATTAATATGAGGCGAGAATGTCCGATAAATTTTTAAATTTTTTTTAATTCTATTAATGGATTTTAGCCCGTAACCCTTTTTTCTTTTACCCTTTTTTCTTTTAGTTAATCTTCTTGTAATAATGCTAATTCACTTTTTAGCACATACCATTATAAGTACTCAAATGTTATGTTGTTATCATAAACATTGAAGCACAATTTCAAGTTGTGTTTAAATACTGAATCTTTTATTTATGTTATGTTTGGAAAATTCAAACAAACATGACAATGAATTGTGTATTTTGAAACCATGTTATAATTAATGATTTAAGCAATGTTCTATTTCATGGTTTGAAACGTGGTTTGAATTGTGGTTTAAATCGAGGTTCGAACCGTAAATCAAACCGCGGTTCGAACCAAATCATGACGGTTTGGTTCGGTTCATTTGAAACTTTTCACGGTTCGATTCAGTTTGAGATATTTTCAAACCGATAACTAGTTTTTTGGTCCGTAAATTGGCCCAAATCAAACCATTTACACCCCTAATACAAGATAATACATAAAACTGTATACTCATATAATACAACATTGATAATGACAGGTGGCGACGGCAACCCGCCACAGGATTTCGGTAGGCGACACCGGCGGCGGCGATGGCAGGAGGCAGTATTATTGAGGATGTTGTATTATAATTTTTAATTATTGCATATATATAATGCAGTATAATATAATACTGCATAAAAACTTATGAGGCATTTAAATTAGGGGTGTAAATGGTTCAGTTTGGTTCGGTTTAGGCCAATTTACGGATCGAAGCACTAGTCATCGGTTTGGAAAAATTTCAAACTTAACCGAACCATGAAATATTTCAAACCGAACCGAATCACTGTGGTTTGGTTCGGTTTGGTTCGAACCGCGGTTTGATTTTACGGTCCGAACCGTGGTTTAAATCACAGTTCAAACCATGAAATAAAACACTGCTTAAACCATTAATTAGAACATGGTTTCAGACTACACAATTCATTGTCATGTTTGTTTGAATTTTTCAGAAATAGCATATAGAAGATATTCAAAATTTAAATGAAATTGCGCTTCAATATTTATGATAACAACAGACCATTTGAGTACTTGTAATGGTATGTGCTAAAAAGTGAATTAAAATTATTACAGGAATATTAATCAAAAGAAAAAAAAAGTTATGGGCTAAAACCCATTAATAGAATTAGGGATTTTCAAATTTAAATGTGAGGTGCAGATGAAAGATATATATATATCTACGGTTAATATTGAACGGTTTGGTGGTTTAATTTATCGGTTTGATTTGGTGGTTCCGTCTCACGGTCTCGAACCGTGGTTTGGGGGTCCAGACCGCAGATCAAACTGTACCACACGATTTGACATCAATTTTTAGAAATCGAATTAAATCACTATTGATTGAAAACCGAATTAAACCGTTTGATTTGATTTGATTCTATTTTGAGCAGCGATTTGAAAAGAATTACTTACACCCTAATTTAAATTAGTGAGAAACTTTTGGTGGAAAGTGATTTGTTAAAAAAAAAAAATTATGGGTAAAATTTTATGAATTCATCAAATTTAGAGTCTTTTGCTCAACCGTTCAAACTAGACCACTTGGCCCACAAATAATTAGGAGAACGGAATATTTATTTTACGAAAATAAATATTATCAGATTTTTTTTTTTTTTTTATTACCTGTGCTCCCAGCTACCGGATCAATCTGGATCACCAGGTACCGGCCCCTCGTATGCTTTGGCGGAGGTAAATCGCGGGATGCGCCCTATGCAGCCTGTGCACAGCACCCCTTATACTCCTGGCCCCAAGGGAGCCCTCCTACAAGGCATTCACACTCTTACAACACCAAATGGCTGCTCCAGCTGCTCCTATCGAGACAATTACATCACTATTACAACACCAAGATATCGTTGGGCCAAAGCCACTTAGGTAATATTATCAGAATTTATATTTCTACACAACATGTCATTATCAGCTTCCAATAATTATAATAATACTTTATTTCTTGGAACTCTGTCCCAAAATAAATTATGATTTTATTTTCAAAATTTACTTTTGACTAAAAGTTAATACTCCCTCCGTCGTATCTTTGAAACTTCACCTTTTATCTAAATGAGTGTTCTGATAGAAGCTTCATCTTTTCTAAAATGGTAATAAATGTGAGTCTCATTTGTCAATTTCACTCACTTTTTCCTCTCACATACTTAAATTATGGGACCCACTTGTCATATTCACTAACTTTTTCCCCCTTACATATTTAAATTGTGGGCCCCACTTATTATATCCACTCATTTTTTTCCTCTCACAATCCTTCTCCCACTTATTACTTTTCTTAATTTACGTACTTCATCAAAATGATGAAGCATCGAACGGAACGGAGGTAGTATAGTTAAATTACAAAGTAAAATTGTGAAAAATTTAAAAGCTAACAGTGATTTTTTACTGTGTAGGGAGGGAGTAACAAATACTCCCTCCGTCCCATATTACTTTACCCATTTTGTTATTTTGAGCGTTCCACTTTAAAGTCATACTTTTCTAAAAAGAAAACTTTTTAATACTTCTTTATTCATAGGACCCACTTGTCATACTTACAACACTTTTCAAATTTACTATTCTCTCCACTCGTTCTCTCTCCTATCCACTCACAATTTTTACTTTAATAACATTATTTCTTATTTTTCATTTTGTGAACAGTAAATGAGTATGCTATTATATTATACTACGGGGGAGTAGTTATAAAGCACATGTTTTAGATATAAATGAGTGTAATAGAGTCCTAGTCAATCTAAAACGGAAACTGAAACGGGAAGAGAATAAAGAGTCAGAATACCAACAGAATTACCGAATTCACCGCAATTACAAATCTTTTTCCTATTCTGTTTACATTATTATCCGGGATTGGATATTATAATCCTTAATTTAATGCGAATTAAGATTTTACTAAGTCGGCTTATACTCATTATAAATCGATCCATTTCCCCCATGGAGATTAAGTTAATTTATCCATCCATCATTAGATTAGTGAGAAACACAACAACAACATTAAAAAAAAATTAAGGTTTTCTTGAATTAATAATTTTTTAAAGATGTCTTCCTCAATAGTGTGCTTCGGAGAGATGTTAATTGATTTCGTGCCGGACAGTGCCGGAGTTTCCTTGGCCGAGTCTAACGGTTTCCTCAAAGCCCCCGGCGGTGCCCCTGCTAATGTCGCCTGTGCCATTACTAAACTCGGTGGTTCTTCTGCTTTCATCGGCAAGGTAATTTATTCCTTATTAAACACCGCATATTTTTATTCAGCCAATATTTTCTTTACCACTATTTATTCATTAATTTGCATGTTTGGACGATGCTTGGATGATATTATCATATGATATCATGAAATCCGTTCTTGTTTTTATGTCAATTTCAAATTGATGGATTGAAGAATAATTATTTCTATTTATAGGTGGGAAAAGATGAATTTGGATACATGCTAGCGGACATATTGAAGAAGAACTGTGTGAACAGCGATGGACTTTGTTTTGACGAGCACGCAAGAACAGCGCTTGCATTCGTTACTCTTCGGAGCGATGGAGAGAGGGAATTCATGTTTTATCGGAACCCGAGTGCCGATATGTTGCTAAAGGAGTCAGAGATTAATATGGAGATGGTGAAGAAGGCTAAGATCTTCCATTTTGGATCAATCAGTTTGATTACGGAGCCTTGTAGATCGGCTCACATGGCTGCCATGAAAGCTGCTAAGGATGCTGGTGTGTTGCTTTCGTATGATCCAAATGTCAGGCTGCCTCTTTGGCCTTCTGCTGAGGCGGCTAAGCAAGGGATCATGAGCATTTGGAAAGAGGCTGATTTCATCAAGGTATACATCTCTATATTTCTTAAGCAATATGAAAAATAGTGTTTAAGGGCTTTAAAACGGTCAGATTTGCACTTAAAATTGTCAGATTTATGATTAAAACCTACAAATTACTGTTTATGATTCTATCGTCTATGTATATAATATAGGTTAGCGATGATGAGGTAAACTTCCTAACCGGAAAAGATTGTGACAAGGAGGAAGTGGTGTTGTCATTGTGGCACGATGGACTTAAGCTTCTTGTTGTCACGGATGGGGAGAAGGGTTGCAGATATTTCACCAAGAGCTTCAAAGGCAAAGTGCCCGGATTTGCTGTGAAGGCAATTGACACAACAGGAGCAGGAGATTCTTTTGTAGGTTCATTATTGGTTTCCATTGCCAAAGACGCTGCCATTTTCCAGGACGAAGGAAAGCTGAAAGAAGCACTGACATTTGCGAATGCTTGCGGAGCACTTTGCACAACACAGAAAGGAGCAATTCCTGCACTTCCAACTCCAGCTGATGCCCAAGCACTCATCTCTAACTCTAAGGCCAAGTAAATTGTTGAGATTATGAGAGCTTAGAACTTCAGGCACCTGCTATTTTTATTTAATTTAGACTTTATCATTTTATATTTTGAAAAAAAGGAGGGTTCTGTCTGTCGGATGATTTAATTTCTTCATCATAATAATTACATTACATTGATTTGTTAAGTTTTGATTACTTTTAGTTATCTCTTTTAGATTACTTTGTGCTGCTGGTTGTTTTTCTAATATCCATGATACAGCTCAGTCTTTATTGTAAACTTGTAATAGCAATAGATCTTAAAAATTAGGGCTCATCTTGTGCTGTTCCAAAAATTAGTCGCTTACGCATAAATGAAAGAAACGCCCCGTTTCGGAGCAAAACGCAGGAACAGACAGGGCCTTAGGCCTGGTCTGGTGCACCATTTTAAAAACGGAGATTTAAAAAACTAAAAACTTCTTAAAACAGAGCTTTTTATAGCGAGTTTGTATTTCTATATACTCCATGTGTTTGATTCAACATTTTAAAACGCTAATTCTCAATCTAAATATTTGTTCAAGTTACATTTATACCCTCATATATGAATACCATAGTCTATTTTATAGTACTAAAAAGGTCAAAAATATATCTAAAATCAAATAAAAATATGTTTTTCAATGATCCAACACAATAATAACATAGAAATAAAATAACACAATCTAAGAAGAAACCACCTGAAGAAGTAGTGTAAATGACAATACTATCTTGTACTCCTAAAAATTATACTCCGTCCTTCGTCCCCAAATGAATAACCAATTTTTTTTTTGAAAAAATACTCTTGATTAAGAATAAATTTGAAAAGTTATAATCATTCGTTTTGCCGCTTTTGATGCAAAAGTAATAGTAATATTAAAAAAAAAGGAACAGAATTTCCCTAGAAATAGAATTATTAATTTGGTCAAATACTCAGTTTGATGTTCTGCGGTACTCAAAAAGCTAAAATTTCTAGCGGTAAAAACGGATCCCACTTTTTTAAAACGCAGGTAAATAAACATTGTATTGCTACAAAAATAAGAAAAAAGCAGATTTATAACCGTGGCTTTTTTTACAAAACGCGTGACCAGACATGCTCTTAGTCACATACTCCATTCGTGTCACCTACAATCGAACTTATTTTCCTTTTGGTTCATTCAAAAGTGAAGCTTTCTATAAAAAAAAAAAAAAAGGTTATTTTGAAATTACAATTTAACCCCCATTATATATATCATTTGCTTTGTGAAATGAGGGACATTTTTGTCCAAAAAAAGTGGGCCACTTGTTAGGATACTCCTACTAAGGGTATCCTAACAAAACCCTTTAAATAAGTATTTTTAAAAATGTCAGGCGTGATTTAAAAATAGTTGTCAATAACTTAATTATTATGAGAAATACTTGACATTATGAAAATTTAAAAAAGAAACGTTACAAGTACATGATTTTTTTCTTTCATTTGTCATGATAACTACTCATTCCTACTATTTTTCACACTTGATATTTAAATTTATTTACTTTAATTATTGTTCCAATGAAAATTTATATCAAATTAATAAACCTCATGAGAATGGGCCTGATCCGTTTTTAGTTTTAGTTTTTTTAAAGAAAAAGTAAAATTAATAAAGTAGATAAGTTTGAGTATAATAGGTACAATCTGGAGAGAAATTAAAGGGATATGGGAAGAAAGAGTTTGTTAAATATTGAAAGTGTCATCGAGTGTTTGTTTATTAATGGGAGAGAGACTGCTGTTGAAACTTATTATATAAATACAATAATAACAACAACAACAACAACAACAGCTAGCTAGAGCTTTTTTTTTTTTTTTTTTTTTTTGCTCTCTATAATATTAACAATGGCAATACTGTCATGGAAATTATGTTGCATCCTCTTCTTGTTTGTTCTTCTTCTTCAGCAATATGTGTCAATTGTTATGGCAGAAGAAGGATCGTTCGTATCGGCCATTGGTGATCCAGGAATGACAAGAGATGGTTTGAGAGTTGCGATCGAGGCGTGGAATCAATGCAATGAGGTTGGAGTTGAAGCTCCGAATATGGGCAGTCCGAGACAGGCTGATTGCTTCGACGTCGATAACTCTACACTTCCAGGTTTCTTCTTATATCATGCATAATGTTCATAATCTTTAGGAATATTATTTATATATAAATTCACAAAGTTTTTTGAAACATATGTGCACGTGAGCTGTTTTATCGTGTTGTTTCGGATACATTAAAGTGTTATTGTATATTAGAAATATAATATTAGAATTCTATATTCTATATTATATATTGTTATATATTTTATATAACAATATATAATATAGAATATAGAATTCTAATATTATATTCCTAATATTGTACACCAATGTTAATTTTTTGATGTCAGATCCCATATTATTCAAATCAGTGACGAAGCCAGTTTTCTTTTATAAATGAGATCAAAATTTGTTTGATAGATTTTATCCAACAAAATGTACTACAACTAAACCCCTTTCATTAATGGGTGCAATTGCCCCCTTTATTGTTTTCGTTGCTCCGCCGTGATTCAAACGAATCTAAATTTCATGCGCACCCGACCCATTCATTCATGTGTATACATAAGTTTATATTCAATTGTTAACCGGAATGCTATAAATACAAAAACTGATATTTTTCATATTGATATTTGGATCAAAGTCACCATAAATCACAAGGTGAATGAGAAAACCAACAAATTGGGCATATCCAATGCCAAATCACAAGGCCTAGGCCGGCTCACTGTCGACAAATACGCAGCATGGAAAGAAACATACCTAGGAAAACAATGCCAAGTTGAAGACAATCCTAACCCATGGCAATTTTGGATGATCATGCTCAAGAGCGGTAACATGGACACCATGGCCGCCGTCTGCCCAGAAAACGGCAAGAAATCTAAGCCATTTCCACCTGAGTCACGGTTCCCTTGCTTTGGAAAAGGCTGTATGAACATGCCATTGATTTACCACAATTATACGAGCGTTGAAGAAAATAAGCTTACTGGGAAATTTTACGGGTCGTGGGAACTTGATGGTGACATTAGGGATGCTCCTACGAAGAATGATACTTCTTATTATTCAGTCACTTGGGAGAAGGAGATTGGGAAGGGGAGTTGGGTTTTTCATCATTTGTTGAAGACTTCTTCCAAATATCCATGGTTGATGTTATACTTGAGGTCCGATGCCACAAAGGGATTCTCCGGCGGATATCACTACCAAACGAGAGGAATGTCGAAAATTGTAAGTTTTTCATTATTTGATCAAAGTAATCTGAAGATCCTTGTTAAAATAATTAGTGATTTATGCAACGTATTGCAACCAAAATTCGTTAGTAATAGATATAAACACCGTACTTTTGTATCCAAACATACTGCTTTTGTCACTTGCAACGTTAAAAAACTAACTGAACTGTTGATGTGGCAGTGTCATATCAACACCATGTTAATCAATGCTAACATGGTGTTGATGTGGATCTGGCATGGCATGTCATTGACATGACAGTGCCACGTCAGCAACCTCGTTAATTTTTGACGCCCTAAATAACAAAAAGGTTGCATTATTTGATAACAAATGTAAAAGTATGTTGGTCATATACGTCACTAACTAGTACTATGTTGATTGGCCATTCATTATCTGATCATATTTGTTTCTCTCTCTATTTTCAACCAAAAGGTACCAAAATCACCAAATTTCAAGGTCAGATTTACCCTCGACATAAAGCAAGGAGGGGGTCCGAATAGTCAGTTTTACCTCATGGACATGGGAAGCTGTTGGAAGAACAACGGGAAGCCCTGCGACGGTGATGTTACAACAGACGTTACGCGATACAGTGAAATGATCATCAACCCCGATACTGTGGCATGGTGCAATCCTGAAAATCTCCGATTATGTCCACCTTATCACACGACTCCAAACGGGACTTTAATCCACCGGTCAAACACAGAGCATTTCCCTTACGACGCGTACCATGTTTATTGTTCTCCTGGAAATGGGGAACATATTGAGGAACCGTATAATGTTTGTGATGCTTATAGTAACCCTCAGCCGCAGGAAATATTGCAGATTTTGCCACACCCTGTTTGGGGGATATATGGTTATCCTACAATGAAGGGTGAAGGTTGGATTGGAGATCCAAGAACTTGGGAACTTGATGTTGGGAGATTGTCCCAGGATCTTTACTTCTACCAGGTATTTATACATTCAGACAAGTCATTTTACGCGATTTTTTGTTTTATTATAGTTGGTTTTTGAAGTTTGATTTATGCTTAACGATACGTTTGTTTGGATGCAGGATCCGAATACTGTGCCAGTTAAGAGACAATGGCCGTCGATTGATTTGGGAACTGAGATATATGTTAGCGGAAATGAAGTTGCAGAATGGACTGTTAGCGACTTTGACATTATAATAACTAAAGAAGATGCTTGATTTTATGCGAATTTGACATTATAGATAAGAAGTTAGGGCTCATTTTAAGATGTAAATTTTGTTGGTATTTTAGGTTTTAGTACTGATGGATATTTTTGTGGAATTTTTGGCCTATTCGTTTAACTTTGAAAATAAGATTGAAGTTTTCCGTCTATTTTATTGATATCGTAATAAGTGTCGTAATTGACTTGTTAATGTTTTGTGGACAAATACAGGTCATGTCAAAAACATTGTTAGGTGGCGTTTGGTTGGAAGGAAAGTGGGGGAAAGGAATGGAAAACTCCCTCTTTTCCATTCCTTTCCCCTGTTTGGTTCATAGAATTTAAAAAAAAAAATCCGAAGGAAAGTTGAATTCCTTCAAATGAAGGAATTCAAATTTCCTTCACAAAAGTGATGGAAAGTCCAATTCCTTGGGGCAATGGAAAAAAAAAAAATTTTTTTGACCAAAATACCCCCAAACCCTACCCACCCCTACCCCCTACCCAGCCCCTACGTACCACCCCCCACCCCCACCCTACCCCCCCACCCCCCCCACCCCCACGAAATTTTTTTTTTAATCTTTTTTTCTGCCTACCCTCCCCCCCCCACCCTACCCCCACCCTACCCCCACCCCCCACCCCCACCCCCACCCCCCCACCCCCACAAAACTTTTTTTAATTTTTTTTTCCGCCTACCCTTCCCCCACCCTACCCCCACCCTACCCTACCCCCACCCCCCACCCCCCACCCCACAATTTTTTTAATTTTTTTACGCCTACCCTCCCCCACCCTACCCCCTACCCCTCCACCCCCCACCCCCACAAAATTTTTTTTTCCGCCTACCCTCCCCACACCCTACCCCCACCCTACCCCCCCACCCCCCACCCCTACCCCCCACCCCCACAAAAATTTTTTTTTAATTTTTTTCGCCTACCCCACCCCCCACCCCCACCCTACCCCCACCCCACCCCCACCCTACCCCCACGAATTTTTTTTTTTTTCGCCTAACCCACCCCCCCCACCCCACCCCACCCCACTCCCCCACCCCACCCCCACCCTACCCCCATCCCCACGAAATTTTTATTTTTTTTCTCGCCTACCCCACCCCCCACCCCCTCCAAATTTTTTTTTAAAAGGGTAAATTGGTCATTTTATATGCTTTCATTCCATTCCTATAATTTGTATTTTCAAACCAAACATGATTTGCCAAGAAATTGAATGACAATTTCATTCCATTCCGTGCCAACCAAACGGAGGGGGTTAACCAGTTTTTTTCCATTCCAATTCCTTAAGGAATTCAATTCCATTGACAATTCCATTCCTTCACTTTTTTTCCACCGAACCAAACGCCCCCTTAGTACTCTTTAGCCAGCAAATGAAGAAGAAATATGCCAAATTTCTCACCTACCAGCAAACTTGTGGGCAACAAAAAAAATCTCCCACAGAATAGTTAACAAATTTGTGGGCAACAAGCAAAATCTCTCAGGTGGACTACAAGCTTAAGATAGATAACAATATTTTCGTGTGCGAGCGCGCGCACAAGCGTAAGCGTGTGTATTTCTATAAACAAACTTAAACTCCGAGAAACCATTGAAATGGCAATTCTGTCAGTGGGGTTTTGCTAGGAGATGGTCTTAGAGTAGGCATCGATAACAATTATTAGAATTTCTAGAATTTCAGAACAATCCTTTTTTCTCTTTGATTAAAGTTCGATTAATTTGACCACAAAAAATAAAACGAGAAGGAATATCACATACTCCCTCCGTCCCAGTCCCAAAATATTTGTAGTTCTAGAGTTTCACACAAATTAAGAAATGCATTTAATGCATACCCAATAGACTAAATTACCCTTGAAATATTTCAAGTAGCTAAATGTTTTCACAATGACAACTAACTTATCTTAAATAAGGGTAGTTTAGGCGGCATGTGTCAAGGTTTTATGGAAAACTGCAAGTATTTTGGGAAAAAAAAATCCCTCCTAGAACTGCAATTATTTTGGGACGGAGGGAGTAACAAATAACAGAAATGATAATTTTCATTCATGAATTCAATGTTTAAATGTACGCAATTTACAGGGCTGTGAATTAGTAAACTAGGCTAGGAACTACAAAGCAAACCAACCTAAAAGGGTAGAAAAGGAGGAGAGGGGGGGGGGGGGAAAGAAAAAATGGAGAAAATGAGAAAAAGGAAAAACAGAGCAATCTTAAGAGAGCCCATACTGAACAGCACCAACCTCTCTATGAGCAGCAGCAGCAACAGCTACAGCAGCTGCTCTGACTACACCAAACTGAGATTGAGCCTGAATTATTTTCGCATCAATTCTAATCTCATCACTTAATTGGCCTGCTTTAGCATGTCGATGCTGATAATAAGGGTTGGTATTAAGGTCAATGGTCATTCCACCAGAATGGTGAATACCAATGGGCTGTGAATGAGATTGTTGTTTAAGCAATGAAGAATTTCTCTCAGCTTCTGACTCAATTTTTCCTTGTTTCAGACTCTTGTTACTCGTATGATAATGTGCAGAGGTACCTTGGGGAGGTACAATTGGATTTCGGATAATTACCCTTGCATCATAAGCCTCTTTTACATCCCTGCTGACCTCGTAGGGTAGAACGGGTCCCACAACTCTTCCCGGTTTGGCTGAAAAGGACACAAATGTGTTATCCACCATTAGTTCCGTTTCTATAAAAGAGAAGTAATATTAGAGTCACATAAAAACTCACAAAATTTTGGACACAAACATAGTTGGCAGTCACTGATTGGTGTTTGTAGACCCCATCACTCGTTAAGCAGAAATCCAATCAATGACTGCCAACTCTAATTGTGGCCAAATTTTTGTGAATTTTTTTAGTACCCCTAGCATTGTTGTACAGTATAGGAACGCAACCCTATCAAAAAAGCAAAGTATCTCCGAATCAAACTTGAAATTACAATTTTTATTTACATATAAATTAGAAGTCTGTCCAAGTTCAATGAGAAATCATAATATCAAATATGTATCATTACATACCAGCAGGCACTCTTGCCGGTGGATGAGTAGGCTTGAAAACATTTCCAGAAATAGCATCTGCAGCCCTAGCATTGCTACCCACATTATCTGCAAAGCGCCTATGGTCAAATGCGGCCACACTTTGCTGCGGTTTTGGAGGAACCGTGCTTGAATTTACTGTAGACCTGTCCACGGAGAAAATCAAGGTTTGAGATCGAAACGCCGGAGTAGCTAAGAATTTGGAAAATCTGGAAAAGATTGTCAAAGGTCATAGTGCAATTTTATCGTTGTACAAGTAATGTAAAACAAGTGAAGCATCTTTCTTAAAAACATTGGCAAGTCAAATGTGACATTTCTAATGAGATGTAGTATAATTTATGGCAAAATGGGAAAGGTTTTATTTTTTCCCTTGGAAGTTGTACAAGGAAAGTCTATCATACTATGTGTGAATGATAATCAAACTTCTAAGTGTCTTCACATCCAACTCTACACTACCAAGAGTCCTGAATTAAGTTTCTCCCTACACTGTAGGCTATTTCAACTCCTTCTGAATATTGCTATCAACCAAGAGTAGTATCCCTCTCCAACAAAGTCAAGTTATAGTCAGGGCCATTTTCCGTTAACTTTATGCATTTTCTTACAAGACACTAAATAAGTAACAAGCTGCATTGCAGGTACTGCAAAGGAAAGGGGGAAATCAAGAACACAAGTAACTGACTGAACGTGACATATTGAACTCAAATACCATACCGTGGGAGGGAGACATGTTTTCTCTCCGGAGGTATAACAGGTCCGCTTTTACCACCATTTTCCTCCAAATACGCAAATTGCCTTCGGAATTGACCAATTGCACTGCATAGAAGAGGTAAATGTTAACCGAGAGGTAAGGAACATATAGTGCCAACTAAAATAGTTTATAGATGATAAAACTGCAACCACCACAACATGTTGAGATTATAAGGTAGTTAGTTCGCAAAAAGAGTATAAAGTAGCTCTCCCGAACCTTGGATATAGAAAATTTGTTCCTTCACTCCCAGCCATGTATTCTTTAAGTAATTGAGGATGATACTCCAGAATCTCCCGAAATATCAAATCCCGGATGTCCTCTTTTGTTATCCTGCGCCTCTCAAACTCAAACTCCAACTTCGAAATAGGCTGACAAGAAGGTTCTCTTTCTACCTTAGCCAGGCCCTTGAAGTAAGGATCAGCGAGTGCCTGATTTACCATAACCGTTCCAGTCAGATTATAAGCAGACACCAACCTTTACAAATTACTACCTCCGTCCCGAAATGGATGTCCAAAAAAATAATCAAATTTGCTCTTGTTTTGATTTTTGGACATTCATTTCAGGAAGTATAAGAGACATGAACATAATCTGAAGTTCACGAACGTTACAACCATTGGAAAAATGGAAAAGAAAAAAATAAGTGAAAAATGACTCATTATGCGATGCTAAACAAGACGTAACAACAAACCTGCTCTGCAGTTGGCCGATCTTTGGGATCAAATGCTAACAACCTTTGCAGCAGTTGCAGTGCTAGAGGGTCATGTTTTGGAAATTTCTCAGAGAATGCAACAGGATGCTTTTTACGCATATCTGTCAAGTACTTTCTTGCTTTCTCATTGCGAACCTGCATTATTAAGTAAAAACCTCAATTAATCTCCATAGGTTAAGAGCTAGGAGAAACATCTTTGTAAAGTAATAAAAAGAGTGTCTCGTACTCCAGATATGGTCTCTGATGATGGAGACCCAAGAAGATCGGTGATCAAATCTAACTGATGAACAACACTTTTACCAGGAAACAATGGCTTCCCCGTCAACACCTCGGCAAAAATGCAACCAATGCTCCAAATATCAATGGCAGGAGTATACTGCAATGCAGGTTCCAAAAGAAATCAAACATTTTAATAAGAAAATCAACAAATCATGAAACCCACCACAAATTGACATAACACCTAAGTTACCTGAAGGACAGAAATTTCAACTTCCAAGAGAGTTCAAAAGGCCTACCTGAACAAGAATTTATAATCTAGGCATCACCACTCCTTTTTTTTAACATAATACAGAATTATCAACCCAATATATCTTATAAGACAAATTATAACTCTTCTGAACCACCATTCTATCTTGGAATGTCGGAACTTGTGGCTTGTATAAGACAAATTATAACTCTTCTGAACCACAATTCTATCTTGGAATGTCGGAACTTATGGCTTGTTACCGTGCAACAACAACGACGACGACAAAGCCTTAGTCCCAAATGATTTGGGGTCGGCTATCATGAATCGTCGTGTGGACTTGTCACCGTAAGGTGTATAATTATGCATCCATGTACTAAAAACAGTCATTCAACATGTTGAATGAGCGTAAGAAGTAACGTGAAACAAATTCAAAACAGTAACTATGAGCAAAGTGGCGGAGCCAGGAATTTTCGTCAACGGGGGCAAAGATTGCACAACAAAAAATTCTAACTGTATTTTCGTCAATGGGGACAAAAAAAATTCTATTGTATTTTTTCTTTTACCCCAAAGGAGGCAAATTTCAACAAATTGCACTAAACCCCCAATTTTTTGTAAATTTTGCACTAGAAATTTTTTACTTTTTTAAGAACAATGGGGGCAATTGCCCCCCTTTTGTCCCTTGATAGATCCGCCAATGGAACAAACAACCATAGAAATAGTAAATGATCATTTTTCTTCAAGATAAAAACAAAAAAGATCATAAAATGAGAAAAGACCTCAGATTCCCAAGTGCAGTGAGATTATGAAATCCAAAAATTGGAGTGTAAATGAGGTAATGCTCATGTTAAGTGGAAAAACCCAATATTCTTACAATTATGAAATGTCAGTGCACCACACATCTAACAAAGCAGTGTGCCCATGTTAGACATGTAGCGTACATCTGCATTTAACAAACAATTCTTTGGCATGTACTCATTAGTTAACCAATTGCTCACTTCTTTGCAACCCAGCCAAATTATAAACTTGGATTTTAGAATAAGCAGAATATGCACAAACTACGTAGGTACAATCAGAAACAAAAGAATGTTAAAAACAAGAAGTTGCACAAAATCTCGACCTCGTCAGAGAATATACCTGAGTTCCTTGAAAGTAAATCTTAATACATGGACTCAAGCTAATTGCATACAGCACATAGAACACTCTTGTACGTCTCTCACAAGTTTAGAAAGTAAAAAGAAAACGAGCAAAATATAACACTCTCAGGTCATGCATCCACTTATCGATCCATGGACTACGTACAACAACAACAAAGCCTTAGTCCCAAAATAATTTGGGGTCGGCTAACATGAATCCTCATATGTTGACCCAAAAATATAAATAATAAAACAAAATGGGCCCACAGCTTGGTTATCTATACCTTAGAAAAGAATGAGCCACATAGCTCAGGGGCCCTATACCATCGCGTAGCAACATAGTCCTGCAGCATATTCGAAGAGAAATAAGAGGAAATAACTTTATGTGCTTTAGGAAAGATAAAATTAAATAAGAAAAGCACATGATAGGCTAGTTACAAAGTTGACATACCGTCCAAAATATAGTTGTTGGGGTGTCATTAAAAGCTACCCTTGCTAGTCCTAAGTCACATATTTTAAGTTTACAATTTGCATTTGCCAAAATGTTCTTCGGCTTTAAATCACGATGATAGACGTTTGCTGCAAACAAAGATGAATTAATCAGCTTTCATAAACAAAAATGGCAAAGAAGAGTTATTCAATCATAGATACAATAACATAGATGCAATGCCTTGGAGCAATACTAATTGAAGAATAATAAATAAACAAATAAATAAATGTGTATATCTACATATCTACATAGCCACATAAATATAAATAAATGTGTTACCTGTATGCATATACTTTAAAGCACGTAACATTTGGTACAGGAAAAATCGGTGGTGCTCTTGTGTCAAGTCATCATTGGCTTTTATGACTTGGTGAAGGTCAGACTCCATCAGCTCAAAAACAACATATATGTCTTTAAAGTTCCGCCTTGATGGGGGCAACATGATGCGCTTGATTTCAACAATATCAGGATGACGTAATAGCCTGAGCAGCTTAATCTCGCGCAATATTCGAATAGCATCAGAGATATGCTCAAAAATGTCGGTTATTTTCTTTATAGCAACTTTTTCCCCAGTATGCGTGTCAATGGCTGCACAAACAACTCCATAACTTCCCTTCCCTCTAACCTCCAAAATTTTGTATCTATTAGCTTCCCCATACTCAGTGAAGAAGTCCACGTCTTTTGAGTTCTGAATCACCATGGTAGAAGTTCAGACCATTTTCTAATCACTAGTCACAGCAGGTAGCTTGTGCAAATAGAGATGTTCAAATGCAAAATACAACACTCCTACATAACTAATCAAAACCATCATTTGAATGCAGTACATTTAACCCATTTTAATACATGAATGAATAAAAGATAATCCCACATCACAAGTCCAACCGCTGAATACCATAAAACAGATTACAAAATGGAAGATGAATAGAAAAGTAAGAATCCAACTGTAAGTCCAACCACAGAACAGTTATAGAGGACACAGAAAGACTAAAAAGAAGAGCAAGAGGAGGATCTGAATAATCTCGAGTTCGAGGAGCAGGTACTGCTTTTGTCACAAAGCAGGGGTCACTTAGAATAAGGAAACATTTAGGTTTAATATGGCATCAATTGTGATAAAGTATATAGCAATGACTATAGACAACTTATAAACACCTATACATGGTCACTGTAATGAGCAAATACAAAAACCATAAAGGGGATCCCCGCTACAGATCAGATGTTTCTTGATCTCAACACTTCCAAACTTAAACAACAGCAAGTGCACATACTAACAAAAAGACCTGCAGTTGGTTAGGTTGTAAAATCAAGTTAACCCTGGTATCATATTTAAGTATGGCCTTAAAGTTTTACCACCAACCTAAACCTCTTGATGTCAATAACTACCTTATTATTTGAGTTGCAGACAATCAATAACACTGGATGCAACGGAACAAAACTTTTCTTGTGTGTGTGTGTATTATGAATATTTCCCAGATAAGTTTCATACTGTTACATATCTGAAGTTCTGGAATGTTCAAGCAAACAACAACCTAAATTTAATTCAGAAGATGAATCAACAAACATACAAGTAACAAATATATGAAGAGAGGCGAGAAAATCTAACCTTTTTACGCTGATCTTGCTGCATAATTTCAACAAATTCCCTCAAATTCAAAACCACCAAAAATGGATGCTCTAATTCCAAGATCAGATAGATCAAGACTTGAACAAAACGAGAATTTCACAAACTAAATCCTCAAATAAAAGAGCTTCAGTTTGTCACAAATTAGCAACAACTTAGCCGCATTTGCCCCACCTACCGCGACTACGAATGACAAAAGCGGAATCCCTAGTAGAAGTTCGCTCCCAAATTTCCTCCGTCAATACAAAGAAGCAGATACCAATACCGATGTACCAACCATCAACCAAAACCAACTTACTCATCCAAATCCAGATAAAACCCTAGATAGCCACTAAACACCGCCACCGCACCAAAATTTAGCTCCTCACTATCATCGACGCCGGCGAAAGGTGAATAATTAACCGGAGTCCTAGAAACAGAAATGAACGGAAAATAGTGAATCCTAGACTCGGAAGATCTAACGACGGAGGAGAAAGATCGGAGGTCGGAGGAGAGAGAAAAGGAGAAGGGGAATTAGACGCTGAGGATGCGTTATTTATAGAAGACGGACAATTACTTTTAGTTTAAAAGTTTATCCACTATTGTTTTAATTATCTACCGTGTAGGATGTACGAACGAACCTTCAAATGTGAAAGGCCGTAGAAGGTGCCGTTAATGTTAGGGCACGCGGTGAGTTAAATGCCTTGATCAGCTTCTTTTTTTTCTTTTTTTTTTTTTTTTTGGGTTCTTTAAGCAAATACACAACAATTGCATTAATAAAATATAATAAGATGACCCACAACTATCGAACGAAGACTCGTTCAAAATGTAATAATTGCAATTAAAATCTATGCATAAATAGCCTAACACATCTTGAGTATTGACCCGAATCAAATTTTCAATGAATGAAATTAAAAAAATAACAAAACGGATAGAGTATCATTTATTTTAGAATAAAAATAGTAATTAACTTAGATAAATAAAGTAGTTAATGGAACTAGGACTAGTATACAACTTTCTATATTTCAAAATAAAGATTGTATTGTAATTAATTTAAATAATTTAAGTAAATATTTATTAAATATTAATTATCATAATAATATTATAAAAAAGGTGTTCCATTTGATAATATTTTCAATGGTATATCAATAATATATGTGTTTAAAATTTAATAAAGATCATTAGAATATACTTAAAGTACTTTATATATTAGGTTCAACATAAAAAATGTTTAAAATAATTTATCAAATTCAAAATAATTATCAGTTTTAAATAAAATGTTTGATTCAATATAATTTTCGTGTTTAACGTAAAGAAACGCAAATTACTCCGATTGGTTATGTTGCCGTACGTATGTCATCCTGCTAAAAACTTTACGTACACACGTGACATTTCTCCTTAACCAAAAAAAAAGTATATCCAAAAATAAAAAAGTTGCATTAGACAAATAACCTCCGTTCCAATAAGTGCTTCACCCTTTTGGGTGGACACGCAAATTATGAAAATGGGAGGGAAAAAAAAATGTTGTGAGTGTAATTTGAAAATAGGAGAGAGAATTAGTGGAGGGAATAGTAAATTATAATGGTGTTGTGAGTATTAAAATAATGTAGGAGAGAGAATGAGTGGAGGAAATAGTAAAGATTCTTTGCCAAAAAAAGGAAAGGTGAAGCTTCTAACGGGACGCCCTTTTGGGTAATTAGTGAAGCTTTTATTGGGACGGAGGGAGTAATAATAATAATAATGCTAAAATACTTACTATATACTCCCTCCGTTCCAGCGGAGTATGGATTTTTGGTCAACTTTGACCAATAATTTAAATAAATAATAATGATTCTAATAAAAATTTAAAAATTTGTTATTGTATCACGCTTAATAATATTAACAATAACATTTTTTGAATTTTTATTAGGATCATTATTATTTATTTAAATTATTGGTCAAAGTTGATCAAAGATGACCAAAAATTCACACTCCGCTGGGACGGATGGAGTACTCCCTCCGTCCCGCTTGAAATTGCACACTTACTGTTTGCGCGTGAATTAAGGAAAAAAAATAATGATATAAATGTTGTGAGTGTAAAAGTAAAATAGGAGAGAGAATGAGTGGAAGGAATAGTAAATTATAATGGTGTTGTGAATATTAAAATAATGTAGGAGAGAGAATGAGTGGAGGGAATAGTAAAGATTCTTTGTCATTTTAGAAAGTGTGCAATTTGTAATGGAATGTCCAATGAAAAAAGTGTGCAATTTGTAGCGGGACGGAAGGAGTTTGAAAGATACAACGCAACAATCATGAAGATAAAGTTGTATAGTCAAAGCATAAGGAGGCCATTGTAAGATGTAATGCTCCACCTATGATTTATTAATTAATTAGCCACTCATATTTCCTTTTCACCCATAAAATACAAAAGAAAAATAATTATTTTATTAAAGCATGAAATTCATGCTTAATGTCTTCTTCTTACTCCAAAATTTTCGTAACTAATATGATATTACCTCTGTCTCTAATAAATTTTCATTTAAAAAAAATGTTTGTTTAAAATAAATGTCTATTTTTGAAAATAAATTTATATTTAAATGGGTTTTTACCAAAACTTTTACACTGATCACTTTATATTCACAAAACTAAATATTTAAAAAATATAAAACAAATAACTCATTCTACATTAGAAAATATTTTAACGATAATTTCACCGTATTACAAATAATATACAAAGAAAGTATATCTTCTAAAATATTCAAAAAGGCAATTGCAACACTTGTTAGGAGATGAATATATTATTGTTGAATAAAGAAGATGAGTGACATTTTGTAACTAAATTATCTAATCATGGATTTAATAAAGCAACATGTTTATGTTGTAATAATCATAATATAACAAACTTTTTAAGTTGACCACTAATGAACCCTACTCTACTCCGGAACGGATTTAGCGTAGGAGGTGGGGTGCACTTACATCTGATCAAATTTTATTTCTAATTAAAAAATAAAATACTCTATTTATTAAGTGCATTCGCAAATAAAATTAGTTATAATTTACACATTTGTTGTTGATAGATTTTATAACTATTTTAGTTGGTAAGCTGTTAGAGTTTATTACTTGAGAACAAGTTTCAAAACCTACTAGCTACAAATTATCTTTAGCTTCTAATATGAGAAATAAACTATTTTTCAAAATTTTACTTAAATTCTTTTATAATCATATCATAAATAGTTTTTATTTATTATTCAAGTTAATTTTTTTTGCCTCTATTATGATAAATGATTTTTTTAATATTTTTATATTTGGATTATTTTGTTCATTATTTTAACTAATATAAATGAATTTTATTTATTATCTATTAGTTTATTCATCGTTTATTGTTTGTAAAAAAAAAATAAATTTACAACATATAAGAAATAAATTACAATATTAATTTCAAGAAATATTTCCTAAAATGTCATCATTAAAACAACTATAATATAAATATCGTTTTTATTTTTATTTTTATGCTTACTATTTTTCAAGCAAACAATAAGAAGAAAACGGTGGGTTAAAGATTTGCATATGTTTATAATTAACTTATATTTTAAGTTTTGTATTATAATCTCGTTGCATTTGAAAAAAAAAAATTAGTTTGAATTTTTATAGTGTAAATTATGCACCCACCGTTGAAACATCCTAGATCAACCATACTGATAGTACTATTCCTAACAAATTAAATAATTAGTCGTAATTATTTAGGATTAGGATGAGATGATTTGGGTGGATCAATAATTTCCTCATTTCGAAATAGACGATCAGAAACCAACATTATTGCATACAATGATTATTGATAAAATATGAATATTCTAACGGCATATTTACTATACCTATATGAATATTCTAAGGATTAATATAAAGAGGCAATGTCGGGTCCCTTTTGGTTGGTTTGATGTCTTTTTTAGGGTAGGTTTTGCAATTAGAGTTTTTGGACCCATTTGATTTAAGTACAATAATATACTTCCTCCATCTCCATTGCATATCATTTTTATTTATCATTTTTATTTGTTAGTTTTGTACGTCTATCATTTTTATTTCTCAAAATAAGATTTTTTTTAATTATTTCTCTTAACTTATTTTTTTTATACTTTACTTTCATAATAATAACACCGGTTAACTTAAGCAGTTAACTTATTATTCATCTCACTCATCCTCTCTACTATATCACTTTTTATATTAACAACACTTACATCATTTAAGTTTTTTTTTTTACGCCAAAATATAAATGGAAATAATATATGCAGGAGTGCATCCACCCCGAGGCGCTGCTGATTCCCAAAGTGCTGCTGATACCTAGGCGCTGCTGATACCAAGGCGTTGCTGGTGCCTAAAATATCAAAATACCCCTTCTTTATTTTTAGTTCATGTACAAGATGAAGGGGCATTTTGGTCCAAAAAAAATGGGCCACTTGTTAGGATACTCCTTATATATATATATATATATATATATATATATATATATATATATATATATATATATATATATATAGCCTTCTAATTAACTCAACTTATTTATTGGTCCCGAGTCGGTGTGTGTCCTAGGTCTAAGTCACGCAGTAAGGAGAGTAAGTCGTGCATCCGATTAGGAAAGGAAGTGTATCCGAGGCAAGACATAAGATAAATAATGAGTTGGTTAGGTAATTTTACGAATAGAAGAACCTCTAGACATCACAATAATCAAATGAATGATTATAACATACAAACTGAGAATGATGAAGATAGAAGTAATAAAAGCATATTGTCTAAAGAAATATCATGGGATAGTCAATTTTTAACAAATTGGAAACCTCCCTCTATTTCAACCTCTGAAATATATAAGGATAAAGGAATATTTGATTTCAAATCTAGATTGGCAATTAAAGTAAAAGAAAAAGTAATCCCTTTATATTCCAATAATCAAACCATGAGTCTATTTTCAAAATCTTCAATTAGAAAATATATATCACAAGGATATAGATTTCTACACATAGGACTAGTACAAGTTGCAATTAAACCATTAACAATGGAAGGACTAGATACAAGTATACAAGTAACCTTAAGAGATGCAAGACATTTAAATTATGTAGACTCTTTATTAGGAGCAATAGAAACAAGCCTATCAAATGGACCAATACATTTTAACACATATCCTAATTTCACAATATCCCTGACAGATCCACATATAATGAAAATATTAACCCTAGATATTTTAACCCATAACTATCATATGCAAGTAGGTTCTCATATTTATGAAATATTTTGTAGACTTCAATACAAAGTAATGAATACTGGACTCTGTCCAAATGCTTTTAATAGAAGCAAGACTAGGAGAAACGGTTTTTGGGAAATTGATCATACAAAAGCAAATATAACTATTCCTAAAACAATCAAATGGAGTGAAATAACTTTACCGAGAAAAATGGACTTATCCCGGCAAAGCGTG
Source organism: Adenophora triphylla var. japonica (assembly GCA_022495995.1). Classification (NCBI taxonomy): domain Eukaryota; kingdom Viridiplantae; phylum Streptophyta; class Magnoliopsida; order Asterales; family Campanulaceae; genus Adenophora; species Adenophora triphylla. The sequence goes on along the minus strand of JAFEMH010002558.1, from coordinate 302,250 downwards.
CCCGGACACAAGTGCGAAAAATAAGCGAGACAAGTGAATTAGAACAAGTCACACAATACGTAGATGGTTCAGTAGAACTAAAATTCAAAAGAACACAATCTTTAAAACGAAACAAAAATCTTAATTTTAATATACCGGCGGAAGATCCACTTCAGGAATAGGTGAATTCCAGCAGAGAAATAATTCACAAAACAATCAACCAATTTTAGAATCAGAAATTGAAACAGAAAATGTATATGAAGCCAATAATATTGGCATAAAAAGAGATGGAAATTTTGCCCATCCATATGAAGATAGTAATTTCACATTAAATATGATAAAAAATGAATTTAGATTAAATAAAAAGGTTTTAAGAGAAGAATTCCAAAGTGAAGAAAATAATAAAAATAGAGAATTATTCTTTAAAACATATAACGAAAAAGAACAAAAAATAATTAAAGAAGCATATTATGACTTATGTAAAATACAAGAAATACATATACCATTCTTTGAATTCCTAAACAATAAATACCTATACAAACTAAACCCAATAACTCAGAACCTTAAAAAATGGTATAAAGTAACAGCAAACAACCTACCAAGTAATGAATTCTATGAAAGTGAAAGACCTCCGCTTGAACCAGCCTATTTTTGTAAAAATGGAATCACACATGGAATTTTACCAATAGTCCACCCTGACCAAATAGAAGAAAGACTAACGAAAGACTTACATTTGCAAAATAATTGGACAAATTTATCAATACATACAATAGGACAACAATTGGACAGAGTAGAAAACAAAATAGATATTGTTACAAATGGTATAACAATGGTAAAAGAAGAAGTAGATGGTCTTACAACACAAAGCAGAATTTCCTACCCCAATTAATAAACAACCAGAAACAGGAATAATATCCAAAAGATACACAGAATATGCTGAATTATATAATAAAACACCTTCAAACAGAAAGGAAAAAGCATCAACCTCATATAATAAACAGATACCACCTTCAGAAAATCCATTTAAAATGTCCGGTGTTAGACCAACCTTACATGATCCCATAAATAATTTAATGCAAAACATAGATGCATACATACGAGTAAAAAAGGAAACAAGTACAAGTGACAGCAAAACCATTAGAGTGTTAACAGAATATAATGAACAATCAACATCTGAATCAGAATCCATCCTTGATTCTGAAAATTATGAGATAGACAATAAAGATAAACTAATACAAGCTATTCAAGGTTTTTATAAAAAAGAGGCGGATGATTTAGAAATAATAGGAAATCAACAAAAATCTTACAATGCAAAAAATATTTATGAATGGAACATTGATGGATTAAGTGAAATGGAAATTATTAATAAAACGAAAGAAATGATAATTGTAGGAAATATTTACAAAACACAAAATATTACAGAAAGACAAGCCACAGAAAATATAATCTTAGGTTTCACAGGACAGTTACGTACCTGGTGGGATAAATTATTAGGAGAAGAAATAAAAAATGTTATTTTAACTGCAGTAAGAAATGATGCTCAAGGACAACCTTTAGTAGATGAAATTGGAAGACCTGCACCAGCACAATTAATAACCCTAATATTTAACATCACAACCCATTTCATAGGAGACATAGATTTATATACAGAAAGAAATTCAGAAATATTACAAAACTTAAAATGCAGAAAATTAGGACAATTCAAATGGTATAAAGAGAATTTCTTACAAAGAGTTTTTAATCTAGCAGACCCAAATAACATATACTGGAAAGAAAAATTTATTACTGGATTACCAGGATTATTTTCAGAAAAAGTAAAAGAAACAATAGAACAAAAATTTGGAAAAATTTCTTATAATGAATTAACCTATGGAGATTTAATCACTAGTGTAAATATAACAGGACTAAGATTATGTCAGGACCAAAGATTAAATTATAAATTAAAGAAAGAAAGTGCACAAACACGTAAAGAATTAGGAAATTGGTGTGAACAATTTGGGTTTGGAAAATTAAAACCACCTCATAAAAAGAAAAGAAATGAACACAATCCTTATTATAAAAACAGTACTTATAGAAGAAAACATAGGAAAACAAATAAAAAATACACAAAAGAAACACCTGAATATTATAAAAATTCAAGTCACAAGAAAAGATATAGTAACAAATATAATAACAAGAAATATAAGAAAAATAATAAATACACAAACACCCACAATAAAACAATAAAGTGTTTCCTATGTAGAAAACCTGGACACATAGCTAGGGACTGCCCAGCTAGAAAACAAATAAAACAAATTTGCAATAATCTTAATATAAAAGAGATAGATCAAATAATATCCCAAATAGATAATCTAGAGGTAACAACCACAGAAAACGAACAAATTAGTGGAGAAGACCCCTCTTTTAGCACGGATTTCACAGATAATGAAGAAGAAATTAATGGATGTCAAAATGGATGCAAAGGAGTATGTATGTGTACGACAAAAATTAATACTATAGAACAATATGATGAAATATTAGAAAAAATTAAAGAGATAAAGGAACCAGTTATAAAACGAAAATTCCTAAGACAATTAGAGAAAACCATAAAGGAGGAAAAACCAGAACCTTCAACACCATCCCAATATGAAGATGTGGTACAAATGTTCCAAGACAAAAAGAAGCAAATTTCTTCACTAGATTTACAAAAAGAAATCAGAGAAATAAAGCAAGAAATAAAATTATTAAAACAAAGTAATCTAGAATTACAAAAATCACAAAAAGAATTAGAAGCAAAAGTAACAATACATGAAATTAAAAAACAAATAAGTGCGACTTATAAAGGAGAACCCTCCAAAAATTTAGATAAAAAACCCTCTAAAAAATTAGATGAACAATTTCAAAACCCTTTTGGGAAAGACAAAGGAATAATAATAAAAACTAGAGAAAATACGGAAACAGAAACATCCTCTTCAACAGAAACAGAAGAAGACACAGAAGGAAGTTTATATGCAATAAATAAAGTTAGGTTTCAAAAATGGTATGTCACCATAAAAATGACAATAGGAACCTTCCAATATGAAGGAATAGCCATGCTAGACTCAGGAGCAGATCTAAACTGTATAGAGCAAGGCATAATACCCTCCAAATATTTTATTAAAACAAAACAAAACCTCTCAGCAGCAAACTCTTCCTTATTAAAAGTTAAATATAAAATACCAGAAGCTCACATATGTAATAATAACATTTGTTTTAAAACAAGTTTAATACTTGTAAAAGATTTAAATACAAGAGTAATATTAGGAAATCCTTTCCTACAAATGTTATATCCCTTTAAAGTATCCAAACAAGGAGTAGAAACAAAAATATTAGGACAAAAAATAATATTTAAATTCATATATCCAGTTTCTACCCATGATGTTAATAATGTACAAAAAGCAAACATAACAAAAATAAACTCATTACAAAAACAAATTGAATTCTTAAAAGAAGACTTACATAATACAAAGTTAGAAGAAAAATTGCAATCAGAAGAATGCAAAATTAAAATTGAAAAGATATTAGAAAAATTTGAGAAAACCTTATGTTCTGACCTACCCACTTTTTTTTTGGGAAAGAAAGAAACATGTCATAACATTACCATACGAAAAAGAATTTAATGAAAGAATGATTCCAACTAAAGCAAGACCAATCCAAATGAACCAAGAATTACTAGAATATTGTAAGAAAGAGATAAAAGAATTATTAGATAAAAAATTAATAAGGAAAAGCAAATCACCATGGTCATGCTCTGCTTTCTATGTCACAAAAAATGCAGAGATTGAGAGAGGAGCTCCAAGGTTAGTGATAAATTATAAACCATTAAACACAGCCTTAAAATGGATTAGATATCCAATCCCTAATAAACAAGATTTATTAAAAAGACTTCACAATGCATCAATATTTTCAAAATTTGATATGAAATCAGGATTTTGGCAAATCCAAATAGCAGAACAAGATAGATACAAAACAAAGATTCACAAGCACTATTCGGACAATACGAATGGAATGTAATGCCATTTGGGTTAAAAAATGCACCAAGTGAATTTCAAAAAATCATGAATGAAATATTTAACCCTTACACATTTATTATAGTTTACATAGATGATGTTTTAGTTTTTAGTAAAGATTTAGGACAACATGAAAAACATCTAAACATATTTTACAAAACAATGATAAAAAATGGACTGGTTTTATCTAAACCTAAGATAAAGTTATATCAAACAAAAATAAGGTTCTTAGGTCATGAAATAACCAATAACACAATAATACCTATCCAAAGATCAATAGACTTTGCGGACAAATTTCCAGATGAAATAAAAGACAAAACTCAATTACAAAGGTTTTTAGGATCGTTAAACTACATAGCTGATTTTCTTCCAAAGATAAGACAAATCTGCAAACCTCTTTATGACAGATTAAAGAAAAATCCAAAACCTTGGACAAAAGAACACACTAATGTAATAAAACAAATTAAGTTATATGTAAAACAATTACCCTGTTTAACAATATGTGATCCAAACGCACCAAAAACAGTATCTACAGACGCTTCAGACATAGGATATGGAGGAATATTAACTCAAGAAATTAATGGAAAAATCCATATAATAAGGTATTATTCAGGAATATGGAATGAAACCCAATCCAAATATTCCACAATAAAAAAGGAAATTCTTTCCATAGTATTATGCATAACAAAATTTCAAGACGACTTACTTAATCAAAAATTCACTGTTAAAGTAGACTGTAAAGCTGCTAAAGATGTTCTACAAAAAGACGTAAAAAATTTAGCTGCAAAACAAATATTTGCCAGATGGCAAGCATTATTATCAATTTTTGATTTTGAAATTATTCATATTGCAGGAAAAGACAATTCAATCCCAGATTTCCTAACTAGAGAATTCCTACAAGGAAATAATGGAAAACCTTAAAAAACAAAAATTAGAAACAGGATCTTCATCCCAACAAATATTATCACCAAGACAAAAATTCTACCAAGATACAATCCAGATGACTATTGACCAACAAAAACCAAAAGACAATGGCATATGAAAATAGATGGTCAACTCATATATCTGAACAACATAAATTATTTAAAATATTGTTTTCAAAAAACAGATGTACTACTTCAAGAAAGTAAAAACATAAGGACAAAAATTCCAATTAGTAAAATAGCAGAACTTAGATGGCACATCATGGATTTAGAAGAACTCTTAGAAAATGATTTTGCTCAAAAATACAAACCCTCTATAAATGCGAATATTGCAGCATTAAAAAGAATAATAAAATGTATTGAAAGTGATCATATTGGAAACTCTAGACAAAATCCTTTACTAATACCAGATTAATTTCATGTTCACAGGAATTGGCACAATGATATATTATATGGAATCTTTTAAACTACTCAAAAGAAAAGAAGATAGATTACTAAAAGAAATTAAAGATCTCGAAAAAAGAATAATAGAAGAAAGGAAAAGAGATCCCTATTATCCTCTCAATTATCATATTTGGACCTCTTTAGAAATAGCATTACAAAATACATTATGGTATAAAAGACAAAGTCTTAAATTAGTTCATATTGAACTTAATTTCCTTTGGCTAAAAAATATTACGGGATAATTATCTTTTTGCAGGATGTTTTCAAACCCTATGGAGAAAAATAAAGATAAGAAACCCTTATTTACTATTGTTCCTCCTCCTACAAAATCTCCAATTTTCATCCCTGATAAATCACCAAAAATAGAAAACAAATTTACAGTCCTTGCAACTTTGCCCCAACCATCTTCATCCTCAATAGGATTCCCTTTAGGGCCACCATCACAAAAGACTTACAAAACATCTCTCAAAGCAGAATGTCCCCAACCATCAAGCCCACATTTACCTCTACCATGTCCAAGCCCAAAACAAAACTAACACCACCCCTTTTTATAAACAAATAGTTCCCACCCCAAGCCCAAAAAACAGACTCCTCCAACCTGTTTATACCTACAAATCATTTGAAGAATTCATCCGTGTCATTGAACCGTAGTATTTTGAAAATAATTCTAATTGGCATCCTTACCAAATTTCACAATGCCTCCTTCCGTAAACCCACAATTATCTACTCCGACAACTTTACCAAATCCCAATTTTTTTATGAAAAATTTTGATTCAAACAAAATCACCACCTTCCAATACTCGATCGATCATCTAGACACGTCCAAAGTCGATATTGTAAGGTCCGCATTTTAAAAATCTTATCTCAGATCTGATCTGGGCCTAAAGCCCAATGAAGCTAAAGATTTGCATTTTCAAAATGGGTCATCCCGATTCAATTATTGGGATTATATTACGTACTGGTCACGGGCTTTTCTTAAGCAAAACAAATCTTTTTCCCTATCATATTTTTTCTACTTCTCACCACAATTTTCCTTTCCTACCCCATTCTGGTTTCAAATATGGTGGAAAAATTTTGGACCGGACAAAACAATAGTTCCTAATGATGTACAGATAGCCTTCGACCATTGGTCAAAAAATTCCATATATCCGTAACCTTTTGAACAATCTCCTCTATGGTCCTTATTCTCGTCATACTTTCCAGTGTCCCTCGATTTTCATGACGGAATTTGATCTAAAGGAAAACAAATATGTGACTCAGTGCCCATGGGCAACAAAAGTGTGGAGTGTGTAAGGAAAACAATTCTTCCCACTTTGATCCGAAAACATAAGATCAAATGGTGGGAGAAAATCGAAATATGCAAATGCAATTTGATCGGGTCAACGACATTATTTCAAAGAAACACAAAATTCCTCAAAAATGTTCCACCCAAACAAACTAAAACGAAGAATTCCTTCAAAAGAAACAACAGATCATGGCACGATGGCTCAAGTTCCAATCGACAGACTTTGAAAGATTAATGAACCACTCGACGATGAAGCGGCTCATCATCAACAATGCCGAAGATGAATTTTACAACAATGAAGACATATTCACTCAACCAATCCAGAGCTCGAACCGGGATCTTTGAAATCAATTACAACAAAGAACATGTCAAGATCCAAACAAAAGATGAACAGAGCTGACAAAACAATATGGTGACTCACCATAATTGACAAATCAGAGAAAGACAAAGAAAAGCATCACAAAGTGAAGCCGCCTCGACATATGGAATCCACTTTCTCGGATGACAATTTATTTTGTAAATATATGTATTAGTCTAAAGTTGTGATCCCTCTAAAAGAGGACAATGCGCACCGAACATGTGGCGCGATCCACCACTCCCCTTGTAATATAAATAAGAAACCTCTCTCACTTAGAGGTGTTTGGTTTTTGATAGTTTTTCAGCTTCCACATCTTCCTCTCTCTAGATATCTTCTGACCATCCATCGTATCAACCATCATCGTTTTGTAAATTACGAAGAAATACATAAATAAAGAAGTAAGTTGTTCTTATTATTCTGAGTTCTTTATTTATTCTTTATATTCATATGCTTTCTTTTAGTAAAAGAGACTTTTAATATAAATGAGGTATATCGAGGAAACTGTAGGCCAGGTGTCTGTAGACACTTTTGAGTTGGAGGTTTTTATCCTCACTCATCGCGGCTTTATAATATTCAAAATTTATAAAGTGTGTGCCGGGTAGAACAAAGACCACGTACCCTAGAAATAAAAAAGTCAAATTTACTATTAGAAAAAAGTCAAAATTACTGTTTTACTGTAGCTGTAGCAATTCCATGAATTTTCCTTTAGAATTAATATATTTTTATTAGTCATCTTTATTATTCTCATGCTTTGTCTAAGTTTAGATCGATCCTTTGTTTATTCCAAAATAAACAAAGGATCGATCTAAACTTAGACAAAGCATGAGAATAATAAAGATGACTAATAAAAATATATTAATTCTAAAGGAAAATTCATGGAATTGCTATTGCCACAAAGAAACAAGAATTTTGACTTTTTTCTAATAGTAAATTTGACTTTTTATTTCTAGGGTACGTGGTCTTTGTTCTACCCTAAGACACACTTTATAAATTTTGAATATTATAAAGCCGCGATGAGTGAGGATAAAAACCTCCAACTCAAAAGTGTCTCCGGGACACCTTGACGCTACTCCGGTTTCCGACCGATATACCTCATTTATATTAAAAGTCTCTTTTACTAAAAGAAAGCATATGAAAATAAAGAATAAATAAAGAACTCGAATAATAAGAACAACTTACTTCTTTATTTATGTATCTCTTCGTAATTTACAAGAATTGTTCAAAGGATGGTTGGATACAAAGGATGGTTCAGGGTAGAGAGATATCTAGAGAGAAGGGGAAGATGTGGAAACTGAAAAACTATCAAAAACCAAAACCTGCCTCCTAAGTGAGGAGAGTTTCTTATTTATATTACAAGGGGGAGTAGTGGATCGCGCCACATGTTCGGTGCGCATTTGTCCTCTTTTAGAGGGATCCACAACTTTTGACTAATACATATATTTACAAAATAAATTGTCATCCACTGAGACAGTGGATTCCATATGTAGGGGCGGCTTCAATGTGACTTCACTGTGAGATGCCCTTTTCTTTGTCTTTCTTTGATTTGCCAATTATGGTGGGGGTCACCATATTGTTTTGTCTGGCTGCTTTCCTGTTCATCTTTTGTTTTGGAATTGGTGGATGCTGACCTTTGCTGATGAGTTGCGGATGTAGTCATCCTCATAGGTCTCCTTCTAGCTCCTGGTTGGGCTGGGTGAAGATGTCTTCATTGTTGTAGAAATCACCTCTGGCATTGTTGACGATGAGCAACTTCCTTAGTCACTGAGTTGGTTCATTAATCTTTCAAAATCTGTCTGATTGGAACACTGGACCATCTGTGCCATGATCTCGTTGTTTCTTTTGGAGGAATTCTTCGTTTTCTCGGATTTGTTTGGGTGGAACATTTTGAGGAATTTTTGTGTTTTGTTTGAAATAATTGTTGACCCTACCAAATTGTATCTGCATATTTTAGTTTTCTCCCACCATTTGATCTTATGTTTTCGGATCAAAGTGGGAAGAATTGTTTTCCTTACACACTCACACTTTTGTTGCCCATAGGCAACCATTTGTAAACCCATTTGTACACACTCATACATTTGTTCCTCCTTTAGGTCAAATTCTCGTCATGAAAATCCAAAGGACCTATAAGTTATGACAAAATTGGGCCCAAATGGGGGATTGATCAATTTCCTCCGGGATAAGTAAATATTTGGCCCGTAGATTGAAGGCCCGTTTTTGTAGAATTTGTAAACATCCCGCTAGGCCATTATCCCGTAATATTAGCATGCAAGTGCGAATAAAGTTCACAATAAAGTAACATAAGTAATTGTTTTTTATGCCAAAATGTATTGTCTATTGCGGTTTCTAAATTGGCCCAACTATTTAATGCGTGTTCTAAAATAGTCCAAAAATATGGATCTCTTTAATCTTTCATCTCTTAATGCTTTTTCAAGGATATTAATTTCATTTTTAAGTTTTTGCTCTTTCCGACTAATTTCTCAAGATTGTCAAATATCTTGTCATTGTAATCAATCCCGCATTCAATTAACTCGGTATTAGCAAAGGATTTTGTCTAGAGTTTCCAATATGGTCACTTTCAATACATTTTATTATTCTTTTAAGGGCGGATATGTTTGCATCTATAGATAATCTGTATTTTCTAGCAAATCTATATTCTAAAACTTCTTCTAAATCGTAGGTGTGAACTCTAAGTTCTCAGCTTTTGCTCATTGGAATATTTGTGTGCAAGTTTTTGCTTTCTTGTAATAATAATTTCGTTTTTTGGAAGCAAAAATTTAAATAATTTATGTCATTTAGATGTATTATCTCGATCATTAATTTTCATGGTCCATTCTCCATGGTTTTGTTGACTATTTGCCATATTGATTATATCTTGATAGAATTTTTCTCTTAGTGATAATGTTTGAGTTTGAGATGATGATCCTATTTCTAGTTTTTGTTTTTTAGAATTTCCATGGTTTCCTTAATAAATTCTCTTGTTAGGAAGTCTCGGAATGGAGTTATCTTTTCCCGCAATATGAATTATTTCAAAATCAAAAATAGATAATAATGCTTGCCATCCGGCAAATATTTGTTTTGCAGCCTAAATTTTTTACGTCTTTTTGTAGAACATCTTTAGCAGCTTTACGCCTACTTTAACAAAGTGAATTTTGATTAAGTAAGTCGCCTTGAAATTTTGTTATGCATAATACTATGGAAAGAATTTCCTTTTTTATTGTGGAATATTTGATTGGGTTTCATTCCATATTCCCGAATAATACCTTATTATATGGATTTTTCCATTAATTTCTTGAGTTAATATTCCTCCATATCCTATGTCTCAAGCGTCCGTAGATACCGTTTTTGGTGCGTTTGGATCACATATTGTTAAACAGGTAATTGTTTTACATATAACTTAATTTGTTTTATTACATTAGTGTGTTCTTTTTGTCCAAGGTTTTGGATTTTTCTTTAATCATTATAAAGAGGTTTGCATTTGTCTTATCTTTGGAAGAAAATCAGCTATGTAGTTTAACGATCCTAAAAACCTTTGTAATTGAGTTTTGTCTTTTATTTCATCTCGGAAATTTGTCCGCAAAGTCTATTGATCTTTGGATAGGTATTATTGTGTTATTGGTTATTTCATGACCTAAGAACCTTATTTTTGTTTGATATAACTTTATCTTAGGTTTAGATAAAACCACCATTTTTTATCATTGTTTTGTAAAATATGTTTAGATGTTTTTCATGTTGTCCTAAATCTTTACTAAAAACTAAAACATCATCTATGTAAACTATAATAAATGTGTAAGGGTTAAATATTTCATTCATGATTTTTTGAAATTCACTTGGTGCATTTTTTAACTCCAAATGGCATTACATTCCATTCGTATTGTCCGAATGGTACTGTGAATGCTGTTTTGTATCTATCTTGTTCTGCTATTTGGATTTGCCAAAATCCTGATTTCATATCAAATTTTGAAAATATTGATGCATTGTGAAGTCTTTTTAATAAATCTTGTTTATTAGGGATTGGATATCTAATCCATTTTAAGGCCGTGTTTAATGGTTTATAATTTATCACTAACCTTGGAGCTCCTCTCTCAATCTCTCGCATTTTTTGTGACATAGAAAGCAGAGCATGACCATGGTGATTTGCTTTTCCTTATTAATTTTTTATCTAATAATTCTTTTATCTCTTTCTTACAATATTCTAGTAATTCTTGGTTCATTTGGATTGGTCTTGCTTTAGTTGGAATCATTCTTTCATTAAATTCTTTTTCGTATGGTAATGTTATGACATGTTTCTTTCTTTCCCAAAAAGTCAGTGGGTAGGTCGAACATAAGGTTTTCTCAAATTTTTCTAATATCTTTTCAATTTTAATTTTGCATTCTTCGATTGCAATTTTTCTTCTAACTTTGTATTATGTAAGTCTTCTTTTAAGAATTCAATTTGTTTTTGTAATGAGTTTATTTTTGTTATGTTTGCTTTTTGTACATTATTAACATCATGGGTAGAAACTGGATATATGAATTTAAATATTATTTTTTGTCCTAATATTTTTGTTTCTACTCCTTGTTTGGATACTTTAAAGGGATATAACATTTGTAGGAAAGGATTTCCTAATATTACTCTTGTATTTAAATCTTTTACAAGTATTAAACTTGTTTTAAAACAAATGTTATTATTACATATGTGAGCTTCTCGGTATTTTATATTTAACTTTTAATAAGGAAGAGTTTGCCGCCGAGAGGTTTTGTTTTGTTTTAATAAAATATTTGGAGGGTATTATGCCTTGCTCTATACAAGTTTAGATCTGCTCCCGAGTCTAGCATGGCTATTCCTTCATATTGGAAGGTTCCTATTGTCATTTTTATGGTGACATACCATTTTTGAAACCTAACTTTATTTATTGCATATAAACTTCCTTCTCGTGTCTTCTTCCGTTTCGTTGAAGAGGATGTTTCTGTTTCCGTATTTTCTCTAGTTTTTATTATTATTCCTTTGTCTTTCCCAAAAGGGTTTTGAAATTGTTCATCTAATTTTTTAGAGGGTTTTTTATCTAAATTTTTGGAGGGTTCTCCTTTATAAGTCGCACTTATTTGTTTTTTAATTTCATGTATTGTTACTTTTGCTTCTAATTCTTTTTGTGATTTTTGTAATTCTAGATTACTTTGTTTTAATAATTTTATTTCTTGCTTTATTTCTCTGATTTCTTTTTGTAAATCTAGTGAAGAAATTTGCTTCTTTTTGTCTTGGAACATTTGTACCACATCTTCATATTGGGATGGTGTCAAGGTTCCGGTTTTTCCTCCTTTATGGTTTTCTCTAATTGTCTTAGGAATTTTCGTTTTATAACTGGTTCCTTTATCTCTTTAATTTTTTCTAATATTTCATCATATTGTTCTATAGTATTAATTTTTGTCGTACACATACATACTCCTTTGCATCCATTTTGACATCCATTAATTTCTTCTTCATTATCTCGTGAAATCCGTGCTAAAAGAGGGTCTTCTCCACTAATTTGTTCGTTTTACGTGGTTGTTACCTCTAGATTATCTATTTGGGATATTATTTGATCTATCTCTTTTATATTAAGATTATTGCAAATTTGTTTTATTTGTTTTCTAGTCAAGAGTCCCTAGCTATGTGTCCAGGTTTTCTACATAGGAAACACTTTATTGTTTTATTGTGGGTGTTTGTGTATTTATTATTTTTCTTATATTTCTTGTTATTATATTTGTTATTATATCTTTTCTTGTGACTTGAATTTTTATAATATTCAGGTGTTTCTTTTGTGTATTTTTTATTTGTTTTCCTATGTTTTCTTCTATAAGTACTGTTTTTATAATAAGGATTGTGTTCATTTCTTTTCTTTTTATGAGGTGGTTTTAATTTTCCAAACCCAAATTGTTCACACCAATTTCCTAATTCTTTACGTGTTTGTGCACTTTCTTTCTTTAATTTATAATTTAATCTTTGGTCCTGACATAATCTTAGTCCTGTTATATTTACACTAGTGATTAAATCTCCATAGGTTAATTCATTATAAGAAATTTTTCCAAATTTTTGTTCTATTGTTTCTTTTACTTTTTCTGAAAATAATCCTGGTAATCCAGTAATAAATTTTTCTTTCCAGTATATGTTATTTGGGTCTGCTAGATTAAAAACTCTTTGTAAGAAATTCTCTTTATACCATTTGAATTGTCCTAATTTTCGCATTTTAAGTTTTGTAATATTTCGAATTTCTTCGTATATAAATCTATGTCTCCTATGAAATGGGTTGTGATGTTAAATATTAGGGTTATTAATTGTCTGGTGCAGTCTTCCAATTTCATCTACTAAAGGTTGTCCTTGAGCATCATTTCTTCTTGCAGCTTAAAATAACATTTTTTATTTCTTCTCCTAATAATTTATCCCACCAGGTACGTGAATCGTCTGTGAAACCTAAGATTATATTTTCTCGTGGCTTGTCTTTACGTAATATTTTGTGTTTTGTAAATATTTCCTACAATTATCATTTCTTTCGTTTTATTAATAATTTTCATTTCACTTAATCCATCAATGTTCCATTCATAAATATTTTTTGCATTGTAAGATTTTTGTTGATTTCCTATTATTTCTAAATCATCCGCCTCTTTTTTATAAAAACCTTGAATAGCTTGTATTAGTTTATCTTTATTGTCTATCTCATAATTTTCAGAATCAAGGATGGATTCTGATTCAGATGTTGATTGTTCATTATATTCTGTTAACACTCTAATGGTTTTGCTGTCACTTGTACTTGTTTCCTTTTTTACTCGTATGTATGCATCTATGTTTTGCATTAAATTATTTATGGGATCATGTAAGGTTGGTCTAACACCGGACATTTTAAATGGATTTTCTGAAGGTGGTATCTGTTTATTATATGAGGTTGATGCTTTTTCCTTTCTGTTTGAAGGTGTTTTATTATATAATTCAGCATATTCTGTGTATCTTTTGGATATTATTCCTGTTTCTGGTTGTTTATTAATTGGGGTAGGAAATTCTGTTTGTGTTGTAAGACCATCTACTTCTTCTTTTACCATTGTTATACCATTTGTAACAATATCTATTTTGTTTTCTACTCTGTCCAATTGTTGTCCTATTGTATGTATTGATAAATTTGTCCAATTATTTTGCAAATGTAAGTCTTTCGTTAGTCTTTCTTCTATTTGGTCAGGGTGGACTATTGGTAAAATTCCATGTGTGATTCCATTTTTACAAAAATAGGCTGGTTCAAGCGGAGGTCTTTCACTTTCATAGAATTCATTACTTGGTAGGTTGTTTGCTGTTACTTTATACCATTTTTTAAGGTTCTGAGTTATTGGGTTTAGTTTGTATAGGTATTTATTGTTTAGGAATTCAAAGAATGGTATATGTATTTCTTGTATTTTACATAAGTCATAATATGCTTCTTTAATTATTTTTTGTTCTTTTTCGTTATATGTTTTAAAGAATAATTCTCTATTTTTATTATTTTCTTCACTTTGGAATTCTTCTCTTAAAACCTTTTTATTTAATCTAAATTCATTTTTTATCATATTTAATGTGAAATTACTATCTTCATATGGATGGGCAAAATTTCCATCTCTTTTTATGCCAATATTATTGGCTTCATATACATTTTCTGTTTCAATTTCTGATTCTAAAATTGGTTGATTGTTTTGTGAATTATTTCTCTGCTGGAATTCACCTATTCCTGAAGTGGATCTTCTGGCTGGTATATTAAAATTAAGATTTTTGTTTCTGTTTAAAGATTGTGTTCTTTTGAATTTTAGTTCTACTGAACCATCTACGTATTGTGTGACTTGTTCTAATTCACTTGTCTGCTTATTTTTTGCACTTGTGTCTGGTACAGTCTTTGCCGGATAAGTCCATTTTTCTGGCAAAGTTATTTCACTCCATTTGATTGTTTTAGGAATAGTTATATTTGCTTTTGTATGATCAATTTCCCAAAAAACCGTTTCTCCGGTAGTCTTGCTTCTATTAAAAGCATTTGGACAGAGTCCAGTATTCATTACTTTGTATTGAAGTCTACAAAATATTTCATAAATATGAGAACCTACTTGCATATGATAATTATGGGTTAAAATATCTAGGGTTAATATTTTCATTATATGTGGATCTGTCAGAGATATTGTGAAATTGGGATATGTGTTAAAATGTATTGGTCCATTTGTTAGGCTTGTTTCTATTGCTCCTAATAAAGAGTCTACATAATTTAAATGTCTTGCATCTCTTAAGGTTACTTGTATACTTGTATCTAGTCCTTCCATTGTTAATGGTTTAATTGCAACTTGTACTAGTCCTATGTGTAGGAATCTATATCCTTGTGATATATATTTTCTAATTGAAGATTTTGAAAATAGACTCATGGTTTGATTATTGGAATATAAAGGGATTACTTTTTCTTTTACTTTAATTGCTAATCTAGATTTGAAATCAAATATTCCTTTATCTTTATATATTTCTGAGGTTGAAATCGAGGGAGGTTTCCAATTTGTTAAAAATTGACTATCCCATGATATTTCTTTAGACAATATGCTTTTATTACTTCTATCTTCATCATTCTCGCTTTGTATGTTATAATCATTCATCTCGATTATTGTGATGTCTAGAGGTTCTTTTATTCGTAAAATTACCTAACCAACTCATTATTTATCTTATGTCTTGCCTCGGATACACTTATATATATATATATATATATATATATATATATATATATATATATATATATATATATATATATATATATATACTACTAGAAACAGTTTATTTGCCCACGGAAAATTCCGTGGGTAATCATGAAATTCCGTTGGTAATCTTAATTTACCCGCGGAAATTGTCCGTAGGACATCCGTGGGTAAAGTTTTGTCGTAAGAATACCCATCGGAAAATTCCGTGGGTAATACCCACGGAAATTCCGTCAATAAGTAAACATATCCGTCGGAAATAAAATAAAATACCCACGGAATTTTTTTTAAAAAATGTTGATAAAATTACCCACGGATATTTCCGTGGGTAATTTTCATTTTTTTTTCAATTCTGATCAAATTACCCACGGAATATTCCGTGAGTAATTGAGGATAAATTACCCACGGAATATTCCGTGGGTAATTTCCAATATTACCCACGGAATATTCCGTGGGTGATATTAAAATTAAAAAATAATATTTACCTTCTTTTTTTACCCACGGAAATATCCGTGGGTAATATGGAAAATTACCCACGGAATATTCCGTGGGTAATTTATGCTAATTACCCACGGAATATTCCGTGGGTAATTTTATCATAAGTGAAAAAAAATTGAATATTACCCACGGAAATTTCCGTGGGTAATTGTATCAGAATTGAAAAAATATTTGAAAATTTAAAAAACCACCGTAAAAGCCAAAAATCCAATACTTTTATAACATTCACACCATCCACACAAACAATATACACAATTCTTAAACAATCTTAAACAATGTCTTCCAAACCACAAATAAAATATTAACACGTACAAATCTCTAAACAACATAACATATTACAAATCAAAAAAAAAAACGTGTCTAGTAGTTAAGTTGCCACTCCAAACCAAATAAAAACAAGTCAAATTCAACTTTTACGACTGTTACCACCACGGCCACCCCTACGCCCACTTCCACTCAAAGTTCCATTTGAATTTAGATATGGTCCAATAGAAGAGTTAGAGTTATTACCACTAAGAGGTTGTTGTTCTTTGTAGTTGTTGTTGGAGCATAGCTCTCATCATTTCTTGCATTTGTTGCTGCATCTCTTGCCGTATTTTTTCATTCTCTTGCCGCATCTCTTCCTTCTCTTGCTGCATTTGTTCCTTTTCTTGCCGCAATCGTTCCTCCATTCGCTCTTCCATTTCCTTAACTTGGGTGTTTACACGAGTGTCAACTTGGGTGTTTAGTGTCTCAGTCAGGCTTGCTATAATCTCATCCTTTTGTCTCATTTGAGCATCATAGTCCACACTACTGGAGGAAGAAAAAGACTGCGAAGAACGGCTGCTTAATGGCAAGTCAAAGAAAGCAGCTCCATGATTTCCGAATCCGGGCAATCGGTCACCTTTTTGTCGCCCGTGATGAATGGTAATGGTCTTCCAAAGTCCTGCTCGAAATGGAGGCAGCCCGTGCTTTCAATCTCGATAATTCCCTCCTCAATAGCCTCTTCACGAGCACGCCTCACATATGTTTCCTGTTCAATATATAACAAAAAACAATTAATAATGTCAAGAAGACTGTTTTTATCTGCAGAACTTGTAAAATTCTAGAATGGAAGATACTTTTTTTAAATCATAATTGGGACCTCATGAATTTAGTTCAACTAAAGTCACAGAAGGGCTAAGTGTAAATGTGTAAAGCTTAATGAGACAAAGCAAGGAAACAAAAGGGGGATTGAAACACAAAAAGTAGGCACGTCGCCCATATAAATACTTACATATATTTCCTGATAATGACGGCTACTCCACTTTCTTGTGCCGTTTGGAGACACGGAAGAGTGCGTGGCAAGGAACGCCTCAGAAGCATCAACATCTGGCCCATGACGCTTAACCTTAAAATATAAACAAAATAACATTATAAGAAATATATTAAAACAAATCATTAGAATGAATAAAAAATATAATACTTCTTATTTAAATATTAGTAACGAAATAAACTTACCAAACGGTCCCATGACTCACTAAGGCTGATAGAACCCCGTGTGTACACTACCCGTCCCTCATTCGATTTCGTTAATCTTGGCTTTATCTCGAAATATTTTGAAAATTTTGACTCCTCCAATGTTCTTCCCACTTGGCCCATAATTCTGGCGAGTAATTGGGGGCGGCCTGACCAGTTTTTTTCCAATTCATGTGCATCCCGTGCACATATCCCCTATAACAATTATAAACCATTTCTTTGAACGCTTTCTCTATATCCTCGTTCCGAGAAGCCGGACAACAATATTCCCTCTAAACAAAGTTTGATATATATTAATTTTAGGGTCATAAACTCAAATGGGCATAGCTGCAAAATTACTGAAAATACTATTTAATTGGTACCTGAAACTCGCTCAACCACAGCTCATACACAGTCTTTGACAGCGTTTTCGGTGTCGGAAAAACTCTTGAAACGGATGCTTCCGAATTATCTCACCAAACCATCTAGATGGACTTGTGTGTGCATTATGGATAAATCTATAAAGAATTTAAAATATGATATATATCAATAATATATGTGCAGAACATAATAGAAAAAACGCTAACTTTAAAATGTAACAAGAAAATAAAATAATACCTACTGCATACTGGGAGAGATACTAATAACACATTTCCCATCTTGTACAACTCTATCCAAAAGAACCCTCCCCTCTGGTGCTATAGGCTCACGGCCTGCAGTGGTAGAGCTCCCCTGACCTGGACTGCTAAGGGATTCATCCTCGGCCATATTCTCTGCATTGGGTCTTGGAATGGAATGTCTATCCCTATAAGACTGGCTGATGGTAGGAACAAAGGCTAGAGCTTTGGATTTCTTCGAAGGAGGAGGGGGACCATCAGTAGACATGTCTAAACTACAATATAAATGATAGTACATAAAAATGAATAAATTACAACATAATTAAAAACCAACTAAAATACTGATAAAAATAAAATGGGAAAAATGTGAGTATAGAGGAATTAGGCCTTGGGTGTTAAAGATTAAAAATCAAAGTCCCAAAATCAAACCATGCTGTCCAAACTGGTGGGTATAGAGGAATTAGGCCTTGGGTGTTAAAGATTTTCATACCAACTTGGTGGGTGTATAGGAATTAGGACTTGGGTGTTGAAGATTTTCACTTCAAAATTGATGTGTTTAGAGGAATTAGGGCTTGAGTGTCAAAGATTTTCACTCCAAAATTCATGGGTATAGCGAGCTTATGGTTTAATGATTTTTAAATTTTGGGTGTTTAATTTTGTGTTATAAAGCTTGGATTTGAAGCTACCATTGTAGATTTTTGGGTGGAAAAGAAGTTAACTATGTTATTAAGCTTTATTATGTGTTAGATTCGTTAAATATTTAACATCGTTCGTTCACTGCAGTGACTAAAATGAAACCATTGTTTGGAGTGTAGTGGACTAAAACAGAGTTTATAAAGAAAGAAAACTAGTAGCAATAGCAAAAACATGGCAGACTCCCATTTTTTCCTTGCCATATATGTACCCCCGTGCAGTACAACATATTACCCGAATAAAGTTGCGAGTTTGGAATCTTTGAGTTCGAAATTTGTGAGTTTTGATGGCATGTTCCATTTTCCTTGCCATATATGTACCCTGGCAGACAACATCCACTCCCATTTTTCCAGCCGTCGCCAACATATGTTCCATTTTCCTGGAGTACTTTTTCATATCTTGGATAAATACATATTATACTGAACCTAGTAAATGTCTTAAGATTCCGATAGGGAAAAAATCGTGAAAATATTTTCTTCAGAAATCAAAAGGATATCAATTTTCTATATAGCATGATTTACAGATTAAGTTATCAATACATGATGTAGTTGTAGGATACTAAGATTATTGCACATTACACTGTAGGAAGGTGTTTTGCCTCGTTAATCGAGGATTGTTGTCTTACTAATTTCAAGTCACTGTACTAAAATGTTCACATGCTTCAAGCAATTGCTTCTTGTTTTTCAATGATAGAGTGGCACATTAGGCTTCATGCATGTGCTCCGGATACTATTTTTTTCTTTTTGCACTTTTAAATCCTATTACAACTTTGACATCTCATACTTGCTTATCAATTGAAGATCTCAAATTGTTTTTTACCCTAGAGAAAGAAATTTTAGATCGCTATCTTGATGTTGTTTTGAAGGGCAACAAAGATGGGCTGAAGGTAAGACCGAATTGCCATGAAATATAGATTTGTAAAGGAAAGTAAAGTATGCAATCTGTAACTTAAAAAAGTAGGAAGATCATTTCGGGACGGAGGGAGTACGAAAATTTCACATCACCATCCAAGCACTAGAACTGAAAACACAACAAGAATCCTAAAGTCCCCAATTGTACCTCTCAGCTATCAAACAGGGTCAAAATGCTAAAGAAACAGAGGCATGGTCACGAACAAAGATGTTCAGAGTTTGAAAATCGCATCATAAAGAACAAGTGTAATGCAAATAAGTATATTGTGAATAAATAAGTTAGGAAAATATTACTGCTACATAGATAGCTAACATCTAACACTAATCAGAACCAATCACAAAACCTATAGCTGGAAAAGCAAGTCAAAACTTTCCTAATAATTTACTTGAAGATTTCCCACTAACTCATCTCAAAGAAATTTAAAATGGGAACAGGTTTACTAATTAAGCAATAACAACAGCATAGACATTTAAACACCAATCAACGTCATATTGAGACCTTGCAATTAACTTTAAATTTCTATAACTCAAAAAATTAAAACAAGATCGCATACCTACAACCATCACTAGAATCATTTGTAAACATCATATGCAAAAGATTATTTAAATTAAGCCCAAACTAATCTATTACAATCATTCATTGTCACTAGAATCATTTTCATCTTCATTCTCATTCTCAGTATCACTACAAAACTCAATTTCGTCATCACCACTTTCTACTTCATCATCAGACTCAGATGCATACTCTTCTACTTCCTCATCTTCTTCATCATCACATCCAGGTTCATTCAAATTGACTTCCTCTAGTTCTACACGAGTGTTTTCGATCATAAATGCTTCATCCTCGCCATTATCATTTAAGGATATAATAGGAGGGACGGACATTTCTTCTTCCTGATAACAATCATGTAATGATGAATCATTCATCGAACTAGCATGCAACGGTATATCGTAAGTGCTTCTCGCTTTGGTTTTCCAAATGGCCCACCAATCACTAAGCTCTCTTCGTCGGCGTGGGTAAAGGGTCATATACACTTGTTGTGCTTGAGATGCAAGAATGAACACATCGTTACCCCCATGTCTAGAAGAATGCTTAACATCAACGAGGTCAAATGTGACATGTTTGACAATACCTCCCTCAGCGTCACGCCACTCATAGTTAAAAAGAACAACTGAATTTCCCTGATAATATTGCAATTCAACAACTTCTTGCAATATACCATAGTACTTCAGATTTTCTTTGAGATTCACCCCGCTATTCCAAGTTGATTTTGTTTGGCCATATTCTTCGGTGTGAAAAACGTAACCATTAACAAAATAACCCTTATATACATTCACTTTTAAGAGCGGGGCATGAGCTAACATTTCAAATCACGCAGCTTTTGCATCTCCGAGGTTGTTTAGAATCTATATAAAAGCACATAATTTAAATAAATAACAAATATTGAATATACTAAAAAAAAATTGAGCAAATGTATAGATATTTACGTATTTGTTAAACCATTCGGGAAACTCTTTCTCTGTCCTAATCGAAATCAAATCTGGCCCCAAATCTCCGGCTGTTTCTTCAAACATTCTCGCATTTTTATTATATGGTTATTAAAAATCAATTGTATAATTGAAAGAAATTATATTAGGATTTAAATTATGTACTAAAAAATAAAAAAGACTTACTTCAAATAATCATCAACCTCATCACAGTTAAGGAGAACATAGAGTTTAGCCGCTTCAAGCTCCGTTTGGCTTAGCACACGAGTGCCCTTTCTTTTACCAAGGAATCGACCGGTGAAGAAAACACCGATATTTTTCCATCTCGTACTCGTGCCACCCCGTCATAATTACAACCCACTTTGGTAAACCTTGTCTCAATGTCAGGGTGAAAATATGTTGACACAAACGACACAATTTCATCTATAATCATCGATTCAGAAATAGATGCCTCAACTTTTGCTCTATTACTCATCTTCTTTTTCAACCTCCCCAAAAATCGTTCAAATGGATACATCCATCTCAGACGAACAGCCCACCAACTCTGGCTTCATAAGCTAGGTGAATTGGTAAATGCTCCATTGAATCAAAGAAAGATGGAGGAAATATCTTCTCAAGCTTGCATATTGTCACCACAATGCTCTCTTCTAGCCTTATCATATCTTCAACACGAAGAGTGCTAGACGTCAATGCTCTGAAGAATTCACTCAACTCTGTTAAGGCAACCCATATTTCCTTAGGGAGAATGTCCCTAAATGCAATAGGAAGCAACCTATCCAATAACACGTGACAATCATGACTCTTCAACCCATATATCGTTCCTTCTTCCACATTCACACAGTTACCAATATTAGATGCATACCCGTCGGGAAGCTTCAAATCTTTCAACCACTGTAGAACACGTTGTTTATCCTCTCTAGACAACACAAACGGCGCAACTGGTTTGAAATCTTTCCCATTCTTTTGCACAATGTTGAGATTCTCCCGATTACATATTGCTTCGAGGTCTAACCGACCCTTAGGAGTGTCCTTTGTTGTAGACTTGAAATCCATCACCGTGTTAAATACGTTGTCAAACACATTCTTTTCAATATGCATGACATCAAGGTTATGTCTGATCAAATTTGTCTTCCAATATGGCAACTCCCAGAATATACTCTTCTTGATCCAGTTGTGATCTTTACCAAACCCATCTAATCTCTCTTTTGAAAAATTCTTCCCCCACCTGACATCGGACAACTCAGACACCCGCTCGAAAATATCTTCACCACTCAGACGAGGAGGCGGGGCCCGACGCTCCACTCTATCTTTAGTAAATGCATTCTTCTGCCTACGAAAAGGATGGTTAATAGGAAGAAACCGCCTATGACAATCAAACCAACACTGCTTCTTATAATGATCAAGTCTGAATGCATCGGTATTTTCCATACAATATGGACATGCCAATCTTCCATGAGTGCTCCATCCCGACATCATGCCATACGCTGGAAAGTCATTAATTGTCCACATCACTGCCGCCCTCATGTTAAAGTTTTGCAACTTGAAGGCATCCCAGGTTTGCACACCATCATTCCACAACTCATGTTTCAATTCATCTATTAGAGGTCTAAGATAAACATCAACATTTTTCCCTATATTCCATGGCCCAGGAATGAACGAACTCAAATACATATAAGGATCTGTCATACATAACAATGGGGGAAGATTATAAACCGTGACAATAACAAGCCAACATAAATAAGATTTTGCCCCTGGTCCAAATGGAGAAAACCCATTTGTACATACTCCCAACCTTATGTTTCGAGCATCTTCAGCAAAATCAGGGTAAGCAGCATCAAAATGTTTCCAGGCTTCTCCGTCGGAAGGATGAGTCATCACACCCTCTTCACGAAGACACTCTTTGTGCCACCGCATGGCTTCCGACGTATCTCTCGATGCGAAGATTCGTTGCAATCTGGGTATGAGCGGCATATAACGCAACTGCGCTCGAGGCACATTTTTCTTGTGCTTGGCACTACCCCGACGTGGTGGCTTATACCTACTAAGCCCGCACACTGAACATGAATTGAGACCCTCATTTTCCTTGTAGAAAAGCATGCACTGATTCTTGCACGCATCAATTTTATCATAGCCAAGACCTATACGCCCCACCAACTTTTTAGTCTCATAAAAATTACTAACCATCTTATTTTCTTCAGGTAGCAACCGTTGCCCCCATGAGAGGATACGATCGTAAGCATGTTGGCTAATATTTAAATCAGACTTGATACTAAGAAGCTCAGTCACTAACTCTAACACTGTTGACTTTGCACCAGGATAAACTTTATCATTTGCAGAGTCCATTAAATTCATAAACTTTTTTGCATCAGGATTGGGTTCCTCTGGATTAGGGGTCCAATCAAACTCTGGACCTGCTACATTTCGAACCATATCTTCCATACCCAAAGACATCTCTACTTCATCAACCAACTGTTCAGGTTCACGTTCCCTAGCCGAATTAAGCACAACAGTAGGACGATTTTGAACACTTGTTTCAATCGGATAACGCTCACCGTGCGCTACCCATATCTTGTAACCATCAACAAACCCTTGATCCATAAGATGCTTCTTTACAAATCCATCACTATGAAATTTCTTATTCTTGCACCTTTTGCACGGACACCTTATCATGCCATTGTGCATGTATTGGGGATGCGCTTTAGCAAACTGCACAAAATGTTCTAAACCCGCTATAAATGCAGGTGTGATGCCTCTTCTATTAGGGTTTCTACGATTATCCATCCAACTACGATCTTCCCCCGACATATTTAACTCCTGCATTTTATAACATTATAGTTTTTAGACAAAAATGATATTTACAAAAACATATAATTATGCATTCCAAGACCGTCCACACGGACAATTCAAGAATCAATAACTACATGTTGACCTCAACATGATAAGTTAAAGATTCTTGAACGGGTTTCTAAGATTTTGCATTACACACACCACTAAATTGATTTGACAACATTACGTTGTGAAATAACTTCTAATACATCATCGTAGAAGCATCATTTTATGATAATGTATTGATTTAGTCATTACATAGAAGCATTAAGTATTAATTTAAAAAAATTAATTTACTTGAATTTTTAATTAAATTTTACTTTAATTTAACTTGAAAAACGTAACCATTAACAAAACATAAGCTTCTTTTATTCTTGCTCCGTTTGAGAACAAATTTTCTCTTTGACAATTGACAAGTATATGGAATACTTGTACCTTTTTTTGGATAGCATTTCTTTTGGAAGCATGCTGCTTTTATTTTGCGATTATTGATGTACCTTTTTTTTTGTTTTAATCTTGCATCTTTATTAGTTCCCATGAGTGAGTGCCTAGATAATTTACTACATCCACATTTACCTCCTATTGTATTTTCACCAACAGGTTTATTTGTAATTTCTAACTTTCATGGTCTCTTGTTTAATTCAGCTAACTTGATATTTCAGCGGTTGATTCTTTAAGCTGGGACGGAAGTGGGTTACGTGATGTGCCCTTCCTATGGGAACTACAACTTGGACAGCCAATATTTGAATACAAATGTTATAGATACGGCAAAGCTATCCAATGCCGTTCCTAGTTTCCGATGTGAAGTACGCCATATTGTTTGTGCGGCCAGGATGCTTTTGATAAACATAATCAAGGGAAAAAACATCTAAGGAATCTACAACTTCAAGGTGAGACACGCCTTCTCTTTTAATTAGTTAAACATTGTTAAACTACTTCCTCCATCCCATAAAAAGTGTAGCATTTGATTTGTTTAAACATTTTAAGAAATGTACTTTACTTTTATTTTTCTTATAAAAAAAATGCGACACTTATTAAGGGATGCAATATATTATGAGTTGCAATTCTTGTCATAATCCTGTATAAACTACGGTGCAAGGATTGATGACAAATTCAAGTTTGACTATTGAATTTTATTTTAATTTATCACCAATATAATCTTGGATTCTATTTTTGTGGTCCAAATATGAAGCCAAATTAGTTTTGTCCTTTTTCAAAATATAAATTTCTAGACAGGATTGTTAAAGAAAATATTTTTGTTCAGAAGATGTGTTCACAACGATACAACTACATGGAAAACAAAGATTTCTACTGGTAGCTCCAAGAGACAAGCAAATGACATTCCACTCCTCCTCAAAGATTCATTACCCAAACAATCACAAGGGCAATCTTGGTCATTTAGCCTCGACAATCCGGCCATAGAATCAGACCAAGAAATCGTGTAGCCGACAGTTAACTACTGCCCAATTCACTCATCAAAGTACCAAGAAATCGTGTAGTGAAACTCAAATTTGTGTAGTAGGGGAGATAAAAAGTTGTTCTTACCTGGAAGAAGCTCCTTCTGGGTCAGATTCAAGGGAGACGGCGACGGCGAGGGAGGGAGACGTCGACGGCCAGGGCGAGGGAGGGCGAGGGCGACGACGGCGTTTGATTTGGTGTTTGAACTGGATCTGGAGACGGGAAGCCAAGGGAATTGACTACTGAGAGAGACGGAGGGTCACCGACGGGGGGGAGGGCGGTGATTGCGGTGGGGAATTGAAGGGATTGGGGAGAGAGAGAGCGACGGGAAGAGAAAGGGCTTAGGAAGTTAAAACTGAAAAACCCTACATAAAATAGAAAATAATAAAAATAGAAAAGTATAATAAGGACTCTTTTTCGATACAAAGTACTCCTTCCGTCCCATAATAATTCGTAAAAAGATTTCTTTTAAGCGTTCCACAATAATATGCATTTTTCCAAAATAGAAATAGGATCCACTTCTCTCTACTCACAACACTTTTTAAATTTACTATTTTCTCCACTCATTTTCTCTCCTATTTTACTTTTACACTCACAACACATTACCTTTATCACCTTTTACCTTAATTCTCGCGCCGACACAAAAAGTGCGTAGAATTGTGGGACGGAGGGAGTATATAACAAGGCAGGCGAGATACAAGTTATGCCAATAAATCTTTGAATACAAGTTATGCTCTTTCAGGACTCAGCACAACTCAATTATTGCATTATTTTTTGTGCTCAATCTTCGTTAACACAAAGAAGTTCAATCAAATAGTAATTGTGACCGCTATGAGATATTGAGATTAAGTTTGCAATGTGGTGACATTTGTAATAGTGCTATTCTTGTCTTCTTTTGACTTTTTTTATGGGCTTGTTTCATTCCCAACATTATCATCAAATTCGATTACTGAAATGATTGTTTATTTTCGTAATGCTCATAACATGAAAAACGGACATTTATTTGAATTTCACTTAGGGAGTAATATAAAATACGAATCTTTTATTCGGGAACCTAACTCAATCAAAATGAAAAAAAAACAAACTAACTAATTCAATGGATTACATTCCGAATTTTTTACATACTTTCTGCAAATTAGACGGTTGAACTGGCCAGAAGGGAACGAGAAGGTGGGAATACACTGAGGAGGTGGCCGGAAGGGATAGAAGAGATCCAAATGGGTGCCGGAGTGACAAATCCGGTGTAATGAATGGAGGCCGCCGACTTGGGCGCTCGTCAATCGCCGTGAAATCAAATATCCTCGCCGCCTACTAGAGAGGGAGCTCACGCGTCAATGGTAGCTCGTCAATCGCCGTCGCCGCCGAGTAAAGAGGGATCGAAAAACGTCCGAGGAGGGAGAAGAGGAATTCTCGTGTTGTCTAAAAAAAAAAATTACCCACGGAAATTTCATATTACTCACGGAAATGTCCGTGGGTATTACCCACGGAAAACATTTCCGTGGGTAATTCCAAGGAAATTCAGTTTACCCACGTAATTATCAGATTACCCACGAAAATTTCCGTGGGTAATACCCACGGAATAAATTCCGTGGGTAATTAATGCTAATTACCCACGGAAATTCCGTCGAGAATACCCACGGAATCTATTCCGTGGGTAATGAAGACATTTACCCACGGAATTTCCGTGGGAAATTTTTGTTTTTTTGTTTTACTTTGACTTTTTTAAACCGTGGGTAATTAGGTTTTTCCGTGGGTAATACCGTGGGTAATACCCACGGAATATTCCGTGGGTAATATTCCGTGAGTAATCGGACAGATTCTAGTAGTATATATATATATATATATATATATATATATATATGTACATATGTACATGTACATATGTACATGTATATATACATATATATATATATATTCCCTTCGTTCCGCTTGAAACTGCACAGTTACTGTTTGTGCGGGGATTAAGGAAAAAAATAATGATATAAATGTTGTGAGTGTAAAAGTAAAATAGGAGAGAGAATGAGTGAAGGGAATAGTAAATTATAATGGTGTTGTGAGTATTAAAATAATGTAGGAGAGAGAATGAGTGGAGAGAATAGTAAAGATTCTTTGCCATTTTAGGAAGTGTGCAATTTGTAATGGGATGCCCAATGAGAAAAGTGTACAATTTCACTACCAGAAACTGGTGTTTTAGTGACGGAATCATTCCGTCGCTATTTAGCGACGGAAATTAAGATTTAGCGACGGAATGATTTTGGCGTCAAATTTACCGACGAAATTTAATTTCGTCGCTAAAACGAATATTCCTCGAATATTCGTTTTATTACCGCCACTAATTTGGCGCATAATTTACCAACAGAATATTCCGTCGCTAGTTCTTTATCAGCGACGGAATTATTTCACCGGTGAGAAGTTAATATTTTTTTTATTTTTTTTATTTAGTTGCGACTGAATTATTCCGTCGGTGAAAATTAAATATTTTTTTAATAATACACCGACGGAATATTTCCGCCGCTGATAAATTAAAAAAAATTAATTTATCAGCGGCGGAAAAATTCCGTCGGTGAAAATCAAATATATATTTATTTTTTTTTGAAATATTACACCGACGGAATATTTCCGCCGCTGAATAATTAATTTTTTTTTAATTTTTCAATGGCGGAAATATTTCGTCGGTGAAAATCAAATGTTTTTTATTTTTATTTTTTGAAATATTACACCAACGGAATATTTTCGCCGCTGAATAATTAATTTTTTTAATTTATCAGCGGCGGAATATTCCGTCGGTGATTATAAAATTTAATTTTTAATTATTTTTAGAACTAATTAACAAAATAACTAACTGAAAAACATTAAAATATTTAACTGGAACGTTAGAAAATTGACTGAAATTTCAAAAAACTAACTGAAATTTTGAAAAACTAACTGAAAAAGTTAGAAAACTAACTGGAAACATTAAAAAACTGACTGGAATTCTAAAAAACTAACTGAAAACGTTAAAAAACTGACTGAAATTTCAAAAAACTAACTGAAAACGTTATACCATATAACCTATACACTAACCCCTAACCCCTATACACTATACCCTATACCCTATACACTATACCCTAACCCTTAACCCCTAAATCCTAAATCCTAAACCCTAAATCCTAAACCCTAAACCCTAACCCCTAACCCCTATATAACCCCTAAACCCTAACCCCTAACCCCTAACCCCTAAACCCTAAACCCTAACCCCCACTACAAGAAAACTTACTTTTTGCGATGGCTTTTGGCCATCGCATAATGTCTATAAACCATCGCATATTCTTTATACGATTGCAAAATTCATCAAAAGGGCCGTCGCCTTAGGCTTTGTCGCTAAAGGTATATGCGACAGCCGCGGCCATCGCGTAATGCGTAACACCTTATGCGATGGTTAATCTAATCTTATAAGATAAATATTATTTTCAATAAAAATATTATTTTTTAAATAAAATGCCATCGCATATAGTCGTCAACAAAGATGGTATTAGCCATCGCATATAGTCATCAACAATAGATGGTCTTAACCATCGCATATAGTCGTCAACATTAGATGATCTTAACCATCGCATAAAACCTGATTATGTGACTGCAATTGTAATCTTATATTTCACATTCTATACGATGGCAACATCCATCACATATTTCGCAAAAATTCTTTGAGAAGTGCTTTAGAGATGGCACTAGCCATCGCATAAACATATCCCAAAATTTATATAAATTCTATTTTCACAATTGCTACTTTTTTCTTAAAAACTAAAAATAAATAAAATACTCATGAACATAAACATAAGTTTTATATAAACTTGTAACCAACAGACATTCTTTATCCAAAATATATACCAAGTACCTAAAATTTTCATTGTCCAAAATATATACCAAAAACTTGCTAACCAACTACCATTTTTGTCCAGATTTCAAAAAACAAAAACTATCATTCTTTTGTCCTAAATAATAATAGTGCCACTAAACTTGGCAATATCGATATGTAACTATAGCTTGGGTCAAAATGCCAGCCTGAATCCATAGGTTGGGTAATAATTTCAGTGCTTTGTGCAACATTTCCTGCAACTTGCAATCTTCAAAAAATGCCCTCAATCATTCCATTGGGTGATGCTGACTCGACTATATCGAAAATCAATCTACACTCCCTTGCGGACCTACTGTTTGACCCAAAAGGAAACCATTAGTATCACAACACAACAATTTCTACTCAGTTTTTGATTCGTAACTTATGCATTAACCATTCAGGCACAATGATAATGGGCAACAATTTCCAAAAAAAATAAAAATGCTGAATAATAAATGACAACTGAACATGTAAACCAAATTAACATGATTACTTTATTGAAGACATAAGTCCATATATTCTGACACTTGAATGGAATGTAGAAGTTTACACCAAGTCAATACATGATCCCATTCTCTACAAGTTAATGAAGGCAAGAAACTTTACAAAAGATGCTGCAATTGAGGAAAGAATTCCGAAGCCGCAAGAAAAAAAGCATCTAGTGTTTGAAGGGACTGTGGGCGGGTCAATGGAGGCTCTGGGAAAGTTAACTGAGGCTGATATGAGATTTCTATTCGCTTGAGCTGGGAGATTTTGATATGAGAAAATATCATGTTTTGGTGCTGTAGAGCTTTTTGTAAACTTTTGTGGCCATAGTTGTTGAGGAATATGGATATATGGAGATGGAATCTGCAGCTATTTTGATCCTCCATAGATGTAGATAGAACTTAGTGGAAGTTTGGTCCTCAGCATATGATGTTGTAAACTTACAATGCAGAATGTTTCTTTGTTGTGGCTTATACCCAGGAAAGTTATCTTTTATTTTGCTTTCCTAAACCCTAACCCCTAAACGTTAACCCCTAACCCCTAAACCATAAACCATAAACCCTAAACCCTAACCCTTAACCCCTAACCCCTAAACCCTAACCCCTAATTAACCCCTAACCCCTAAACCCTAAACCCTAACCCCTAAACTCTAACCCCTAAACCCTAACCCCTAATTAACCCCTAACCTCTAAACCCTAAACCCTAACCCCTAAACCTTAAACCCTAAACCCTAACCCCTAAACCCTAACCCCTAAAACCTAACCCCTAAACCCTAACCCCCAATCCCTAAACCCTAACCCCTAAACCCTAAACCCTAAACCCTAAACCCTAACCTCTAACCCCTAACCCCTAAACCCTAAACCCTAACCCCTAAACCCTAAACCCCTAACCCCTAACCCCTAACCCCTAAACCCTAAACCCTATAGGGTATAGGGTATAGTGTATAGTGTATAGGGTATAGGGTATAGGGTATAGTGTATAGTGTATAGTGTATAGGGTATAGGGTATAGAGTATAGTGTATAGTGTATAGGGTATAGAGTATAGGGTATAGTGTATAGTTTTTAGTGTTTAGGGTATAGTGTATAGGGTATAGTGTATAGGGTATAGTGTATAGTGTATAGTGTATAGGGTATAGGGTATATGATATATGGTATAGTGTATAGGGTATAGGGTATAGGGTATAGGGTATATGGTAGAGGGTATAGTGTATAAGGTATAGGGTATAGTGTATAGGGTATAGTGTATAGGGTATAGTGTATAGTGTATAGTGTATAGGGTATATTGTATAGGGTATAGGGTATAGTGTATAGGGTATAGTGTATAGGGTATATGATATATGGTATAGTGTATAGGGTATAGTGTATAATGTATAGTGTATAGGGTATAGGGTATAGGGTATAGTGTATAGTGTATAGGGTATAGGGTATAGTGTATAGGGTATAGTGTATAGCGTATATGGTATAGGGTATAGTGTATAGTGTTTAGGGTATAGGGTATAGGGTATAGTGTATAATGTATAGGGTATAGTGTATAGGGTATAGTGTATAGGGTATAGTGTATAGGGTATAGGGTATATGTATAGGGTATAGTGTATAGGGTATAGGGTATAGGGTATATGGTATAGGGTATAGTGTATAGGGTATAGGGTATAGTGTATATGGTATAGTGTATAGCGTATATGGTATAGGGTATAGTGTATAGTGTATTGACTCATACTTAACTTTTTGGCAGTAATTTAAAATAATTTTCATGTTTTATATAAATAAAATAATGATATTTATTAAATTAAAATTAATTAATATTTATGATTTATTTATTTTTTCAAAAATAATATTTATTGAATCATACTTATTTTTTTGACAGTAATTTAAAATAATTTTCATGTTTTATATAAATAAAAATAATAATATTTATTAAATTAAAATTAATTAATATTTATGATTTATTTATTTTTTCAAAAATAATATTTATTGACTCATATTTATTTTTTTGACAGTAATTTAAAATAATTTTCATGTTTTATATAAATAAAAACAATGATATTTATTAAATTAAAATTAATTAATATTTATGATTTATTTATTTTTTCAAAAATAATATTTATTGACTCATATTTATTTTTTTGAGAGTAATTTAAAATAATTTTCATGTTTTATATAAATAAAAATAATGATATTTAAAATAATTTTCATGTTTTATATTAAATTAAAATTAATTAATCCAGCGACGAAATATTCCGCCGCTAAATATTGATTCTAGCGTCGGAATTTAAATTCCGCCGCTATAATTAATGTTTAGCGGCGGAATATTCCGTCGCTGATGTTAATTAAACCAGCGGCGGAAATTTCCGTCAGTGTTACATGCCATGTCATCAATTCGCGTGATTACGTATTTATCAGCAGCGGATTATCAGCGACGGAATATTCCGTCGCTGAAATGATATATAAATAATTATTTTGACACCCTAATTACATCAATCTGTAAACTCTCTCTCTCTCCCCGCTTTCTCTCTCTTCCCGCTATTTGCTCTCTCTTCCTTCCCTAGTTCAGACCGCCGCCGTCCACCCTCGCCGGCCGTCCACCTCTCCACCGTCTCCGTTTCTCCTTCCCTCCTCTCTCTAGCCGACGCTCTCAACCTCATCACCGCCACGACCTCCGTCCCTATCAAGAACGCACGAATTGAACAAGTTCAGAATCTCGATCAATTTAATCAAATCGTACCGTTTCATCTATGAGGATTTGGGTTCGTTCTTGAAGAAATTTGAGTACAATTTTTTAATATAATCACTATAGCTTATCAATTTCACCTCGTGAAGTAAATATTTCGCTACCCTTTTTCATATGGCTATTGAGTTGAAAGATGACCCAATTTTGGAACTAATTAGTCTACCTTGTTTCACTTGATTTAAGTATGCTTCTTTCCTGTTGGTAATTGACTAAGCTAGGGTTTCAATGTAATTCCTTCCCATAATTGATATTGGATTATGTATAAAATTTTGGGTCACAGCTCGTACAGACATTCACCTCTTGTTGCACCGCGTGGCCTGTTGGACTTTTGGTAGGCTTCTCAAGAACTTAACAGAAAAACTTAACAGAAAATGTAACGGAGATTGGAAAATAAGAGACAAGTCGAGTCTTGTATTAAATACAATCTCCGTAAGAAGTTATTGCCCCGCACAGGTGCTTACGGTTTCAATGGCAATCTTCTAGTAAGATAAAACGACTTTACTATTAGTTATAAGGAGCACTCCAATATAACTAATCTAACGAACAAAAGATTGTTTAGAACTTTGGACTTGAAAGGAAGAATGCAACAATATGCCAATGATTTGGGTATGTTAATCTATCTTACTAGAGGGTATGAAGACATTCACCTCTTGTTGCACCGCGTGGCCTGTTGGACTTTTGGTAGGCTTCTCAAGAACTTAACAGAAAAACTTAACAGAAAATGTAACGGAGATTGGAAAATAAGAGACAAGTCGAGTCTTGTATTAAATACAATCTCCGTAAGAAGTTATTGCCCCGCACAGTGCTTACGGTTTCAATGGCAATCTTCTAGTAAGATAAAACGACTTTACTATTAGTTATAAGGAGCACTCCAATATAACTAATCTAACGAACAAAAGATTGTTTAGAACTTTGGACTTGAAAGGAAGAATGCAACAATATGCCAATGATTTGGGTATGTTAATCTATCTTACTAGAGGGTATGAAGACATTCACCTCTTGTTGCACCGCGTGGCCTGTTGGACTTTTGGTAGGCTTCTCAAGAACTTAACAGAAAAACTTAACAGAAAATGTAACGGAGATTGGAAAATAAGAGACAAGTCGAGTCTTGTATTAAATACAATCTCCGTAAGAAGTTATTGCCCCGCACAGGTGCTTACGGTTTCAATGGCAATCTTCTAGTAAGATAAAACGACTTTACTATTAGTTATAAGGAGCACTCCAATATAACTAATCTAACGAACAAAAGATTGTTTAGAACTTTGGACTTGAAAGGAAGAATGCAACAATATGCCAATGATTTGGGTATGTTAATCTATCTTACTAGAGGGTATGAAGGCTCAAAAATACTGTATATGTAAATTGAAATTCGGAGGGAAACTTATTTAAAGAAAGTTAAAGGGTTCATGGCTTTTCACTCCAAGAGGTGCCAAAACTGTTCAGATCCTGCGTACGAGCGCGGCCGCTCTGGCCTTGAGCGCGACCGCGCTGGCATGCCGAGACCAGGTCAAGATTTTACTTAAATCAGCGCGGCCGCTCTAGGCTGGAGCACGACCGCGCTGAAGCCCAGAACCGAAAGGTCACGAAAACCTTTTGGGAACAGTTGTGACCCAAAACCTATTTGGATCAGTCCAAGTCAACCCAAGTTAATTTTAACCCTTTATTTAAATTTCGTTAAGTTACAAAAACACTTGTCATTAATTCTCATTCACCCAAAAATGGTTTTGAGATATTAAATGAGTTTTATAATCCACCACAAAAGTAG
This sequence comes from Adenophora triphylla var. japonica, assembly GCA_022495995.1. Classification (NCBI taxonomy): domain Eukaryota; kingdom Viridiplantae; phylum Streptophyta; class Magnoliopsida; order Asterales; family Campanulaceae; genus Adenophora; species Adenophora triphylla. The sequence goes on along the minus strand of JAFEMH010002558.1, from coordinate 267,716 downwards.
AATACATTTTGTAACCAGCTTCGTTAACGAATAATGAACTTTCGTTAGGAAGTTAGGTCAACGTTAAGACAAACTTAACTTTCGTTACCCATTTCCAACAATCCCCCACATGAATGACAATTAATGCATGAATGCAATTTCGTTCAAAGTTCCGGCGAACTATTATTACATCTGGATAGATAGCTTGTGGCCATGAATCCTCCTTAGTGAAATATTATCGGATATACTAGCCATTTGGTAGCGAGTCGCTTTGAACCAGTGACTGTTGGATGTATATCAAGACAATAATACTCACATAATAATAGCTCTAACAATTGTTGTTCTCACGTTTTGTCCATTTCGGCCTTGGACCGTATCTCATTCATAAGTGTTCATTTAGAGGCGGCCTAGTTACCTCTCGCTTATATAGGTGATTCTTACTATAGGGAGTATCATGCACTACTCCACCCGTAGGTATAGAAATCATTAAAAGTTTTCTCAACTTATCCTTACCACTGCTGCATGTGCTTGTACTTGGATGTTCTGGGAATGAGTATTCAACATCTCTAGGTTAATAAACCGAGTTGTTGTTTCCAAGTAACTCTACTAGAACTTATAACTTGGTTGTCTCATTGAACCAAGGGCCTGGGATCTCCATTTCTCAAGGTTGAGTGTCCGCTATAAGTTCTTTTGTTGTGGGTTTTAAACCCATTCCCCTTAACATTTTATACAGTTGATCTCGATTTATACCTTTGGTAAACGGATCCGCTAAGTTATCACATGACTTTACATAATCAATAGTGATAACGCCATTCTTGATCAATTGTCTAATGGTATTGTGTCTACGACGAATATGTCTAGACTTACCATTGTACATACTATTCTGTGTCCTTCCTATTGCTGATTGACTATCACAATGTATCATAACAGCAGGCACAGGTTTACTCCAACAAGGAATATCCTCCAAGAAGTTCTTAAGCCATTCTGCTTCTTCCCCAGCTTTATCCAAAGCTATAAACTCAGATTCCATCGTGGATCTGGCTATACACGTTTGTTTGGAGGATTTTCATGACACTGTTCCTCCACCTATTGTGAATACATATCCACTCGTGGACTTAGAGTCTTTCATTTCCGATATCCAATTGGCATCACAATATCCTTCTAATACTGCTGGATATTTCTTGTAAAGTATCTCATGGTTTAATGTATACTTTAAATATCTTAGTACTCTCATTAGTGCTTTCCAATGATCAGTACTAGGATTGCTTGTGAACCTACTTAGTTTGCTCACTGAGTATGCAATGTCTGGACGTGTACAATTCGTTAAGTACATCAGACTACCAATTATTCTTGCATATTCCAGTTGAGAAACTGGTTCCCCTTTGTTCTTGGCTAAATGTTGAGCCAAGTCTACCGGTGTCTTAGCCGGAGGGTCATCAAAGACATTGAATTTCCGAAGAACATTCTCTAGGTAATGGGATTGTGAAAGAACTAATCCTTCATATGTTCTAGAGATCTTTATCCCTAATATTACATCAGCTAATCCCATAACTTTCATGTCAAAGTTCTTCTTTAACATGCCTTTGGTGTTCATGATCAAATCATGACTACTTCCCATTATGAGCATATCATCTACGTAAAGACAAACTATTACAAATGATTCAGATGATCCTTTGATGTAGACACATTTGTCACATTCATTAATTTTGAATCCATTTGATAACATAGTTCGGTCAAACTTTTCATGCCATTGCTTGGGTGCTTGTTTTAGTCCGTACAATGACTTTACAAGTTTACACACCTTTTGCTCTTTACCTGGAACAACAAACCCTTCGGGTTGTTCCATGTAAATTTCTTCATCTAACTCTCCATTTAGGAAAGCAATCTTCACATCCATTTGGTGTATCTCAAGATTATGCACTGCTGCAATAGCTATGAGAACCCGAATAGATGTGATCCTTATGATAGGGGAGTATGTGTCGAAGAAATCATATCCCTCTTTCTGTCGAAAACCTTTGGCAACTAGCCTAGCTTTGTACTTATCGACTGATCCATCCGCCTTATACTTCCTTTTAAGGATCCATTTGCAACCTAATGGTTTGCAACCTGGAGGGAGATCAACTAATTCCCAAGTATTGTTGAGCATTATGGATTCTATTTCACTGTTAATGGCCTCTTTCCAGAATGAACTATCCGGACCGGATAAAGCCTCTTTAACGATTCTTTGGTTCGTTTTCTAACATGTAAGATAGAAAATCAGGACCAAAAGACTTTTCCACTCTTGCCCTTTTGCTACGTCTCGGTTCTTCATCTTCTATTTGAGAAGGACCGGTTGTAGATTCATGTGTTCTCTTATTAGAACCGATATCTTTCCTGTCCTTATCCGGAAAGATGTTTTCAAAGAATACCGCATTCCTTGATTCTATAGTAGTTCCTACATGCATATCAGGAATGTCCGATTTGTGCACTATAAAACGATAGGCACTACAATTATTGGCATATCCAATAAAAATACAGTCAATGGTCTTTGGACCAATCTTGACTTGTTTCGGCTTAGGTACTTCAACCTTGGCCAAACACCCCCACACTTTGAGGTATTTAAAACATGGCCTACGATTATGCCACAATTCATAGGGTGTTTTATCAATACCTTTCTTGGGTATTTTATTAAGAACATAATTAGAAGTGAGTTTTGCTTCCCCCCACAAGTTGTCGGGTAAGCCTGAACATATCAAAAGCGCGTTCATCATCTCCTTGAGAGTACGGTTTTTGCGTTCAGCAACTCCATTAGATTGAGGGGTATATGGAGCCGTTGTTTGATGAATTATGCCAGATTTCCAACATAGTCCTTCAAACGGTGCTTCATATTCTCCACCTCTATCGCTTCTAATTTTCTTAATCTTCAAGTTAAGTTGATTTTCAACTTCTTTCTTATAAGTCTCAAAAGCCACTAAGGCTTCATCCTTACTTCTTAAGAGATAGACATAACAAAATTTTGTGCAATCATCTATAAATGTAATGAAGTATTTTTTACCTCCTCGAGTTTGCACAAGTTTTAAATCACATATGTCAGTGTGAATTAACTCGAGAGGAGTTGTGTTTCTTTGTATTGCATTAAATGGCGACTTCGTCATTTTTGCCTCAACACAAACTTTGCACCTATTAGTCGAGTCGGATTTAGTCATTTGGATTAAATCTTGTCTCGCTAATTTCTTAATGGTGTCGAGGTTTACAGGTCCTAATCTATCATGCCATAAATTAAAACTTTCCGACAAGAAAACATAAGAAACACAATTTTTATTCATCGCACCTTGGCGGATCACAGTCATTACATTCATCTTGAAAAGGCTTTCCTCGAGGTAACCCTTTCCAAGAAATAAACCATTCTTGGTTAGTACAAATTTGTCGGATTCAAATACTAGTCTAAAACCGGCCTTACTAAGCAAAGCGCCGGACACCAAATTTTTACGAATGTCTGGAACATGCAGCACATCCAACAAGGTTACTTATTTTCCGGAAGTCATCTTCAATATCACGTTTCCAATGCCTTGAACATCGGAGGTCGCAGAATTTCCCATGTAGAGCTTTCTTTCGGAGATGGGAGTATAGGAGGAGAAACTCTCCTTGCTAACAACTCAAATTGGAGCACTTACAGCAGCCCCTCGGCGACGGTGCTTTCAAAGGAAGCGGGGTCGTCGATAAGAGTAAGGCTCCATATTTGACAGGATGATCAAGTGATCGAGTGGCTGAACCTAGCGATAGGCTTCCTACGTATCCCGAATGGGAATCAAGACGACCGTAGTTCGGGTCTTTGACCCTGGAGTGACAGTTTTAGGATGTCAACCTGGCGAGCGAGTTCTGTAGTCGATTGCTGAAAGAAACTTTGCTGGGGATAGGACATGACCATTTTGGTCTGATGGCTAGAGTTGTATATCCGCTCTGTTGGGGAAGGAATGACCATTTTGGTCTGATGGCTGAACCTAATGATAGGCTACCTACGTATCCTTAAGAGGAATCAAGCCAGTCGTAGTTCGGGTCTTTTGACTGTCTTCAGACGTTGACCCTAGAGGGACTATTTTAGGGAAGTCGCCCTATGATTTGACTATTTTTGGGAAGTCACCCTATGATTTGACTATTTTGGGAAGTCACCCTATGATTTGACTATTTTTGAGAAGTCGCCCTATGATTTGACTATTTTTGGGAAGTCGCCCTATGATTTGACTATTTTTGGGAAGTCACCCTATGATTTGACTATTTTTGGGAAGTCGCCCTATGATTTGACTATTTTTGGGAAGTCGCCCTATGATTTGACTATTTTTGGGAAGTCGCCCTATGATTTGACTATTTTTGGGAAGTCATCCTATGATTTGACTATTTTTGGGAAGTCGCCCTATGATTTGACTATTTTTGGGAAGTCGCCCTTTGATTTGACTATTTTTGGGAAGTCACCCTATGATTTGACTATTTTTGGGAAGTCGCCCTATGATTTGACTATTTTTGGGAAGTCGCCCTATGATTTGACTATTTTTGGGAAGTCGCCCTATGATTTGACTATTTTTGGGAAGTCGCCCTATGATTTGACTATTTTTGGGAGTCGCCCTGGTAATGATTTCGGTTTGTCGAATTAGGGGATGATTGCGATTTATCGCTTTCCTATTGTTGTGTGTGATAGCGTTTTAGGTGCCTCAAACCTTAATGATGGCATCTTAGGTGCCTTGAACCTTGGTGATGGCGTCTTAGGTGCCTCGAACCTTGATTATGGTGTCTTAGGTGCCTCGAACCTTGACGATGGCGTCTTAGGTGCCTCGAACCTTGATGATGGCATCTTAGGTGCCTCGAACTTTGATGATGGCGTCTTAGGTGCCTCGAACCTTGATGATGGCATCTTAGGTGCCTCGAACTTTGATGATGGCGTCTTAGGTGCCTCGAACCTTGATGATGGCGTCTTAGGTGTCTCGAACCTTGACAAAGGGTGATCTGGAGGTATCCTTTCGTTGGGGACGGACTCTGAGGGGATAGACAGTCTTTTGGTGGACTTCATTTGAAGGGATCGGTCTTACGTTTGCTGCAGGAGGTGAAAACGAGGAAAGAAACGGGATTCCGTTAACTTTCATCGGGGATGAACCTAAGTTGAGGTTCAGTTCAGATGTATGGACCTAAATGAGGACTCGATTCAGGGGTATGAACCTAAGTTGAGATTTAGTTCAGGAGTATGAACCTAAATGGGGACCTAGTTCAGGAGTATGATCCTAAGTCGAGGTTTCAGTTCAGGAGGGAGACTATTTGAGGGCGTTCTCGCTGGGGAAGATTCGAGCTTACGAGGATTACCGGGGAAAAGGGTGACCGTGTTGGTCAAGTGGCTGGACCTATGGTAGGCTACCTACGTATCCCGAGTGGGAATCAAGCCTGGACGTAGTTCGAAATCCACTGGGCCTTTTGATAATTCGGAGGCTGTCACCTTAAGGAATTAAAGCTTACGTCGCTATTTGCGAAGATAGAGATAGCTAAAGCCATGAGTAATCATGTAACATTTATGAATGTATGCATATTTTGAGATATGTTGAGGGACTAACGTACCTTTGCTCTGCTTACCTGCATGAGTGCAAGTCGCGGGGGCTGTGTGGTAGTTGATAGTGTTGAGAGTCTTGATGTATCCGATCGAGATGTTGAAACATTTAGGGGCGTGAGGTACCTCTGATCGATTGGCATTTGAAAACTTGGCGTCCCTGACCTACTTGCCTTTGAGAACTTGGTGTCTCTGAGCAAATTGCATTTGAGAACTTGGCGTCCTTGACCAATTTGCATTCGAGAACTTGGCGTCTCTGACCGAATTGTATGCGAGAACTTGGCCTCCCTGACCGATTTGTATTTGAGAACTTGGCATCCCTGACCGAATTGTATGCGAGAACTTGGCATCCCTGACCAATTGTAGACACTGGAGGTGGTCTTTATATGTTTGTGGATGTTGGGGTTGTCTTTACCAAGTTGCAGACGCCGGAGCTTGTCTTTGACAAGCTATAGACATGGGGATTATCTTTGCCGAACTGTAGATGCTGGAGGCTGTCTTCATCCATTTGTGGACATTGGAGGTCGTCTTTGCCGAACTGGAGATGTCGGAAGATGTCTTCACGGACTTGATGCACTGTAGACCTGGAGCCAAGGTGGTGTTGTCCTAATGTGTCTGAGGCCAAAATGGTGCAGGATTGAGGTGTCTGAATCAGGCTGATGTCGACTTTAGGTGTCCGAGCACAAGCTGACGTGGGCTTGAGGGGTTTGAACCAAGAAGGTGTTGACTTGAGGTATCAGTCATTTGGGTAGTTGGAATTACGCTTCGGTGGAGACCATCCTTGCTGCGGAGAGGCTTCAGGTAGTGATGGAAAACTGGTCTTTCGTGCTTGAATTGCTACATTTGATAGTAGAGGGACAAATGCACATATGACATTCATGATGATAGATGCATGCATGGAACTAAAAATGATTCGCAATCGCTTAGGTTTTTTTTTTTTTTTTTTATTGATTCATGTTTTGCATGCTACATGAGCCCTGGGGAGATTTTTGTGGGGATGCATGTGGTGGGAGGGTTTGTATGTCTTGTGGACTGTTTGGGACAAGCTTTGAGCTGGTGGGGTGATATCCTTTGGCCGCGGGCTGAATTGCATGTCATTGATGAGGTCTTGTTGTAGGTCAGCAGTATTATGCGGACCTCGATTTTGATCTTGGGATGAAGTTGGATTTGAACCCCAGGTCTCGATTGAAATTTCTTTTCAGTCTCGGACATTTGAAGCTGATGCTGACAGGCTCTAGTATGTTGATATGAATGATCCCTCTTTCTCTTGGGTTAGTTGTGATTTGACATAAATTTGGAGAATGATTTGGCGAAATGCTGATATGAGGAGATTCCCAGTTCTCAACCTTTGATGGATGCAGGGAGTTGCCATATACCAAGTTCTAAAGCTGAAACTCCAAGATAGTTATTGAGGTGACTTGGTCTTTCTTCTGAAGATAGGTGTGACTTGATAAAGCCCCATTCCGTGGAAGAGACATGGCGAAAGCCACGGAATCTTTCTCTGAATGATTTGATGAAGCCCCAGGTTCGACAAAGCGTCACTACAGAGGTCCAGTTAAAGGTTTGATTGTAAAACTGACATACTGATGAAGTACCGGGCCAAATCGATCAATGTGAGAGCCCTCAAGGTGAAGTTGTAGCATTACGTCATGAAGTGAGAAACCCATCTTTGATAACAACTAGAATCCTCGAGGTGAAATTGACAACAACCATGCAACTAGAATCCTCCCTTCGAAGGGTGTCTTTCATATGGGAACTGTTAGCCATAGTGGCGCTTGGCTTGTTCATGGCTTCAATCATATTCACCCTACGGTTTTTTCCTAGGGAATGGATTGTTGACTGTATTGGGTCCTTGGAGTACCCTTTTCGGTCAGTTCTCACACCGCCCTTTTTCAGGAGCATACTAGTGGGAAGCACAGAGTTTAGTTGTGTCCAAAGGGACATCGGGATCCATGGGCTGATGGTTGTCTGGTCAAACCTTCCTTCACAAATTCCTGAAAGACGTCGCTCAGAGGAATTCCAAAATCTTCAAGCTTAAGGCTTCGCGACTTGGGCACATTACCTTTCCTTGGCACGAAAGGAGTGGCATTGTTGCAATCCTGTCCCGAATAGGGCTGGGCAGGAAGCCCGGTATCTATAAGCAGTTGCAACAACTTGCTGCTGATTGTGAGCCCTCTCAAATTTAGCCCCGGAATTGACCATTGCCCGCAGATCCGGATAAGTGAGGCCCTTAAATGCGGCTTCAAGCATGACTGGAAGATGTCTAACTGCTCCTCGTCAGATGGAGGGATGGCCATTTCACTGAGCTTCAAGCTCCACCTTTTATAAAAATCCCTGATATTCTCATCAAGGCACTGCATCGTTGTCTGCAGGTCAAATTTGTTTGTCTCCCATTCCAAGTTGGCTTTATACTTATCTGTGAAAGTATTGGTAATCTGTTCCCAAGTAGCCCTAGTTTCAGGCTTTAATCGAAAGAACCATTTCAAAGCTCCTGACTTCAAAGAGAGACTGAAGTAGTCGGCCAACTGCTGGTTTGTGCATCCCTTAGCTTTCATTGCCAAAGTGTAGGTGTCCAAGTGAGTTTTAGGGCACGCACTTCCGTCAAACAAGTCAAGATTGGGCATCACGAACTTGTGAGGCAGGGGTACAATGGAGTTCGGATCTGTAGGCCGAAGGGTAGCTTTCTTTCGTGTCGGCTAGGCGACTTGTGCTTTCATCTCCTTGCGTTGTTCCATGAACCAGGCCAGGTGAGGGTCCTGTGGTGGAACCATAGCGCTTAAACCAGTGACTGAGCTGGAGAGAGGAGTTACCACTGGCGGCACACTGGTGGAAGGGATGGCAGGGCCTGGGGCATAGGTATAAACCTGTCCTTAGCCCAAATTACCCTGGGGAGTATGAGTAGGAGCCTGGTCAAAGGGATAGAATCCATCAGCCTGTTACTGATTCCCAATGGGAAAGGAGGGTGGAGGCAGGCCTGATGTAGCCGGGTAGCTCGGGTTCTCCAGTAGACTTAAATGCGGGTTGTGACCCTTGGTTGTTGAATTGCATGGCTGGCTGTAGTGAGGGTGCATAACCAAGAGGGTATTGCGGTCCGAGGGACTCTCATCGAACCCTGAGTGAGAAATGTGTTTGTGGAAGCTGCGTGAGGGGCAGCTGAGCTAGCATCATTCTGAGGAGGAGCTCCTGACTGTTGCCCCGAACCAAACTGTGGTGGCATTCCAAACTGTTGCTGTGGCACTTTAAACTGTTGCTGCGAAGGTCCGGATTGATTGATTCCAAAATGAGGCGGGATCCCAATTTGTTGTGGGATTCCGAGGTATCCCTAACCATAAGAAGACATTCCGTGTTGATTTTGCCCCCACTGAGAAACTGCGAACTGATCGGTCACGTCAGACTGTATGGGTCCAGTAGCCTGTAGTTGGGGAGCTGGCTGGCTCAGAGACCGAGGAGCATGGGTTCTGGTAGCAGGACCATAGGAGGTTGGTGGTGGCATCCTGGAGTAGTCAGGACGACTGAGAATGGGATTAGGGGTTTGCTGTCCCGTTGAGGCGGTCATGAAGGGATCTTGTGAAACTTGTGCGGTGCCGGGGACTGGCTGTCTTGAACTGGGTTGCTGTCGAGGCATTCCAAACTACTGGGGCTGAGAAGTTCAGACTGATCCATAGTTGACCGCCGTCCCAAACCCGACTAAGAAGTCATACCAAGCTGATGTAACTGAGAAGCCTGGCCGATGCATGCCGAGGCTGTGAGGCATACCAAACCGCTGCGATATACCGAGCCGACCCCAACTGCATTGAGGCACACCATACTGGCCCAAATCGGACTGAATTCAATTTGTTTCCCCAAACGACTGTCCCAGACTAAACTGTGAATGTATACCAGACCGAGGCTGAAAGGATGGCTGATTCACAGGTTGAGAAGAGTGTGGCCCGGTGGAGGTTGCATGTGAGGAAGGTGGCGGCATTCGGCGGTAGTCTATCTGGACAAGATAGGGATGGGGATCCTCTTCCTCTTCTACCGTAAAAGTCCCATCGGGGTTGAGGGCAATCGTCAAACCAAAATTCCTGACACCTTCCAAGTACGAACATCGAAACCTCATTCTGATTGGCACAAGGACTTTTATGGACTCGGATTCCAATATTAGCCATAGAAATATGATGAATCTCTGGTCCTGGTTAAAATTCCGTCCTCATCCTTGGACATCAAAGAACTGCACTTGACAAGCCCATGACCAACATGGCGATCAAATCTCACTTTGCTTGGCGGAGCCTTGGTCTGAAGAGATGTGTTTGCGAAGTCTTGATTTTGAAGAAATGACTTGGTAAAGCCTCAGTCTCATGATTGTGAATCTGACACAATTAGAGAGGCTTCAACCTGGTAGGCATTGCAGTCTGATACTGAAATGAGTCTAAACAAAGGCCCAACCCATCTTGTAGCAAAGTGAAGAACCAACGTGGACCCGACGTGACCAGAGAAGCCCCACTCTAAAGAAATGGCTTGACGAAAGTCCTCCCTTAAAGAGCACAGTGCAGCTCTAATGCAAATTGAATTGTCATGTAGCAAAAGAGGCAACCCATTATTCTATATTTACTTTATTATTTTCTTTAGTCAATTAGTCAATCGGAAGAAAATGTAAAAGAAAGACAATTTAGGAATGAATACCTGCAGGGGCATATTTTCGAAAAGTGGGGATGAATCCCTGATTTGTATTATTTGATGGCCTCATTTGATGAAGGCACAAAAGAACTCGCTTTGGGTTTGACTCTTTTGAGAGAGCATACGTGTAGAAAGGTTTGTAAAAGTGTATGGAAGCCCCTGCTGATAGAAAATTAGTGTTTAGCTCTATTTTTCCTATAATGTAGAAAAAGAAGACTTGTCGAGACATCTGAAAACATATTTTATTCAAAATGATCACAAGATTGCTTAAAACCCTTTATTAATGTTCAGGTTATTCAAACCCCTAATCTCGATATGAACAAACATTTTGATTAATCATGAGGAGAAAGTCGACCAATACCAAGGGTAAAGTTGGCGAATTGTGAAGAAAGATTGTGTATAGGAGAGGCTATTGATGAGACCGAATTTTCTTGGGATTTGGATGTGTTTATGACCGGACCATTTCTGGTTGCCTACGTTCCCCTTATTATAAGGAGCTCAGGTCGCCGTAGTTCGGGCTTGAACTGTGTTTGGCTTTGGAAAAGGGGTATGAACATTTGTGGTACTTTTGGTGAAAAGGTTCGGATAGGATGTTTGGATGATAAGGTACGGGCCTTGAGGTGTTCCTTGACAAGTCGTTTTTTGACGGCTTCTTCCGTGATTTCATTGCTTCTTGATCATCGTCCTTCATCGGGGGAGAAAGATTTTGAATGCAGCTTAAGGGCTTATGATATGTTTTTTTTTTGACGTTGCTTTAACTGCTCCCTTGTTGTCGACAACTTCTGTTCTTCGGGCTTTAATTTTGCCCATATGTCAAGCCTCTGATCGGCGGTGCTGGGCCCTTGGCCTCATTTTTTTTTTATTTGAAGCTTTTGCTTGATCTTTTTTTTTTTTTTTTTTTTTTTTTTTTGAAGCTTTTGCTTGAACTCCCTTCTTTTTTTTAAGCACTTGAGGATGAAGGCAAGCCTCTGCTCGAACTTTCTTGAGGCACGTGAGGCGAAGGCAAGCCCCCAATTTTTTGTTGACATGGGGTCAATCTTTCGATGCTGAGTGACCTTTTGTTGTTCTTCGATGCTGCCGCCGTTGTTGACTTGGTCAAGGTGATGATGGGGACATGTTTTGGAAAGTGTATGGCTGATGGAGGCCTTCGTGAGGTAAGGGAAGTGTATAGGGAGGGCATTAGTTGACTTTCTCGCACCAATTAATTAAAATCTTAATCATTTCCAGAGATTATTTGTTGAGCAATGCGAGTGATCATTTAAAATAAAACCATTTCATTAAATGTAATGTAGGTGTGCAAATAATGTCACAAGTCTAGCAAGAAAAGAAAAAGACTCTTTTATAGAAAATTTAAGATTAACTACAATGTCCAAGGAGGACTTGATTGAACCAAGAAAGTACTAGAACCTACAAAGGTTGACCAAAAGACTGTTTTAATATTAAAGGATGGGTAGCCCCTAGTCTAGCTACTCTTTGTTGTTGGACCACGTCTCTACCCTTGAGCATTGGAAGCAGATTCCTCATGAAGCTATGACAGACTATGCTCGCCTTTTGTAACTTCAGGAATTCCTCGCTCTGATGATTGCCTTATCTGCCATTAGATTGTTATCATCTTGGCATCAGTCGTGAACTTATCGGAGGGCGAGAGTTCAAAGCGTTTCACCGAATCCGGCTTTGCCATGGTCACACGCCTGTTGCAGTCAAACCAGCCATTATCAACATTTGTTGCGACTAAATCATCTGACTTGTCAAAGTCTATTGAATTCACAGAGCTTGAATCATAAAACTCAATCATGTTTACACTCGTGTTGTTTGGGAAATGATCATTGGCAGGGTTGAGATCACTGAGGCGCTCGAGTTTGCCCTTCTTAATTAACCCCCGAATTGCCTTTCTCAAAGCTGTACAGTTATCGGTTATATGACCGTGATACTGGTGGAAAGCACAATGCTTAGTGGTGTCCAAAGGGATTTTGGGATCCTTGGGCTGATAGTTTCTCATGGGTTCAAGGAGACCCTGCTTTAGCAAGCTATTTAAAACTTTGCTTAAGGGAACACCCAAATCCTCGGGATGTGGTTTCTCCTTTGGGGGAGAATAAACTCTTAGTGCTCTTTGATTCGAGATCTGGTCATTGACTTGGTCACCATTCTGAACAGGGTTTACCGGTTTTGGTCCATTGGGGCGCTCAAGCTTGCCTGCTTCGATTAACCCTTGAACCGCTCTCTTCAAGACTGTGCAGCCGTCGCTTGTGTGGCCATAATGATTATGGAAGGCGCAATGCTTACTCATGTCGAGGGGTGCATTTGAGCTCCTTGGATGGTAGTCCCTGAGAGGCTCCAAAAGGCCTTCCTTTACTAAACCCTTGAAAATTAAACCCATGGGCATCCCAAAATCATCAAAATGTTCTCGTTGCCTTAGAGGACCACCATTTCTTGGTTGCTTTTGGATGCCGTCAATTGTACACAATGCCTTTTTTCCTTTAATGGATGTTGCAGCCGTGTTGGAAGGGTAAGGTTTATAGCGGTGAGACATGTTCCGACCCGTAGTGCTTCCCCGTGCACGAACCCTTTTGATGTAACCATTGATGTAAGCGTCGAGATTTGACTTTTGGTAAAACTCATTCGTGTCAGATACACAAGATTGGTATGGTGAGACAGCCCGAGTCGAGCGATCGTCGATACTCTCGTTGCTAGGCTTTTCTTGTACCTTCTTAATTGGTTCTATCGATAATCCGTTGGACGAGTCAATAGGAACACTAGGACTGCACGACCCCGCCACAAGATTGGCGTTAGTAAATGAAACCATAGTGGGAAGTACTATGGTGGGAGGGATGACAGTCTGAGCATTAAAATCGTGACCGTAACCCTCCTCATAAAGCCTGGCTGTTGCCGAAGATGAGGATATATGGCTCATAATGGGTGGATACCAGGGAGCAGTGAGTGTGGATCCAAAAGGCTGCTGAAGACATGAGGTTTGAGGCATCGTAACGGTAGGATTGAATGTGTCTTGACCACACCGAGGAACGTGACTACAAGGGTAATGTGTATATTGTACTTGATGAGCAGGAGCAGCTTGCGTAACAGCCAGGTGGAGAATTTGATGAGGAGCATTTGACCTTGTCGGACTTCCCAACCGGAGGGGCAGGGTAGAGCTTGGAGGATATTGTGAATACGGTGAGCCTGATGAAGTGGTGATAAAAGCCTGGTAGCCCATTTGATCTTGCAGTATCATAGGGGCAAGTGTGCTTCGAGAATTGGAGGAAGCAAGCTGGCCCCTCCGATCCATGGAGCCTGAGAAGCGAACTGACCCAAAATGGCTTGTGGAGCCACGTCAAACTGCTGGGCTTGAGAAGTCGCGAACTGACCCATTCCGAGATGATGACCCGAACCAGACTGAGGTTTTGGAGTAGCGAACTGACCCATTCCAAGCTGCGAGGCGGAAGCAAACTGATTCAATCCTGTTGGTGAGATCTGAGAGGCACCGGGGGCAGGTTGACCTAGATCGGACTGTTGAGGAGTATCGAGCTGTAGGGGCTGAGATGTACTGAACTGACCAATTCCAGACTGATGGCCCGGGCCAGACTGAGGTTTTGGAGTAGCGAACTGACCCATTCCAAGCTGCGGGGTGGAAGCAAACTGATTCAATCCTGGTGGTGAGATCTGAGAGGCACCGGGGGCAGGTTGAGTGATAGGCTGGGGGATGCTTGGCCCATTAGTAGTTCCACATGAAAGGGAACAGGGCATTTGATGGTAGTTGGCATGCCCGGGAGGGTAATTAGTTCCAATCTCCGCATCAACCGTAAAGGTTCCATTAGGGTTGCGAACAATTGCTAGCCCCTGGGTTCTAATACTTTCCAATAACTGACTGATCTGAGCTTCTTGATGTTGTCTTATCTGTCCCAACATCTGATTCCACTGTTCGGCACTTTGCGGATTCTCGGGGTGTGGAGTTGTACGTACCCCACCGTTCTCTGAGTTGGTCATTCTGAAACTTTGAGCTGAAACCGATGAAGTATCTGACTCCGTAATAACTGAGCTGAACAAACGATGACCCGGGGTCTTGATCCAAACTTTTCTTACTGTGGAAGGCACAAAAGGGTGTGGTTCAGACTCGGGAAAGCGAAACAGGTTGGTGTTTGGGCTTAGGGCTCATGTAACATGCGATTATTTGTTCTTGTTTACTTAAAACGTATTTTATTAACCTAATCGGTTGGAAAAGATTGCTCTTTTTTTTCGCAAACTACTCTGGATCCTGGATCAGTGGGCCCCATTACTACGTCTATAAGCCCCTCGTATTCCACCTGTATTTTGACTTCCCAGGGCGGACAGCCCCGGGCGAGGGTCCTATAGGGCAAGCGGGTCCCACTGACCGAAAAGAAAAACGATCCTAAAAGTCTGGCGGGTAATCGAGTCTTAACGAGCATTCGATGTAAATTACGGACAAAGCTGACGTCAAAGTCAAGATCATGTTCGAGGGCTCGACGAAAAGTCGGCATGGTTCGGATTGATAAATGTCCACAATTGATCTTGACCCGTCGTCATTTAGGCCGTAATTAGGCATGGAATGATCATTAATCCTTGATGACTCAGTGTCATGCTGGGAGTCAGTGTATAATTTGTGCCAGTCAAAGTTAAAGTCAAGGCGCCAGTCAATATCTGGTCAAAGCCCGTGACGGAAAACCGGCAGGACTTCGACTGATTAGGGTCCCGAAAGATACTGACTTGGTAGGCCGACTAAGGCTTGAAAGGAAAGGTCTATACACAGACAGGGCATGACACAGACCAGACTAAAAACCAACCGGGTCTCGGACAAAGTGTGTCACGGACAAGTGCATGGTCGACACGAGGCTCCATGGGATGTTTGGGTAGTCCCGTGCTTGCACCGAGAGGCGTAATAAGACCAAACGGGCCGCTACAGGGATTTCCCCGGGTTAGGGACGTAGTGTGCAGTGTAAGGCCAAGTGCGCGTAGTGTGCAAGCAGTCTATCTTCTTTTTCTGAGTAAAATAGAAATTTTCGCATGTGTCTTAAAGAGCATGATGCATGATTTTTTTTTTTTTGAAAGTTTTCTTCTTTTTTTTTTTTGAAAGTAAATGAACACATAAGCACATAATTCAAAATTCAAGTCAACGGGTCCGATAGTCAAAATTTTGACTTTTCCGAGGCGGCAAAAAACAACACGAAATGTGCAAAATCAACACACACACAACAAATGATTTCAAATGTCGGGACGGAAGCTTGACCCTCAAAGGTTTTTCTTTTTTTTTTTGAAAAGATAAAACTTATTTAGTCCCCAGCGGAGTCGCCACTGTAACGATGTTGCCATTTTTCGAAAGATTGGTTTTTTTCTCTTCTTTGAAAATCAATCGAAAAACACGGAGTCACCACGCCATTTTTGTTTTAAGGGACAAAACTTTGAAAAATGCCCGAGATTAGAGATTTGGGTTCGGAGGTCACGTTACACGCCGGTAAGAACGTTAGTGTTCACCCGGAATGCCTCGTAAAAACGAGTCTTCCAAGCTTAAAAACCATTTGTGTGTGTGTGTATGTATGTGTGTGTGTGTTCCTTTGGCCAAAATAAGTTCAAACTGAGAAAACTAAAAATTGGGAACTCTTTATAAGACATTAAACGAGTCCCATGATTTTTGGTATGATTTTTGGGTAGAGTTTTGGTACTCAAAAGATTTCTTGAATTTGGAAACCAATTCTGCCAGAATGAAAAAGGCAGTGGACACTTGATTTTAAAACGGATTTAAGAGCTTTAAAACTTCAAAATTTGGGGAAAGTCTGAGAATGAAAGTTGTTCAAAACACCTTAAAAAAGGTTTCTGAAAAAGTATTTTTCATTTGGAGATGATTTGATGAACCAAAACCTTCTGGAAATCTCAGATATGAAATCTGGATTTCCAGAGACTGATAAACTGACCTTTGGAAAATAATTTGAAAAAGGGAGTTTTACTCACGCAAAAAATAAAGTAAAAATATTTCTGGAATGCTACGGATGTTGGCTACAAAAAGTATGTTGTAGTCAACACCAAATTCCAAGTTCTTATATGTTTAAAAAATTAGACCATGGACAAAGGTCTTAGAGAAAGGCTACTGGACAGCAACATTCTCTTGAAGGAAAATATGATTTAAAAGGGGTTTTGCATCCATGCTTGTCCCCATTTACTTAGGCTTTGATTAGTGATCACTATACATTTTAGTGGTGATCTACTATATCAAGCCATCCTTAGGGTACATTAGGACTTTAAGCATTTCATTTGCTTGGGAAGGGGAATTTTATCCTTTGAAAGAAAGATTTTGTGTATGGAAATGATTTTTTAGGGTTTTGAAAATATGTTTGCAAGTAAGTAAAGAAAAATTGAAGGGAATGTTGATCCTTGTAGAGGATCATCCATGGAGATGAACTTTCATGGTGATCCTCTTGGATCTAGGGCAAGAAATGAACAAGTTACATCTTCAAAGTATGAGATGCAAGCATGGATGAGAGAAATTTAGGGTAGGGAGAAGGAGATTATACCTATCTTCCCTTGTGTTTGTGTTTGAGACTTTGAGTTTGAGAGTGAGTGGGTGTGATTTGGGAAAATAATCAAGAGAAAAAGGTGACAATTCAAGGGAATTCTCACTGTTTTCTCTAGTATTTTCGCCAAGGTTTTGTTGTGAATTATTGTGGCTCCTTATTTCTGTGACTGAAGGGTTCAATTTATAGCCCTCTGAAATATTCAATTGTGTCTGCGCGGATATGTACTGCAGCGTGCACTGTTCATTAATTGCAGCTGCAGGCTTTAGACACAAGGAATATTTTCAAAAATATTCAAACTGGTTGTGTTTTTCAGCTTGCCAATTCGGGTTTTTTACAATTTCTTTTCTTTTTAAGATTCTTTTCTTGGTTTAACCTTAAATAGCAATGCCTACTTTACCCTTGTTTTGTTAGAAAAGTTAGGAATTGTTATAAATGTTAGAAATGTTAAGACTTTCGTTAATTTTCTAACGAAAATGCTAACAACTCAAATTAGAGCACTTACAGTAGGGACACCACTATCCTTTAGTTTAGTTTGAACTAGAGCTCAAGATTTGTTGATACTAAGAAGCCAACCCCAATTCTAAACCTAATTTTAAATATTAACAATTTACAATTATTCACAATATTAATAGGTAAAAAATCCCAGCAGCCCCAATTTAAGGCAGGAGTGATGTCTGTTAACGATGATCGTAGTTGGATGTACAAGCGGAAGTTGCCGAATCATAGCAGTATCAATCCTGAGTTTATAAGAGGGTTGAAGGGGTTTATTGAATTTACTAAATCAAATCCCAGTCACATGAATAATGATGGTAAGATTAGGTGTCCATGCACCAGGTGTTGTAATGTCAAGTATCTAAGCTTGATCGATACTCAGAAACATCTTTTGCGTAACGGGTTTGAAGTTGGGTACAAACGGTGGACTCGTCATGGTGAGCAAATGATATTGCGCACAAATGTTGCGAATAATCCCCCCAGGAATATTCATGTACCTCCCGAACCCGAACCTATTATTCAGGACAATGAAGAACCACCTTTGAATATGGAAGATATGGTTAGGGATGCAGCCGGTCCTGAATTCGATTGGTCAGAGAACCAACAGCAAGAACCAACCCCTGCAGCCAAGAAATTTATTGATGCTATGGACTCTGCAAAAGAGAAGGTCTATCCAGGTTGCGAGATTAGTGTGTTGGAGGCTGTGGCTGAGCTCCTTAACATAAAGGCTGATTGCAATATTAGCCAGTCTGCTTATAATCGTATCATGAAAGCAATTAAGCGGATGTTGCCGAAAGAGAATAAGATGGTTACAAACTTTTATGAGACAAAGAAGTTAGTTGGGCAGATTGGGCTATGTTATGAAAAGATTGATGCGTGTAAGAATGACTGCATGCTATTCTACAAGGAAGATTCACAGAAGACAGAGTGTTCAATTCGCGGACAAAGTAGATATAAGCCAAATCGGAGGGGTAGTTCAAAACACAAGAAAAACAAGCCACATAAGCAGTTGCGTTACATGCCGTTGATTCCAAGACTGCAACGCCTCTACGCATCTAAATCTACTGCAAAAGCAATGCGTTGGCATAAGGAAAGTTTGCGTGAAGAGGGTGTGTTGATTCATCCCAGTGATGGGGAGGCATGGAAACACTTTGATGAGACTTATCCTGAATTTGCGTGTGAAGCAAGAAATATACGGTTATACATCTGCTCTGATGGTTTCAATCCGTTTGGTCCTGGGGCAAAATCTTACTCTTGTTGGTCTGTTATAGCCACTGTCTACAATCTTCCGCCCTTGTTGTGTATGAGTGATCCCTACATGTTCTTGTCGTTATTCATCCCGGCCCAAACAGCCCTGGGAGGAACATTGACGTCTATCTCCGACCTTTGATGGACGAATTAAAACAGCTTTGGGAGGATGAGGTCGAAACGTGGGATGCTTTCAAGCGAGAGAATTTCAGCATGAAGGCTGCGTTGATGTGGACAGTTAATGACTTCCCTGCATATGGGATGTTATCAGGTTGGAGCACCCACGGGAAGTTGGCCTGTCCGTATTGTATGAGTGACACAAAGTCTTTCACGCTCAAGCACTCTGGAAAACCATTTTGGTTCAATTTCCATAGACAATTTCTTCCGGAGGACCACCCATTCAGGACCCAGAAGAATGCGTTTAAAAAGAACAAGATTGACCATGATGAGGCTCCGATTCGTTTCAGTGGTGACACGGTCTATGGGGAGGTATCTAGATTGCCCGATCCTCGGTGGGGGAAAAAGTTTTCGAAGACCAAAATACAAGGGTTTGGGACTTCCCATAACTGGACCAAGAGGAGTATATTTTGGGAGCTGCCATACTGGAAAACAAATCTCATTCGACATAACCTTGACGTGATGCACATTGAGAAGAATGTGTTCGATAATGTTTTTAACACGTTGATGGATTTCAAGGCAACAACTAAAGACAACGAGAAAGCTCGAATGGACCTTAAGGAAATCTGTAAGCGGCCGGCCTTAGACTTGGTACACGTCAATGGTAAACCAGTTAGACTGATGGCTCAATACGTGTTTATAAAGGAAAACAAACTCCTCCTCCTGAAATGGCTCAAGGATTTAAGGCTTCCAGATGATTACGCGTCTAACATTGGTAACTGTGTCAATATAGAGGAGGGAAAAGTGTAGGGTTTGAAGAGTCACGATTGCCACATTTTGCTGGATAGGCTACTTCCAATTGCTCTCAAGGGTCTCTTGCCTGAGAATATCTGGGTGGCGTTAACAGAGTTAAGTGAGTTTTTTTTAGCGTTAACATCAACCACACTGCGTGTTGATCACATGAAAAAGCTTGAGGAGAGCATCGTAGTGACTTTGTTCAAACTTGAGAAGATATTTCCTCCTTCATTCTTTGATTCTATGGAGCATTTACCGGTCCACTTGGCATACGAAGCTAGAGTCGGTGGTCTAGTTCAATACAGATGGATGTATCCATTTGAGAGGTAATTGAATTTATTCCGTTTCTAAATAATTTGAGCGTTAACAATATACCTTCTTTAACATTATTTATGTTTTTATCTACGAATGACTTTTAGGTATCTAGGCCAATTGAAAAGGAAGATGAGCAATAGGGCCATAGTCGAGGCCTCAATTTCAGAGGCTGTTATTATAGATGAGATTGTCGCCTTTGTCGGAACATATTTTACTCCTGATGTTGATACGAGATTGACTAGGGTTGGCCGCAATTACGATGGTGGTTGTCCGTCTAAAGGAAACATCTCTGTATTTTCATCCCCTGATCGGTTCCTCGGCAAACAGGTTGGTTCGCGTATGTTAACCGCTAAAGAGTTTGCCGCGGTCGAAACGTATGTTCTTCTTAACTGTGACGAGGTTGGGGAATATATCAAGTAAGTCATTGATGTTATGTTTACGCCTCGTAGATTAAATTATGCATGTTTAATTAACTGCATATGAAATGCCTTGTTTAACCCTATTGCAGAATGTTTGAAGATTTAGCTCAGGATTTATCTCCAGAACTCATCGCAACTAGGGCAGACAGAGAATTTCCAAACTGGCTAAGGAAATATGTAAATATTTCGTTTCATTCAAATTTATTCTATATACTTTTTTAAACATTCAATCTTAAAATTGTATTAAATTGGTTACATATTATCTTATAGATAGCTGAACATCCGGGTGATGCCAAAGCTGCGAGGTTAAGACATTTAGCATCAACTCCGTACTTGAATGTTAATTTATACAACGATTATTTCGTGAATGGCTATGTGTTTCATACCAAAGCTTACGGGGGTTCTAAATTAACGTGGAATAGCAGTGTGAAGCTTAAAGGAAACCTTGATTATTATGGCATCCTGAAAGAAGTAGTCGAGGTGGAGTATTTGGGTAGAAACAATGTTGTGTTGTTCAATTGTGATTGGCGAGATGCTGTGCGAGGCGTTAAGAAGCACGCCATAATTGACCTCGTCAATGTAAAGGACTCATCCAGACATAATGGCGACGACGTCTTCATCTTAGCATCTCAAGCACAACAGGTATACATGACTCCCTACCCTCGTTCGCGACCCGACGGATGGTGGGCTGTCTGGATGACCAAGGGTAGGAGCATGATTGAGAACCTACCCTCGTCGACAACTACAGAGTCGTCATTATAAACACCCTATCAAGAGGATGAAATGTCAGTGCCACCTAACGTTTCATCAACTAATCATCCATTAGATGATGTCACTCATATTCCTCAAAATGTTGATGAACCCGAGGAGGATTTCTTACCAGTGAATTTGCCACCTCCTCTGCCTCGTTCAGGTCATCCCGCGCACATTGATATTGATGAATCAGTGGAAGAGGAAGAGGAAGAGGAAGAGGAACCAGAGTTTGATTTATCAGAGTCCAAAGACGAATATGAAGAACTCGAGTTTTGTATTAATTCAGAGTCTAGTGATGATGATGGGGACGAAGATTAATAATAGTTTAAAGTTTTATATGTATTGTGAATGCTTTAGATAATTAGAACTTTAAAGTTTTATATGTATTGTGAATGCTTTAGATTATTAATAGTTTAAAGTTTTATATGTATTGTGAATGTTTTAGATTATTAGAACTTTAAAGTTTTATATGTATTGTGAATGCTTTATATTATTATTAATAGTTTAAAGTTTTATATGTATTGTGAATGCTTTAGATTATTAAAACTTTAAAGTTTTATATGTATTGTGAATACTTTATATTATTAATAGTTTAAATTTTTATACGTATTGTGAATGCTTTAGATTATTAGAACTTTGATGTTTTATATGTATTGTGAATATATTGTTTCCTATTGTTAAAGTTGTATATTTTAATATTTTTACTGTATTTAGATATGAATTCTAGTAGAAAGGGTTGGAAGACACGGCCCATCTACATATCTATTACTGGGACGCAACCGTCCCGATCCAGTACTGATGATGCCGATGTCGACCCTACACGTAGTAGTACTAGCTACACCTCTGGGGCCGATACTCATACTCTTGTCGATTCTGATTGGAGGATATTTGTCCAGATATCGTCACTTTATGACCAGTAAGTAACTCTTCATTAATTTGATATAAGTTGGTTCCTTTTTGTTTTATATATAATTCATTATTTAAGTTAAAATGTTATTGTATAAATATACTTGGCAGGTTTGTAGGTGGATACCCTAGCCCAGGGACAAAGATCGGGCAGTATTGGCGGTCTCGGCTCATGACAGAGTTTTGGCCCAACTGGAAATCATTGCCACCGGGGGAGAAGGATGATGCGTGGGAGGAGTTTAAGGTAATGTGTTAATGTTTTTTATTTAAAACTTAAATGTTAGTTTGTTATTAAAATGTTATAATTAATAATGATTATACTCTTTTAGTTTTGTAATGTTATCATTATATGTTGTAGGGGAAATTTTGTTGGGCGCCGAAAATCGACGAGGCGACGGCTAGATTTGTTTTCGATAAACAGGCTCAGAATCTATTTAGGGATCATATTGGTAACATATTTATCTATCCTTAATTAGTTTAATTAATAATGATTATACTCTTTTAATTTTATAATGTCATCATTATATGTTTACGAGATATTCATATTTTTTATAGGTAACACGAAGAAACAATGTTATACTAAGCGGCTCGAGGTGAAACAACATCACTTGACACTTTCTTGGATGACCGAGGAGGTGTTTCTTCAATTTTGCAAATATTGGGCGTCGGATGCGGCGATCGCTATGGCCGAACAGGCTAATGCAAATAGAGCAGGCTCCTCGAGGTCGGCGACGAAGCATACCATGGGGACGTTCCCGGTCGGCGAGCATCACTATCGCATGGTATGTATGTTAGTTTAAATGTAGTAGTGTATGCATGCTTTTAAATAGGTTTATGTACGTATGTTAGCTGGGAGCCATGTTGATGCTATGAAATCCATGGTTTTAGTGTAAATGTAGTGTATGGATGCTTTTAAATCAGTTTAAATGTTGCATTTATACAATTTCAAAGTAATAATCTCGCTTATTTTATTTATAGGAAAGGGATCATGGTCCGAATGTCAGTTTTTTGGATGTTTACGCTAGCACCCATGTTCGGACCCCTACAGCGCCCGATCAACCTCCGCAATGGGTTGACGATCGCTCTGCTAATGCCTTTGTAAGTAAACTATCATTAAATGACTTGATTTTGAATATGTAAATTTATTTATGTACATTACATTGTGTATATGATTATAATTGTTTGTTTTATTTCGACAGAGTGCATATCAAGCCGCCGTTGTTCCCGAAGGAACGCCTCCCGGCCAGCCCGTTCCCTTCGTGCCTGATGTTTGGCGCTCGATCAACTCTGAGGGACATCCAAAGAGAGGAGCCCGAGTGTTAGGGATGGGGGATTACGGGCGGCAATGCCCGTCGACGTCGACCGGCCGTCGGCCAAATGTTGTCCCGCCCATGTATCATGATCCGAGGGTTTACACTCTACAGGCTGAGTTGGCTGAGGAGAGACGCGAGGCTGCAGAGGCTAGGGCAAAGCTTGCGGAGGCTTTGGCGGCTCAAGCGCAGATGCAGGAGGCTTTGGCGGCTCAGGCGCAGATGCAGGAGGAGAATGCTCGGCATCATGCAGAGACTGATGCCAAATTTGCGATGTTGATGGCTCGTATGGACCAGGGTAATTTTCAGCCTCCCCCGAGTTGATTACGGACTATTTTAGACTTGTTTGTACTATTTTAGACTTGTTTGTAAATATTTGAGATATTTGGTATCCGCGGGAGCCCCTCCCCCCTATCCCCCCCCCCTCTCCCCCCTCTCCCCCCCTCTCCCCCTCCCCCCTCCCTATTTGGTACGGTGATATTTAGTCTTTAGTTTGGTACGCTGATATTGATTTTTAGTTTTATAGTTTTAGTTTTATAAATTGAATTGTTATATCAGGTACAAAAAAATTTGGTTAATTGATATTTTAAATTATTTTTTAAAATTTATTTCAGTATCAGCGACGGAAATTTCCGTCGCTGAAATTAATATCTTTTAATTAATTTTATTCCGGCGACGAAAATTTTCGCCGCTATATCAATTAATTTTAATTTAATTTTTATTTTAAGCGGCGGAAATTTTCGTTGCTGGAAAAAAATTAATTAAAATTTAATTAATTTCAACGACGGAAATTTTTCGTCGGTGTTTAATTTTAGCGACGGAAATTTGGCTTTAGCGACGGAAATTTCCGTCGCTAAAACCTGTTTTTCTGGTAGTGTTTGTAGCGGGACGGAGGGAGTATATTGTTGGGTTTTATGGGTCCATGCGCAGCGCAATTAGCATCTAAATAACACAAAATTCAAGAGCCCTAAGATCCGTTCTATACTATTAAATTGTATTCATATGAGATAGAATTTACCAACCTTAATTGCTTTCCGTTCTTGAGCTATCGAACAATCTATCGGTATGATTTTGAATCACAATCTTCGATCTTCAAAAGACTTTGAATCTTCGGATTGGAACTCTAGGCCTTGATCGTCGTACAAGCGAAGACCCTCTAGTAGTATCCACACTTTAGAATGAACCAAAAACGGTTCTTGAGGATTGCTAGATCCTTAAACCGTAGAAAGAAATTTGAGAAACCTTTGTTGTGATTTTTCCTTAGAAAATTCGGCTAGGTTTTGGCTGCTCACAGACTCATATTTATACTACAATAATATTAATATTTGTGTCCTAATCGTATTAGGAAACTAGGCTGCAAACCGCCTCTGGCAAGATCTGTCGCGCGACCTCCGACTGCCTTTGGACAAGATCTGTCGCGTGATGACTTATGCCTGATGAGGAACTCTCAATCATTTCTTCCTTTGGTTTAACTAATTCATTCCAATTGTGTGTGATCCAATAGGATTATATTATGTTGGCAATGAGTCCGATCAAATCGACCCTCATAAAACATAAGCGGACTCTAGCAAGCCATTATGTCTACCCAATTAATATAACATAAGAGTTCACGTTTTCAATGGTACACTTACATTTATCCCTTTGTCTCACGATGTTATATTGAACACAAGTCATGGTCCACGTCAACTTGTATTTGTTCAATGCTTTCTCGATATTGAGTATAATGATAATCCAATCACATTGGGGTATGGCCATACACTTTCATCATTATCACTCATCGAGGGGCCCAAGAACAATATCTCTCTTTCGAGGGACAAATTTCATCTTGATTTATCATCCTTTCCACCATGAATCCGATCATGCCAAAGATAGCCTTTATAAATATCGTGTTAAGATATCGTTTGACTAAAATCAAACATAACTTTCATCATATGTAAGGTCATAATAATCTCAGATCTAGGGACTAAATGAAGTGACCATATGAGATTTAATTATGACATTTGATCATGACATAAATCTCATACGGGTCAAGTCCAGTCACTTGTTCACTAACAAGTACCCATAAATTTAATGTGCATCTCTATGCATATAATTATCATATGATTATTCATTAACATTTATACTAATTATTCACTTAATAATTAGGGACGGAGATTATTACAATAAATATGCAAAATATATAATAATCAAATAATAAACTTTTCTATAATAAACGATAAAGATGATGCATAACGGTTTTAAGTTAAACATAACTAAAGTCTAGGGCATTACACCAACATATATATATATATATATATATATATATATATATATATATATATATATATATATATATATATATATATATATGAACATCAATAAAACGTGGAGCTTCAGCAGGGTTGAGGCGGCCGCCTGGCAAGGCATGAGGCGTGTGCCTCGAAGACAGCAACTTGGCCTGTGTTGGAACAAGTCCCAGGCGGGCACCTGGGCTCCAGAGGCGGATTCTGTTTCTGTAATGCCATGAGGCTAGCGCCTGGAATTAGACGTGACCACGGTTAATTAACCGCGGTTAACCGGTTAATAACCGGCGGTTAACGAAGGTTAAAATCATTAATCGGACTTAACCGTTAACCGTTAAGTCACGGTTACGGTTAACCGGTTAACGGTTAATCCGGTTAACCCGGTTAACCCGGTTAATAAACGGTTAATTATTTTTTTTAATTTTTTTTCAAGAATGTCAGATTTTTATCTAAAGTTAAAAAAAATAACTTTTTAATAGTTTTTTGAATAAAAAGTTAAGTTTTTAACACTTTTGAAAAACAGCTTAAATATTTAACAGTTTCGTTAAATATGTAACCGTATATGAACCGTTTTTTTTTTTTTTTTTTGGATAAATAAAACTATTTTAAATAGTTGTTAAGACTAATATTTTTTGCAAAAAGTTATAGAAAAATAGGTATGAATTTTTAAAGAAATGAAAACTTAACGGATTTAAAAGAAACGGAAGTATATAAAGAGAAAACTTAACTTTTTTGAATAACCGACGGTTAATTAACGGTTAAGTTAACCGGTTAATTAACCGGCGGTTAACCGGCGGTTAACCGGAGTAAAAATTTCTTAACCTTTGTTAACCTCGGTTACACGGTTATCGGTTAGGCGGTTAAGGCGGTTAGACGGTTAACGG
This sequence comes from Adenophora triphylla var. japonica, assembly GCA_022495995.1. Classification (NCBI taxonomy): domain Eukaryota; kingdom Viridiplantae; phylum Streptophyta; class Magnoliopsida; order Asterales; family Campanulaceae; genus Adenophora; species Adenophora triphylla. The sequence continues at coordinate 241,473 of JAFEMH010002558.1, read as the reverse complement.
TTTAGGCGGTTAAAATCCGGTTATTAACCTTACGGTTAGCCGGTTAACGCTTAACCTTGGACACGTCTACCTGGAATGGGGCAAGGCGGGCGCTTGGCGGGCCGAGGCTGAAGACGTTTTGCGGTCTTTTTTTTTTATTTATTTATATTTTGGGCTAGGGTTTGTTTACTTAGTATATAAGGATTGTAACCCTATGTAACTATAAGGATTATTGCACAGAATAATAAAAGGCACAGCCGAAATTCATAACCCCAATTCGATCTCTTTCTCTTTCGATTTCAAATTGCTTTTGTGTTTTATCAATTGCTTCCGCTGCATTGCACAACATATTGCATAATTTATTATTCATTTTGATTGTAGAAAAAAGTCCATAGAGATCATGTTGATAAAGCAGTTGTGTTTACTACCATGTACTCCCTCCGTCCCGCTACAAACTGCACACTTTTCTTTTTGGGCGTCCCATTACAAACCGCACACTCCCAAAAAGGAAACTTTATATTAATAAAATATTCACCCTACTCCACTCATTCTCTCTCCTACATTATTTTAATACTCACAACACTATTATAATTTACTATTCCCTCCGCTCATTCTCTTTCCTATTTTACTTTTACACTCACAACATTTTATTAAAATATCATATTCCTTAATTCCCGCGCAAACAGTGTTAGTGCAGATATTAGCGAGACGGAGGGAGTATACTTGCGAGGGGCCATTTAATTGAAGAACAATTGATTTGGGATAGTCATGTACAAAGTACTACTCCCTCCGTCCAAGTTAATACTTCACAGTTACTGTTCATGCGTGGATTAAGGAAAAAAAATAATGATATAATGTTGTGAGTGTAAAAGTAAAATAGAAGAGAGAATGAGTGGAGGGAATAGTAAATTATAATGGTGTTGTGAGTATTAAAATAATGTAGGAGACAAAGTGTGAAGTATGTAATTGGACGCCCAAAATAAAAAGTGTGAAGTATGTAACTGGACGAAGGGAGTATACAATATGATTGTTTGTTGAGACCTTTAATTTACTATCTTGATTTCATTGCAGTAGTGATTATTCCAGTTATGGTTCATGGTTGCTTAATTTCTTTCTTTTCATCACCATGTTGTTGTCAAGAATATGTTTTGATATACTCCCTCAGTCTCTTTTGAAAGGGTACAAATTTTCTTTTTTTGTGTCCCATTTGAAAGGGTACAATTCAAAATTGGAATGTTTTTTAATACTTCTTTATTTGTGGGACCCACTTGTCATATTTTCACAATAAATATCCACTAACTATTCCCTACCCCACTTTCTCTTTCCTACATCACATTTCACTCACAACATTTATTTCACTATACACATTTTCTCTTTCCTACATCACTTTTCTTAATTCCCGTGCAAGAACACAAAAATGCCCTTTTGAGCGGGACAGAGAAAGTAATGTTTATTTTTGATATACTAATACGTGCAAATTTGCCCATGATCATTGATCATGAGTAAATTTGATTGTTTTTTTATGTTGTCTTAAATTGCCCCATTTTCCTTACATTCTATGCATTTGAAATTTAAAATTGTCAGAGTGTGTTTACTCCGGTCCATTGCCTAGCCTGAAACATTAGACTACCTGAAATGCTCCAATGGTTACGTACAATGGTTAATTGAAAGGTGGGATGAAAGTTTTTTCAACTACCTGAAATGCTCCAATGGCAAATTGAAAGGGGGTTGGATGAAATTGCTGGATGAAAGATTTCATCCAGCTGAATATATTAATTTTTTTTTATTCCCCACGTGTCAGCGTCCCATTGGCCCGAATTGGGCGAGGCGCCACACCGCCCGGGATGGCGCGTGTGGCGTTCGCCTCTTTTTTTTTTTTTTTTTTTTTTTTGTTTTTCTTGAATTTTCACGTGTAAGCCCCCCATTGGATTTTCGAATTTTTTTTTAATTCCAAATCTTTGAGCTTAATTATCAGCTAGTAAATTAATTTTTTTTTAATTTTTTTTTCACCAAAATTCATCATTTTTTCCCCTACAAATTGATATAAGTTTCATTTGATTTGGACAAAAAAAAAACTCATTTCTCAATTATTCTTCTTCATTTTAGCCTTTATTTAATAAAAATCATTATTTTTTTTCCTATAAATTGATACAATATTTTTTTTAATTGTGAAATATTTTTTTAATTATAAATAATAATAATAATAATTATTATTTTACTAATCATAAAAATAGAGAATATAAATAAAATAAAAGTGGTGGGGTATAGAATGATGAGTTGGAGGGAGTTGAAATTTAATTTAAATTAGCCATTGTAGGGGTAAATGAAATGGGTAGATGAAATATTAGGTGGATGAGAAAAAGTGTAAAAAGTGTTAAATGAAATGGGGAAAAGGGATGAAACCATTGTGGATAGTTTTAGTATAGAGTAGATCTCCGGAGAAACGCGTTTCTCCATAAGTTATGGAGAAACGTGTTTTTCCAAAATGTATAAAATGTATATCCTGAAACTACACAATTGAATATCCAGAAACATACAAATGAATATCCAGAAACTATAAAATGCATATCCAGAAACTACACAAATGAAGAAACTTTCAAAATGATATCTAGAAAATATCCACAAATGAATATCTCCAGAAACATACAAATGAATATCCAGAAACTATCAAAATGCATATCCAGAAACTACACAAATGAATATCCAGAAACTTTCAAAGTGAATATCCAGAAACTACACAAATGTAAACATACAAATGAATATCCAGAAACTATAAAATGCATATCCAGAACTACACAAATGAATATCCAGAAACTTTCAAAATGATATCCAGAAAATATCCACAAATGAATACAAAATTTCTGGATATCCAGAACATTGAATATTGATATCCAGAAGCTTTGGAACGGATATCCAGAAAAAAAGATTTGGGGCAAAGGCCAAGGCCAAGGCCAAATTTTTGATTCTGGATATCACTTTCATAAGGTTCTGGATATCCAGAAGCCTTGAAACGGATATCGAGAAAAAAGAGTCGTGCATTGTCGCGCGACAAGTCGAGCCCGTTTCTCCATAAATTATGAAAAAACGCGTTTCTCCCCAAATTTTACGTTTAGTATATTGCTGACTATCTAACTTAATCTATTCACAGGTAATAGCTTAGTGTAGGATTCCCTTTATTATGGGTTCTTAAGCTATTGTTCAAGCAGGAAAGTGAAGTTTCAATTATTACCTATGTAACTTATATTTTTAGATTTTGTTTAGACAACATCTATGAATTAGTGCACTTTTATAATTGTGCTAAGAGCGTACAATTATACGGTTAGATTTCTCAATTATGTTATGATATGTTCCCATTTCGAAACTTAATATCCTTGATGCATAGAGGTTCGTGGTATAAATAAAAATCGTCATGTAAAAATCCTTTTTTCCTTTCAGTGTATGTTCAGGACAATAAGTCATTTTCTTACTTTTATATTTCTGTGCTTTATCAACTTGATTGCATATGAGGTTTGTATATACATTAATATTTATTTGTTTTGCTATTAATAGGATCAATATATAAGGATTGATCGAGAAAAGGAAATTTTAGATGGTTTGATTAGTTCAGATGATGCCTCTGATACTTGCATCCCTTTTCATTACAAAGCATGGCAAGCTAGTGTTGTCTCTTTCTATGAATCTAAAGGAAAGAGAGTCAAGAGGGGTGATATAATATTCGGCTTTGGGACTCATGGAAAACAATTGTTGAAGCTGCAGTCTTCAAGCTGCTCGCTCTCGTTCATCACTTTGTATTGTTAGAGTTCATGCGGCCAAGAAATATGAGACGGAGGCGTGGGAATAATTTTCTGCCATCTGTATTTCATAGAGGAAGAATCCAATATATACATCAATAACCCTTGTAGAAGTATACTAGGTAACTATGACTCAATCTTACCCGAAGATTATGGACACAATTAATTACAATAATAACCAAAAATACAATGATATATTTTCCTAAATACATCCTACATATAATATGTCTAATACCCCCCCCCCTAAAGCTAGACGACCGTAGGGAAGACGTAGCTTGACTGATAGTGCTTGAAACCTTGGTTTAGACAAACCCTTTATGAAAATATCGGCAAGATGATCATCGGTAGAGACATAATGTAAATTCATAAAACCACGAGTAACCAACTCACGAATAAAGTGATAATCAATCTCAATGTGTCTAGTGCGAGCAGAAACACAGGATTGCGAGCCATGAGAAGTGCAGAAAGATTATCACAATATAATGAAGGAGGAGTAAAAGGGAGCCGGGGCTCTCGAAACAAATACGATAACCATCGAAGTTCAGCGGTTGTGGTAGCAAGGGCACGATACTCAGCTTCACTACTCGAACGGGAGACAGTGGTTTGTTTCTTAGCAGTCCAAGAAACAAGATTGGGACCAATAAAGATACAGGCACTGGTAGTGGATCGACGATAATCAGGATCACCTGCACAATAAGCATCAGAGTATGCAAAAATGGAGAGAGAAAATGAGCGATGTAAACTGAGACCAAGCTGAGGCGTCCGTTTGATAAAGCGTAAAATATGTTTGGCTACTACCAAATGAATAGAACGGGGTATATGCATTAATTGACACACCTGATTAACTAAAGAAGGCAATATCAGGTCGAGTCAGGGTGAGGTACTGAAGACCACCAACAAGGCTCCGGTAAATGGTAGGGTCAGATAATGGATCACGATCCTGAGAAGAAAGACTGGTGTGAGGTAGGCAAGGAGAGGAAGACGGCTTACAATCTGACATGTTGAACCGGGCAAGAAGATCAAGGACATATCGAGATTTCCCAAGATGAAGAGTATCACTGGTACGCGTTGCCTGTAAACCCAACAAGAAACTCAATTCACCTAGACGTTGACTGTCGAATGTGTCACAAATGGAATCAATAACTGAAGAAACTTTGGTAGGCGAAGAACCTGTGAGGATGATATCATCCACGTAAACCAGAATAACAGTCGTGGCCTCAGAAGAGTGCTGAATAAATAACAAGGAGTCTGAACGACTGTTGAAAAAACCATGATGAAGAAGAAAGTCGTGTAAGCATTGGAACCAGGCACGCGGAGACTGCTTCAACCCAAAAAGTGCCTTATGAAGCTTACAAATATGATTAGGAGAGGTTGTACTGATGTAACAAGGTGGTTACTTCATATATACCTCTTCATGTAAAAATCCATTAAGAAAAGCATTACGAACATCAAGTTGCTTGATATCCCAATGCCGAGAGTGGGCCACAGTAAGAACAATACGGATAGTGGATGGATTCACAACGGGACTGAAAGTCTCTTCATAATCAAGACCCACTTGCTGAATAAAACCTTGGGCAACCAAATGAGCCTTATGTCTATCAATTGAGCCATCTGCCTTCCGTTTAACTTTAAAAATCCATATGCAACCAACAACATTCATCTGAGGCTGATAAGGAACAAGAGAGCATGTCTTATTTTTATCAAGAGCATAAATTTCTTCGGTCATTGCAGACCGCCAATGATGGAATTTTGCTGCTTGATTATATGTATGTGGCTCGTAGAATGTATCTTCTTGCACAGCAACAAGATTATACAGAATAGAAACTGGTCTGGTTGCATCAAGTAACTCTTGCATACCTCGATAACGAAGTGGTAGAGCGGAAGAAGTGTCACCCGAAGATGCAATGACTTGACTTGGAGTAACAGAAACTGCTGGAGTAACAGAAACTGCTGAAGTCTGTTGTTCCACAGGAGAATGATTAGCAGCCTCGGCTGGAGAAGAAAGAGAAGCCGGTATTGGATTAACAGATGGAGAAGACAGAAAAGGGCCTGGTGAAACCTCCGAAAACTGTAGGGGTACCGGGGAATTATTGAAGACATGCCTTGTTTGGCCCAAACTGTTTGGCTAAATAGCATGGGGGCCCTGAGAAGTGAACCTGTCCGAATTAGAGAGTCGCCTAGCTGGAGAAATGCTGTCAATATGTGAAACTGGTGAATGTGACAGACCGGAGCGGTTGTCAATATGTGTCGTTGAGGGCAGTGGCATCCAAGTATTACCTGATCAATTTATTTGTACAAGGATCTTGCCAAGGAAATTGAACCTCATCAAATACCACATGTCTTTATATATAAACTTTCTTAGAAGTTAAATACATACAATGATACCCTTTACGAGCATTATCATAGCCAAGAAAGATGCAATGTACTGATTTAGGTATTAGTTTATGTGCATTGGTAGGTACGATATGAGGAAAACATGAACAACCAAAAACTTTGAGAAAGCGATAGTCTGGTTTTCTTTTCCACAATTTCTGATAGGGAGACACAAACTTATGTTGGCGCATAGGAAGACGATTAATGAGATATACGGTAGTGGTAAAAGCTTCTAACCAAAAGTTGTAGGGAACTTTGGCTTTAGCCATAAGACTAAGACCCATCTCCACAATGTGTGACAATTTTTACGCTCCACCACACCATTTTGTTGTGGGGTATATGGACACGTGATTTGGTGTTTGATGCCAACGTTTTGGAGATAGTTACCGAAAACCCGACTAGTAAATTCACCTCCACCGTCAGTTTGAACGGTTTTGACAGTGTGTATAGCATAAATTCTACGAGATAATTGATTTTCAATTTGTGTTTAAAAGGTAGAGAATATTTGTGTAACACTAGATTTATGAGTCATGGGAAAAATCCACACAAAAAGAGAAAAATCATCTACGATAGAAAAATAATAATGATAACCATTCATGGAAGAAACTTGGGCAGGGCCCCAAACATCCAAATGAAGCATATTAAGGGGATGCGAAGCATTAAACGTTCTAGAATAAAAAGGCTGTTGACTAGACTTCGCTAGAGGACACCAATGACAACAATGGTGTTCATCAAATTTACTAATTAAAGGTAAATTAAATTGTTGACACAAAAATTTGAAGACCGGAGCGGAGGGATGACCCAAGCGAGCATGCCAAGTATCTTGACTTGAACGTTCACCAAGAAGTGCAATAGGACTATTTGAGGACATTGAATTGAAAGATAGCTTGTAGAGACCGCCGGAGTTACTGCAAGAAATGAGAATCTCCTTCATTTGATTGTCCTTAACACGAAAACCACACGAGTCAAGTTCAAAAAAATAATTATTATCCTTAGAAAATTGATGGATGGATAACAATGGTGTATGAATGTGAGGAACGTACAACATATTTTTAAGAGTAAAAGAACGGTTGTTTATGTGCACAACGGAACTACCAATGTGAGAGATGTGTAACTTAGAGCCATTACAACATGTAACTACATCTTTACCTGAGTACGGATAAGAATCGGAGAAGGAAGCCGGTTCAGCAGTCATATGATTCGTAGAACCCGAATCAAGGATGTAGGGATCTACCTGAGCCATGTAAGCCTAAAAGTTTGGAAAATTATGTCCACTATGGCCATGGTAAAAACACAATTGACAGGTTACATCTAGAATTGGCAAGAGTCCACGGCCATTGTTCCCTGTATGCCCCCTACGGTTTTGTGTACCACAAAAATTTCCTCGGTTACCATTCGCCCATTGCCGCGACCATATCCACCATAATTGTTGTTGTTCTAATTTCCATTCCATTGTCCCCGATTTCCATTGTTGTTGTTTCAAGACCCATTATTACTACCATTATTCTGAGCACCATTGCTACGATGTCTACCAACACGGCCATTATTGTGATTCTGATTGCCACCGCCATAGTTATTCCCAAAATTTGCCTCAAGAGGAATAGCAGCAGGAGGTGTTGCAGCAACTAGGGCAGTATCCTATTGAGTTGGAGTAGCAAACATGGCCAGTAACATCTCTTATTTAAGAAGAAGATCATTCAGAACATCAAGTGTGAGGGGGTTGCGTGCGTGAATGGCGGCTGTGAAAGTAAGGAATTCTTTGTATTCCTGCCAAGCCCACCAAGGATACGTTGAATAAGGACTGCATCATCGACTGGATCACCGGCGACAGTTAGTGCATCAGCAATGGATGATGCACGGAGGAGATAATCTGCAATAGGTGTCTCAAAAGCCTTCTTGAGATCATGCAGTTTCTCTTTCAAGGTCTCAATTTGGAGAGCCGAAGTTGCCCTAAAACTTTTTGCTAACAATACCCAAGCAGCAGGAGCAGCATCACTAGAGTTGAGATAAGGTTGAATAGTTGGTGTAACTGTACCTTTTATCCAGCCGCACACGAGATCTGTAGTAGACTTCCATACATCATGCTTAGGGTTCTTGCATCCGTTCGCAAGAGTGGCTACAGTCAGGGTCAACAACAAATAGCACACCGTGAGTGCGGGGAAGGGTTTTGAAAAGGGTGCTCCAATTTATATAGTTTTTCTTGGTGAGATATGTCTACCCCATGATGGCAGTAGGATTGTAGAATATCGGCAAGGGAGTTGCTGAAGAAGAATAAGAGCCCATGACGATGAACGAATCTGAGCCTGGAGTAGCAGACATGATGTTGCGAAGAACAAAACAAGAGATAAAAGGGGAAAGAGAGCTGAAGGCTGGATCGAGTTAGGCTGATACCATGTTAGAGTTCATGCGGCCAAGAAACATAAGACGGAGGCGTGGAATAATTTTCTGCAATCTGTATTTCATAGAGAAAGAATCCGATATATAAATCAACAACCCTAGTAGAATTATACTAGGTAACTATGACTCAATCTTACCTTAAGATTATGGACACAATTAATTACAATAATAACCAAAAATACAATTATATATTTTCCTAAATACATCATACATATAATATGTCTAATATGTATGTCATTCAATCAAAATTCCAATGCTTATGACGACCCAGAGAAGGAACAACTGCGGGAGGAAGTGAGCAATCTAAAAGAAATGATGCACCAAATGATGAAGCAGGAAAAGGAGCGGGATCAACGTAAGCACCAGCAGCAAGACGTGCAACGACAACAACAATAACAATACCAACAGTGGCACATGCAATAAATGATGGGTAGTGGTGGCGGTTCTTAAGTTCAATCCGATTGGAGATCCTCGGGATTGATGAGTTGTATTCCTTCCGGTGGTATATTAACTCCTCAACAACAACAACAACAATTGCAGCTACAATAACAGCCATTTCAACAACAATAGTTCGGGCTCCAATTATAGCGGTATCGGTATGAGTAAATGTATCGGTATTGGTACTAGTTATATACTTGATATGTTATTGAACCCCAACTTTAATTTTGTAGGAGATGTTAGCGGTAATGGAGGAGTTGGTTGAGGTGTTTGTGAAACTAGAGGAGGTGATACTTTGTTGCTAGTAGTGGATGAGGAATTTAGAAACAAATGGTGTTAATGTTATTTTGTAATAACTATGTTCATTTGTTTTGGATGATGTTATTTTTTTTTGGATGATGTTATTTTTTTATATGATGTTACTTTGTTTTGATAATGGTATTTTGTTTATATAATAGCTTTGTTTTTTATTTGGTTAATTTTATTTTGTGATATTTTTCATTATTGTTAAAATATATTTAATCAGTAAATATAATAGTTTTTAGAATATTTTTAAAATATTTATATTTACTGTTATATTTTCTTTATTTATTCCGTATTATTTAGAAATAGAGACGAATGGTCCCAAAATTTGAAAATGGCAACCAATAGTTGGGGACGAATATTTTGGGGACGAAAAATGGGAAGAAACGGTTTGTGCCAAATTAAAAATTGGTGACCATTTGTTGATCCCTAAATGGGGATGACCTACTCTTTTGACTAACCAATGGTGTTTCCATATGGAGACGAACAGTTGTGGTCAACTTTAGTAACCAAAATTGGCAACCAAAATGATTATTCCCATATAAAAAATAGGGACAACTTTGTACATTTAGAGACCATTTTGTCAGTTCCAAATTTAATTTATTCTAGTAGTAGGCACCCACCTCGCCCGATTCGTCAGGATCGGTTTTTTCTAATTTGTCTGTGTGTTAAAAAGACTTAAATTCGTTCTTTATTTAACAGAAAAATTAGCTACTTGACTAAAATCTAGCAAAATTGTTATACCTAACTTTAAATGCCGATCAGATGTTGAATAACAAGTACGAGACCTCGTTAGTTGTCGATTTTCTTCGTCTTTTTCAATGGTGATGGGCGGGATCAATAACAGAGTGGTCTCTTGAGATGAACTTTAGGAGCGGACTTCACTTTAAGTGGGGAATTTTAATGGATTATAATTTAGGAGCTTTAGCCATTATTTGGACAGAATGACTTTAAGGAAAGTTGGGATTTTGCACCTTAAATGTATGCGAAAATATGGAAAGTGCAGTTAGAATGTTTGAAGAAAGTGTCAAGAGGATGTAGTGCCTTTTTGAGGGGTGGAGTAATCTTTTTATGGGTAATGGGAGCCAAGTGGTTAGCTAACAGCAAGAAAAGTTGAGGCCACATTCTTAGATTAATTGGGTACCAAGTTTAGGGTTTCAGGGTAAACCAACATAACTTCCTTATTAAAATGTATGAAAGTCAACAACTGCGTTACATAAGTGGTCATAGCTATTCGACTAACAAAGGTAGTCGGCCGGCTAGGACTGCAGTTTCACGTGATTCTCACGTGTTTTCTGCATGTGCAACTTACATGCTAGCGGGTTCATTCAAAGGGGTGTACAAAGAGGATTTTTGCCAAATGTTGGGTTCACTTGGTACATGTGGGTGCAGGATAAGGTGTGGGTGTCAACAGAGCCCCTCGGCGACGTTTCTTGAAAAGAAAGCAAGCGTTTGAAATTACCCGGATCCGGCTTGTGCGTGGGCCTCGGCATCTCGTGGTTGGTCGGGAGGTGTCTTGCTGCGTTTTTGCTTGTAGAGTCACCACGCCGTTTTGATTTAGCCCAAAACATTGAGAAAAGGCATCAGTTTAAAAAACTATTGTTGTGTGATGAGATTTTTGAGTTCGGAGGTCAGGTTACTCCTCGAGAAGAGAATATTAGAATATTAGAGCTCACCCAAGTCATCTCGTAAAAACGAGTCTTTAGGTACCCCTTCTTTCTTTAAATGTTGTGTGTGTGTGTATGTGCTTTTTAAAAATGCATGCTGTATCGGATGTCTACATTATACACTACGTATTGAAATGTATTGAAATAGTATAGGAAGGAAGCCTTACCAATGTTGGTTCGTGTCTGTCTTCCGCTGGGGAATAGTATTTGAGTGTTGAATAGTGTTCTGGGATGGACCGGGGTTGCTTCGGGATGTGCCGGTGTCTGCAGACAGAGCTTCAGTGTGACTCGCGATTGTCAGGTGCATACTCAGGCAGAGTTTCGTTGTGCTTTGGGAACACAGGGATCGTTGAATGGACTCGGGCAGAGGTTCGTCGTGCGTCAGGATTGTCGGTTGAGCTCGAAAAGGGCCGGGATGCCTCAGGATGGACCGGCAAGGCTTCGGGATGGATCGGCGAGGCTTCGGAGTACCACGAGGGGCCTTAGAATACCTTGAGAGTGCCTCGGGGCAGCTCGAGAGCATCTCAAGAGAGCTCGGTAGTGCTCGGCAGGGCTTCGAAGCACCGCGAGGGAGCTCGAAAGGCCCTGGAGGGAACCAAAAGGGACCGGGAGTGCCCCGAATGGTCTTAGAGGGGCTGCCTAAAGGCTAGGGGAGAGAGGAGAAGAAGGAGGTGTGAAAATTATGAGGGGTGAAGCCCTCTATTTATCGGGTCCAGATTCTGGCTAGTTGTGTCGCACGACACTGTCAACCATTACCATATTTTTGGTTTTCCGGGATTTAAGGGAATCTCTTGGACTTTAAGGGGATTTTGTAATTATGATGTCCCCTGGCTAGTTGTGTTGCACGACTCAACCTACCACTTCCATAGTTCTCGCCGAGAGTTTTCCAATCATATATGGCACATCTCAATCGGAGTTCGTATGAAGGAGTTATGACCTTCGGAAGTTCGCCCTTGGTTTTTTCCGTATGCTTGGATGGAGAGCGATCCAGATTGGGGTACTTACAGAAGCCCCTCGGTGATGTCACTTATGAAGGAAGTGGGGTCGACGATAAGATAAGGGTCCTGATCTGGATCGCTTGCTGGGAGAGAGAAGATGACCAAGTTGGTCGGACGGCTGGACCCTTTGATAGGATTCCTACGTATCCCTGAGTGGGAATCAAGCCAATTGTAGTTCGTATGTGAGGTGACTTCTAAGGTCGGAGGGTTGCGGACGTGGTGGTGTCCTGAGGTGAGGTTTGTGTGGACGTGGTGGTGTCCTGAGTGAGATTGTTTGAAGGCATCTATACCTAAATTGATACTTAGTTCAGGAGTATGACCTTAAGTTGAGACTTAGTTCAGGAGTATGAACCTAAATTGAGGTTTAGTTCAGGAGTATGAACCTAAATTGGGACTTAGTTCAGGAGTATGACCTAAGTTGAGGTTTAGTTTCGGAGTATGAACCTAAATTGAGACTTAGTTTAGGAGTATGACCTAAGTTGAGGTTTAGTTCAGGAGTATGAACCTAAATTGTGACTTAGTTCAGGAGTATGACCTAAGTTGAGGTTTAGTTCAGGAGTATGAACCTAAATTGGGACTTAGTTCAGGAGTATGACCTAAGTTGAGGTTTAGTTCAGGAGTATGAACCTAAATTGGGACTTAGTTCAGGAGTATGACCTAAGTTGAGGTTTAGTTCAGGAGTATGAACCTAAATTGGGACTTAGTTCAGGAGTATGACCTAAGTTGACGTTTAGTTCAGGAGTATGATCCTAAATTGGGACTTAGTTCAGGTGTATGACCTAAGTTGAGGTTTAGTTCAGGAGTATGAACCTAAATTAGGACTTAGTTCAGGAGTATAACCTAAGTTGAGGTTTAGTTTCAGGAGTATGAACCTAAATTGGGACCTAGTTCAGGAGTATGACCTAAGTTGGGACCTAGTTTAGGAGTATGACCTAATTGTGAAAATGTTTTGGGACATTTATGCGGTCTTTCGGACTGAGTAGTTTAAAGCCTTTCAGGCTATGGATAATGATTGGGAAATTTATACGGTCTTTCGGACTGAGTAATTTAAAGCCTTCCGGGCTGCGGATGATGATTTGGGAGGTTTATGCGGTCTTTCGGATCGAATAATTTAAAGCCTTCTGGGCTGCGGATGATGAATAGGGAGGTTTATGCGGTCTTTCGGACCGAGTAATTTAAAGCCTTCCGGGCTGCGAATGATGATTTGGGAGGTTTATGCGGTCTTTCGGACCTAGTAATTTAAAGCCTTCCGAGCTACGGATTATGATTTGCACCTGAGGACGTGTTATGTCCTCTGACTGAGGTTGTGTCGTTATGAGGACGTGTGATGTTCTCTGAGAGGGATGAAAGTGTTTGTTCTTTGGTTCATGAGTATGAACCTGGTGGGGCCTTTTGTGAGGCGTGCTTGCTTTGTGCTTGATTTTGGGAGGCGTGATTGCCTTGTGCTTTGTCCGCTAGGGAAAGGTTGGACTGATGATAACTGTCGGGGGGGGGGGGGGTAAATTGTTTATTGTGAAGGCATTCGTGCTTTAGGATGTGTGTTCAAGGCCTTTTGTGCCTTGGAATTTGTGTGTGGAGGCATTTCGGGCCTTTTGTGTTTGTTTTGCTGTTTAGTGGGCGATGTTCGGGCTTACAATGACGGCCGGTGTTCATCTGCTGGGGATGTGTGGTCTCGTATGGGTTTGCGAAAATTCCCTTTTGACCTTTTGTCTGCTGTGGAAGGGATTTCGGGCTTACTTTGATGGCCGGTGTTCATCTGCAGGGGATGCGTGGTCTCGTACGGGTTTGCAAAAATTCCCTTTTGACCTTTTATCCGCTGAGGAAGGGATTTTGGGCTTACTTTGATGGCCGGTGATTGTTTCGTGTTTTATGTTTTGGAGGCGTTTTGTGCCTTGGAGTTTGGGCATACGATGACGGCTGGTGTTTTTATCTGCTGAGGATATGTGGTCTTGTACGAGTTTGTAAGAATTCCCGTTTGACTTTTGTCCGCTGGGGAAAGGGTTTGGGCTTACTTTGATGGTCGGTAAAGGCGAGGAGTATCTAAGTTGAGTTTCTTCGAAGGTGTCTATAGCCTAGGTGAGACTGTTCTAAGGCGTCTAGACCTAAATTGAGACTTAGTTCAGGAGTATGACCCTAAGTTGAGACTATTCTAATGCGTCTGGACCTAAGGGAGACTTAGTTCAGGAGTATGACCATAAGTTGAGACTATTCTAAAGCGTCTGGACCTAAATTGAGACTTAGTTCAGGAGTATGACCCTAAGTTGAGACTATTCTAAGGAGTTTGGACCTAAATTGAGACTTAGTTCAGGAGTATGACCCTAAGTTGTGACTATTCTAAGGCGTCTGGACCTAAGGGAGACTATTCTAAGGCGTCTGGACCTAAGTTGAGTTTGGTGGCGCATTTTGTGGATCCTGTATGGAACTTTGTTTGTGGGAATTTTTTAGAAAGGCATCATGCCGTGCTGGGATTCTTCTTTTATGTTGCGCTTATTACTGCTATGTCATGCATTTGGAGTTTATTGACATACCTTCGCTGTGTTTACCTGCAGGAGGAGGTGCCTGTGACCGAAGTCGCTGAAACGCTGAGGACGCGCTGACATTTTTGACCGAAGTCGCTAAAATAACGAGGACGCGATGGCGCCTTTGTCTGAATTGCGGTGTGAGGGCGAGGTGGCGCCTCTGTCTGAACTTGCGGTGAGGGCGAGGTGGCACCTCTGTCTGAACTTGCGGTGAGGGCAAGGTGGGGCCTCTGTCTGAACTTACGTTGAGGGCGAGGTGGCGCCTCTGTCTGATCTTGCGTTGAGGGCGAGGTGGTACCTCTGTCTGAACTTGCGGTGAGGGCGAGGTGGCACCTCTGTCTGAACTTGCGGTGAGGGCGAGGTGGCACCTCTGTCTGGACTTGCGGTGAGGGCGAGGTGGCCCCTCTGTCTGAACATGCGGTGAGGGCGAGGTGGCGCCTCTGTCTGAACTTATGGTGAGGGCTAGGTGGCGCCTCTGTCTGGACTTGCGGTGAGGGCGAGGTGGCGCCTCTGTCTGAACTTGCGATGAGGTTGAGGTGGCGCCTCTGTCTGAACTTGCGGTGAGGGTGAGGTGGCACCTCTGTCTAGACTTGCGGTGAGGGCGAGGTGGCACCTCTTTCTGGACTTGCGATGAGGGCGAGGTGGCGCCTCTGTCTGAACTTGCGGTGAGGGCGAGGTGGCGCCTCTGTCTGAACTTGCGGTGAGGGCGAGGTGGCGCCTCTGTCTGAACTTGCGGTGTGAGGGCGAGGTGGCGCCTCTGATGTTGAGGACATGGTGCGGCCTCTGGCTGAGATGATGAGGACGTTGGACGCCTCAGGTGCTGGACAAGGAGAGGAGGGATGGCTCGTCTTCTTTTTCCTTCTTCGTTCTGACTTCTGCGGACGTCTTGGAGTATCCGGTCGAGGAAGGTGCTGAGTTCACCGAGGATGATGAGGTGGCTGGCGGAGGGGCCGAGATGTGGGAGTCTTTACCAGGCGGTGGTGCCGATGACTCAGAGTAGGACTCTTTTTTTTCTTTTCTGTGCATGTTAGTGAGGAGAGCAACAAAATATTTGTATTTATATGCACAATGTATTCACATGTAATGAACTCTTTTATTTTTGCTTTAGGGGTTGTTTCTACTCCCTTTTTTTTTATGTTCTGTGCATGTCACACGAGCTTGAAATGTTTGTGGTTAGTGTATGGTGGCTGGAAATGGCTTTGGTAAGGCTTTTGAGCAGTTGGGGGCTGAAGCAGCTTTGACAGTTTCTTGAGCGACGGCGGGAGTGATGTCTCCTGGGACGTGTTTGCTTTGTGAGTGATAGCCACTCTTTTCATGGTCAGCCCCTTGGGATGTGTGCCAGCGCTTTGTCCGATGCGGTAGGCCACTACTGAGCGGGCGAGGACATCGTTCCTTTGACTCTGGGGGAAACTTTCCACGGCATAGATCGCTCGATGATGGGGGATCGGTTCATGCATGGGGGAAGCCCCTGCTTTTCTTGCATTATGGTGGCGAGAGAGAGAGAGAGATTTCAAGCTATGACAGTGCCTCTGACATCCTTCAGTCTGTGGACGTTTTCTCAGCGACCCCTTGTCTTGGATATGGATCAGTCTGCTTGGAAAAGGTGGATGGTTTGACTTGGTACGCATCACCTCCGTTGGTGGGTTCCTCATTGGGGAATTGAGACTAGGAGGGCCTATCAGGAAGGTTCCTATGTTGTCAGAGTTCCGTGTTTGTCTTGGTCATCTTTCTATGTTCCATCGCTTGTTTCCAGGCAGTTCGGGATGAGGCAGGAGCCTTTGCTGGGCTGGGAAGGCATTGCCACTATGGAGGTAGTCTCTTTCTGCATGACAGATCCAGATGCCTTTCTGTATTTTCTGAGGGTATGGAAGTTTGTTGCTTTTCCTCATGGGGTATCTCTTAAGGAGAGTATTGTTCTGACTACTGAGTACTTGGTCTGGCTCAGTCGATTCTGGGGAGCGGGCGCGAGGCGATTCCGGGGAAAAATTACCATTTCAGCTGCGACTTTAGGAGTGCAGAAGCTTAGGTTAACCCTCAGGGTGTCATGGGAGACGCTGAGTTTGACTACGGGGCTCGAGTTGACAGACTGGCGGTGAGAGGTCCCTTTTTGCAGACTCGCAGGGAGGAGATCCGAGCCGAGGCACGGGCGAACAATGCTTTGAGAGCGACTGGTTTGTTTGACACGATGAGGAGGACTCTTGATCTCGGAATGAGGGAGACAGAACTCGCTCATGTGGAATGAAAGAAGACTCGTTGGGGATGAGGGAAGAAAGGAAAGAGTGACGAAGGGCCAATCGCGAGTAGCATGGAATGACCTACTGAAACACTGAGTATCCATTCATTGTCATTGCAGACACATTGATTGTTAAATGTTTTAAGTTGTCTTTTAGCATGTTGTGAATCGAGAGTAGACCATGCTTGAACTCATCAAAAAGTGTTTTAGCTGTGATGATTTGTGATTTACTTTTAAAGCTTTGTCGAGACGCAAAATCTCTTGCTTGCTTCTTGTCTGAGCCTTTATGGCGTCCAACTTTTGGGATTTTTGTGTATGCTTTTGACCGAACCAATGAAGGTTGCCTACGTTCCCCTCGGACTGAGGGGCTCAGGTCTGCGTAGTTCGACCCTCTTTTGTGAGAGGCATGACTTGTAATGTACACTTGCAAGGGCATATATATTATTTGAAAAGGTGGGAATGGGTCCCTTTTTGTGTGAATGCCTTATTTGATGTAGGCACAAAAAACATGCTTTTGTGTTTGACTCTTTTGAGAGAGTATGAGCATTGAAAAGCTTGTAAAAGTATATGGAAGCCCTTGCTGACATAAAATCAGTGTTTAGCTCTATTTTCCTATTTTGTTAGAAAAAGAAGACTTGTCGAGACATCTGAAAACTTGATTTTTTCACTTTGATCACATGTTTGCTTAAAACCCTTTGTTGATGTTCGGGTTATTCAACAATTAAACCTAATATGCTTTGATTAATCACGAGGAGAAAGTCAACCGGTATCAAGGATCGAGTTGGTCTGGTGTGAAGGAAGGTTTGTGTATAGGAGAGGTCATTGATGCGACCGGGTTTGTGGATTTGTATGTGTTTATGACCGGACCATTTCTGGTTGCCTACGTTCCCCTTAAGTCAAGGAGCTCAGGTCGACGTAGTTTGGGGTCGAACCGTGATTGGCTTTGGGGCTAGGGCAATGAATATTTGTGCGGCCTTTGACGAAAAGGTTCGGAAAGTTAAATGATGAGGCACGGGCCTTGAGGTGATTCCTTGACAAGTCGTATTTGATGGCAATTTCAATGAATCCATTGCTTCTTGATCGTTGGTGCTGGGTCCTTGACCTCATTTTTTTGTGAAGTTTCTGCTTGAGCTCTTTTTTTTGTAGGTTCTGCTTGAGCCTTTTTTTTGTAACTTCTGCTTGAGCCTCTTTTTTTTTGAAGCTTCTATTTGAGCTTTCTTGATGCGCAGGAGGGCGAAGGCAAGCCCCTAGGTTGTTGTTGACATGGGGTCAATCTTTTGATGCTGAGTGACCTGTTGTTGTCCTTTGATGTTGCCGCCGTCGTTGACTTGGTCAAGGTGATGGTGGGGACATGTTTTGTAAAGTGTATGGTTTGATGGAGGCCTTTGTGTGGGGTATGGTAAGGTGTATGGGGAGCTATCGATTGACTTTCTCACACCAATTAAACAAAACATTAATCATTTGTGGATTACTTGTTGAGCAATGCAAGTGATCACATAGAACAAAACCATTTCATTAAATGTAATGTGGGGTGCAAAATAATGTCTCAAGTCTAGCAAGAAAAGAAAGAAGACTTATGTATGAAAAATTGAAGACTTAATTACAATGTCCTTGGAGGACTTAATTGAATGAGAAAAGTACTAGAACCTACGAGGTTTGACTGTATGATTTTTTTGTTTTTTTTTAGAGTGTAGAAGGGGGAGAAGAAGACTCGATATTCTTTGGGCGAAGTATCGACGGAGAATTTTTCGATTTGCGTCTCTGTGGGCTCTTCAGCAGTTCCCAAATTCATTTTGGTTAGAACCTTCTCGGCAGCTTGGGCCCAATTTTCCTCTCGTTTGACAACATGCTTAATTTTTTTTTAATGTTTTGTTCATTTAATGTGTCTGTGTCTTTATCAAGTGAATCATTATTAACTGTTTTGGCTAGTTAATTTAACATTTGTTAAAGTGGCAATGAGGGGATATTCAGAAATGTCGAACTTTTATTCAAAGCATAAGGAAGCGCAGTTTATGTTACAAACGCATAATCTTTAGGCGTAAGGCCGTCAGACGACTCGAGAGACTCAAACTTAAATACGACAGACTCTGGGTCTTTTATTTTCAAAGCTAGACTCTAGGAGACTGGGGTTAGACCAAGCTTCCGGACCATTTCATCTTTGCTGGCTGTGGGTCATGAGAAGGTAACCAAGTTCCTCAATGGCATTTTTGACGCGCTTGAGAAGGTCAAAAGGCTTCTCACGGCTGCTTTCCCCAATTATTTATGGGGAATTGATTTTCGACTGTGTTGGGAACGCGTGGACATTCCAACTTTCCTTCTTCAATCAGCCCCTGGATCGCTTATTTTAGTATGACGCAATTGTCGGTGGTGTGGCCGGGGTAGTTGTGAAGAGCAATGCTTTCTCATATCCATGTTTGGGTTAGGATTCCTTGGCTGATAATTCTCAAGGGGCTTGAGCATGTTCTTCTTCATCAATGCCTCGAACACTTGGCTTAGAGGCATTCCGAGGTAGTCAAAGTGCTGAAAATGCTGCGGCCGGGGAGGATTGTTATTTCTTGGGGGTGCTTGATCGCAGCTTCCTTGGACTCCGTTCTGAATGTAGTGAACTGCTCCGGAGGCTTCTTTTCCATTATTTGGGCTAAGTGCCAGATTTGGTGGGGTTGCCCGATAGCGGAAGGAAGAAGCGGGAGTTGCTTTTGTCTTCTGGAGGCTCAGGGTTTTTTCGAACTTGGTTCCGGCGTTGACCATGGCACGTAGGTCCGGATAGAAGTGATGGCTGATCAAGGTCCTCAGAGATGGTTTGAGGCAGGAATGGAAGATGTCCATTTGCTCTTCTTTGGAAAGCGGATCCATTATCTCGCTTAGCTTCTAGTTCCATCTTTTGTAGAACTCGCCTACTGGTTCGTCATCCTTTTGTTCGGTGGCTTGCAGATCATGGCAGTTTGTTTCCCATTCAAGGTTGGCGCGGTACTTCTCCAGGAAGATTTCGCTGTTTTGATCCCAGGTGGAGCGGTTTTCTGCCTTTACGTTAAGTAACCACCTTAATGTCAGGGATTTGAGGGAATGCTGGAAGTGATCCGCCATTTGTTGTGGGGTTGCCCCTTTGGCTCTCATACCCAAGACATAGGTGTCGGTGTGGATCTTTGGACATTCTGTCCCGTCAAACTTTTCCATCTCCGGCATTCGGAACTTTGGAGGTAGGGGAACTACCTTGCTCGGATTTGTGGGCATGAGGGAGTGTTTTTGAGAGTTGGCCAATTTGCCTTGCATGTCCTTCATCTGTTCGATCAACCAAGCCATGTGAGGGTCGGCGGGCAGAGGCAAGCTTCCGTTTTCGGGGATGGAAACCGAAGATGGAGGTGGATTGGCAGATGGGATCGCCATTCGGGAGTCTTGGGGAGGTAGTTGACTGTATACCATCCCGTACCCTGGGTTGTTGAAATTGAGGGCGTGATTGCTCGGGCCGCTAAGGGTTGTGTTTTGGAATTGGGGAAATATTTCATTAGCCCCAAGTGGCAGACCGGTGGGTGGTAGGCTTGAAATGTCGGGATATCCGCTTGGGATGTCCGTCCCGGGTAAACATTGAGATTTTTGGTTATGGCTGCGAGGCTCGTATAGAGGCAGAGGATTGAATCCTAGGGGATACCGAGATGCATTGGGATCTGGCGGGGCAGGTACGTATGTGTGTTGTTGATATTGAGCTTGTGGCACATGGCCGGGAAACTGGCCGTGCTGAGGCGGGCATATAGGAGCTGCTTGACTGATGCCTGAGTGGAGCTTTGAGCGAGAGCTGCTTTACGTTGCTGGGATCTTGTAGCTTGGCGGAGGTGGGACCTGCTGATAGCTTTGAGGACCCGGGTGTGAATGTGGTGCCCACGATAGCGGCTCTCTTTTTTTTGTGTTTTTTTTAACCACTTTCTCGTGTAAGGGGTCACCGCCTCACATCGATTTGAAGACATCCGATTTAAATTGAAAAACGAAGTCGCCACGCCATTTTGATTTCCTCAAAACTTTGAAAAAAAGGATTAGGGTCCCGAGGTTAAGTTACTCCTTGGGAAGAACGTTTGACGTTCACCCAAGGAGCCTTGCCGAAGCAAGTCTTCCAAGATCCAATTTTTCGTGCTTGCTTCTGTGCTTTCGTGTGTGGGATGTGATTTGATAAAAGGAAGGAATGTGCCAAGTGATCTTCCGGACGTATAAACCATGAGTTGGTTATCGCTCGGGATTCCTTGGATTTTGATATGTTCGGGACTTTGATCCCGTACTCATCTTGGACTTACGATCATCATTATGAGACCTTGGGTCACATGTGATCGGAATAGGGACACCTCTTTTTATAGTCCAAGAATGAGACTCTTTAGAAAGGAAGGACCTTTGCCTATCAATCCTACATCTTGAGACGATTCGAGCTTAATAGGGACATTTAAGCTCGTCTCAAGTGATGATCGGAGATGTGGGGCTTAGGATCATCCTTTTCTAAAGGGATTTTCGATTATGGCATCTTTATATGGAGGAAACGATGTAAAGATATGACCTTTACACCATTACGCCCCAAGAGATGCTTCAAGTACCAAAAGGGACTTAGGGGAGGGGTATAAAGATTGGATCTTATACTCATCCTATGCCTTTTTGTGCCTTAAGAAGGTCACTAGGCAATCCTTGGAGAGAGATCCAACCATGAGGGACATGGGGGAATGCATTTTGAAAGTAAAGATGACATTTTTATGCAAACAAATGTAAGGAACACCATGAAAGCTAAAATTAGGAATGTAAAGGAAGGACCTTTATGGCTTTCCTATGTCCTTTAAGAACCATTTAGGTGGACAATCCTTGGAAGTAATGTCTATGGGAAAGGGATGACATTTATATAAGTAAAGATGACATTTTTAATGTAAAGATGACATTTTTATATAATAAAGATGACATTTTCACATCATCATGTGAGAGATCCATCCTAGAACAAGCCATTTATGATCTTATTGTTCATCCTTGGGATGGATTTCCCATGAATCCTATGAGATAGGGGAATGGGGGTATTATGATCTACATAGTAAAGACTTGATCTTTATGGCAAAAAATCACATATAAAGCAAGTAACTAGCAATATTCTCCTCCCGTCCCAGAAAATGCTTCACCTTTTACCCAAAAGGGCGTCCCGTTTGAAGCTTCACCTTTCCTAAAATGGAAAAGTTTTATTAATATTCTATTATACCCACTAACTATTTTCTCCACTCATTCTCTCTCCTAATTCACTATTACACTCACGACACTTTTTAAATTTACTATTTCCTCCACAAATTCTCTCTCCTATTTTCAAATTACACTCACAACATTTTTTCTTCCCACCTATTTCCTTAATTTGCGTGCTGGGCCTAAAATGGTGAACCATTTCCTGGGACGGAGGGAGTAAATGGCAAGGAGCAATATGGGAAGAATAACAAGTATATTTCAAAGAGGAAAGGAGGAGAGGTTATCAATGGTGGTGTTCCTCTATCTCCCTTGAAGCTTTCCTAATGAAGGAGTAACTTTAGTGGGATTTTGGAGAGGAGGTAGGTGATTTTGAGAGGTTTCAGCTTTCTGGAAACTCGTGGTTCTATTTTGGCAGAGTAACAGTGCAAAAATTGTATATCAAAATGAATAGAGGAGGCCTCTATTTATAGGCAGATTTGTGCTTCCTAATGAAGCCGTGCGGCATTAACCACTTGCTAATGAAGCCGTGCGGTCTTATCTTTTAGTGACTCAGCCTGTTTCTAGAATCATGTAAGGTGGAATTCTAGAAGCTCTTTCCAGCGAGGGACTACGTGGAATTTTAATTCCTAACAAGTCCTTCACCCCTTGGAAGGTTTGGGAAAGTTCCCAAATTGCCCCTGAACTTTAGGAAAGTCCGGGGAATTGCCGGGAAACTTAACCGAAAGGCATGAGCCAGATTTGGGTACTTACAGAAGCCCCTCGGCAACGTCACTTGCAGGGCGAGTGGGGTTGTCGATAAAAAAAGATCCAATCTGGAGAACTGTCGAGACGGATTGGGTGACCAAAGTGGGCGAATGGCTGAACCTTTGGAAGGCTACCTACGTATCCCGGAGGAATCAAGCCATGATCGTAGTTCGGAAAAGATCCGCTGGGGAATGGGGTGTCATATGTGACGAATTGGCGGAACCTAAAGTAGGCTACCTACGTATCCCGAAGGAATCAAGCCAGGTCGTAGTTTGGGATCTACTGGGGAATGGCGAAGAGAAACTGGTCCCTTGCATAGGGAAATGGAAGGGAAGTGACCTAGGAGATCAAATGGCTGATCCTACTGGGGACATGCCAGATGAAGGGAGTGACCAATGTGGTCGGATATCTGGACCTTTATGAGGGGCTATACTTCACCACTGAGGAGTGATGAAGGAAGAGGGTGACCATTGTGGTCGGATGGCCGGACCTTTATGAAAGGCTGCTCCACCACTGAGGAGTGATGAAGGAAGAGGGTGACCATTGTGTTCGGATGGATGGACCTTTATGAAAGGCTGCTCCACCACTGAGGAGTGATGAAGCAGGGGGTGACCATTGTGGTCGAATGGCTGGACCTTTATGAAAGGCTACCTACGTTTCCCGGAGGAATCAAGCCTTGGTCGTAGTTCAAGTGTCACTAGATAGTTAGGAACAATGTCTAGGATCCTTGAGGTTTTGACAATTAATGGAGGAGTCACCAATTAATGGAAGTTGTCACCTGATTTGACAATTAATGGAGGTTGTCACCTGGTTTGACAATTAATGGAGGTTTTCACCTGGTTTGACAATTAATGGAGGTTGTCACCTGATTGACAATTAATGGAGGTTGTCACCTGGTTGACAATTAATGGAGGTTGTCTCCTGATTGACAATTAATAGAGGTTGTCACCTAATATGACAATTAATGGAGGTTGTCACCTGATTGACAATTAATGGAGGTTGTCACCTGAAGAAACTAAAGCTTACATCGCTATCGAGGAGATAGAGGTAGCTGAAGTTGGGAAACTAAAGCATACTTCACTATCTAGGGGATAGAGGTAGCTAAAGTTGGGAAACTAAAGCGTACTTCACTATCTAGGAGATAGAGGTAGCTAAAGTTGGGAAACTAAAGCGTACTTCCCTATCTAGGAGATAGAGGTAGCTAATGTTTGGAGAAACTTAAGTGTACTTCACTATCTATGAGATAGAGGTAGCTAAAGTTTGGAGAAACTTAAGCGTACTTCACTATCTATGGGATAGAGGTAGCTAAAGTTGGGAAACTAAAGCGTACTTCACTATCTATGAGATAGAGGTAGCTAGAGTTGGAAAACTTAAGCGTACTTCACTATCTAGGAGATAGAGGTAGCTAAAGTTTGAGCTTTGACAATTTGGAGGATGTCACCTGGCATTATTCCGTTATAACGGAAGTAACGGAGGCGCTTCAAGAGGAAAGTTTATTCTCCTTAGAGATAATGGATATCCTTGGGAAACAGCATTACTCTGGTTAAGAGATGACGGGAATTGTATGCCTAAGTGGAAAGTCCAGGGGCAAAAGTATAAATTCAGCTCAGAGCAGATGAAGCCGCCCGGCGAGAGATGGGGAAAAAGAAGCCGTCCGGCTTGAAATCTAATTTCACCAGATTATTTAAACAGAATTGAAACGGGCAAAGGCGCTATTGTTGCCTTGTTTCTGCCGAGGAGAAGAGAGAGAGTAGAGAGAGAATTTTTCGAAATTCTTCTATTCCCTTGCTTCTACTACTCGAGATGGATCCGAAGGGGAATATTGTGCCTAGGCAAGCGCGGAGGAACTTGTCGGAGGCTGCTAGGAGGAGGAGGAGGGAATTCGTTCGAACCGAGCGAAAATACGACTTCAACACACCTCCTTCCGAGCTCTATCTCGGGAAGAGTGAGCACAAATCGACGAAACCTCAATCTATTGGGGTAAGCATTCTTGATTCGCTTGATTTTTTCAATTTTGGTTGAATTTTGATTGATTTAGGGCTTGACCCGATTTTATTTATTATTTTTTTAGGAATTTTTGAATTTTTCTTGTGATTTTGTTGATTATTTTGGGAGTTTGATAATTAACCTATGAGGCTATGGACATGAATAAACATGCATGTACAATTCATTTGAGAAAAATATGAGAATGACTCATTTTTAAAAAAAAAAAGTAAGAAAAACAATTTCTAAAATGTGACGGAGTCCTTGCATGTACTAGAACTAAGTCAATTTCTGATCATGGATGAGAAAGCAAGATTTTGGACGATGAAAAGGATTCATGCATGCCATTTCGAAAAATTAATGCTTATGTGCAAAGAATTTTGTGAAAATTGGAATTTTGTGCTTGAGAGAGCAATGTGTTCGGGATGATGTGCTTCAAATGATGAAAGACATGTTTTCTAGGCAAAGGATGCTAGGAATCTCTTATGAATGCTTTTCTTTGAAAAATATGTGCACTTTTGAATATATACATGCTTTTGAGATGAAATGAAGGACTGACACATTTTTTGTTGTGTTTTCCTACAGGAGAACAAGTCGAGGGGACCCTCTGAGGTGATTGTGAAGTTGTGGGATAGGATGCCCGACTTCGAGAAGGATGGAGTGAATCCCAAGCAGCTGGTGATGGCTACCGGGCTCGATTCTTTCATTGACGCTATTGGTAGAGGCATTCATGTGACCTCTAAAAGTAAGGGGTTAGTCCAGGCCCTCTCAAAGTTCTGGTGGGACACCACACACAGCTTTCATCTTAGCTGGGGAGAGATCACGGTGACTCCTGCCGACTTCACTGCTATCACTGGCTTGCAGTTCACTGGGAGGCCTGTGACCTGGAGAGATCACATCACTGCAGCTGAGTTTAGAGCTCTGGTGGGATTTTACCTCCGTCCTAAGGGGCTTGGGATGGAGACGAATTTTGTTGAGATAGCGGTTCTGGATTGTATGCAGGGGTTTGCCGCCAATGAGTTGACTGCTCACCAGCTCGCGAGAGCTTTTCTGTGGTTGATGTTGTCAGTCACCATTTTTGTGAACTCTGGGACATTGGCGATGCTTTGCCTGCTTGACTCTTTGGAGAACTTGGATGAGGTAGGGGCGGTCTCTTAGGGCAAGGCTAGATTGGCTGAGCTCTACTTCTCTTTGGATTTGTACAGCCGAAATGTGGCTGCTTCTATGAATTGTTTTTCTTTTGCTCTTGAGGTACTCTCACCTTCTTTTCTCTCTTTTACTTTTCTCTCTTGAGATTTTTATGAGAGAAATGACCCTTTTTTGTCTTGAACATGCAGGTCTGGTTCTGTGAGGTGATTGGGTTCTTTCCTTGGAACCAACAGAGTGATCCGGAGATCTTCCCGGCTATAATTCGCTGGAGGGGAGAGGTTAGAGATAAGTTCACCGGGAAGACCCGGATTACTTTTGATTACAAGATGGTGAGACCTATTGTCAACAGGGACGGTCACGAGCGTGTGGATTTCTATCATTGGGGGAGGTACCCAGAGGCTTTGCTAGGGGATGCCTTGGTGACGACCAGGCAGAGGAGATGGCTGATAGGGCTGACCTGTGACATCATTTACTTGGGGGATCGCTTCTCCAGGAAGCATGGCTGTGTCCCTCCTTCGGATGCTATCACTCCTCATGATCCTCCACCGCTTATGCTGCAGCCTAGGAACTGGTCAACGGATGAGATAGAGAGGTACCAGGCTGGCGTGGCGAACGAGGAGTATTTTGACTTTGCTACCCCGTACGCCACCTTTGTGGAGCAGCGTTTGAGGACGCCACAGAAGCTAGTGAAGATAGCTGCTGCTCAGGGGTACGGGGAAGCTGAGCCAAATGATCCGCCTATGCCTCCTGCTCATCTCTCCTACGTGGTAAACGGGGTACCGAGGAGGTTCATGGTGCCTATCCCAGACATGAGGGAGCCCCAGTATACTCTGCCTGCTGATAGCACTGTAAGTATCTCTAGGGTCTCTTCCCTTTTTGGCTTTCTTTGCTTTCTGCAATTTTGAGCTTCATTTTGAGATTTTCATAGTTTTTCTTCTCTTTTCATAGGTTCCTGCTCGTACATATGATGGCTTGGTACGGCAGAATAGGGGCTGGAAGGATGTGTGCCGGTCCCTTCTGAGGATGCTGCCCTACGCTTCCAGGGCTGGGGCGAATGTGCAGGAGCCCGTACGCAAGAGAAGGCACGTCAGGAGCACAACCTCTACCTCGTCAGCCTTGGAGTATCAGACCTCAGGGTATTAGACCTCATCCACTAGCGCCGTGCCTCGGGGACAGGGACCCAACACGGGCATTCTGGAGCAGCTGGCGGAGTATGAGCATGTGAATGTCAATCTGTCTGACGTAAGTGATGATGAAGACTTGATGAAGGATCGAGAGTTCTATGAACGAAGCAGTGACGACGAGGAGTCGGAAGCTTAGGATTCCCTAGGGTTGATCTATGAGAGGAAGAGAGAGAAAACAAACAATGAACAATTTTATGCACATTTTGTTATTTTTTTTCGTTTTATTTGGGCGCCAAGGAGGCGAAGACAATGTAATGATCTTTTATTTGCTCTTCCTATCGATGCTTTATGTTTTTACATATTACTTGAGCCTCGGGGCAGCTTTTTTGCTTGGAAATGGTGCGAAAATTGGTCTGAAATGGTTTGTGATGATATGTGATTGTATGAATGGTGTTTGGGTATGTTTTTATGCAGGTTTTGTTGAGAAAGTGGGGTGAGAACTCCACTTGGGCAGCAGCTTTGGCTGCTGCAGATTTTTTTTCTGCAGAAGCAAATGAGGCCGTCCGGCCAGGTCCAGGGCAAAAGAAGCCGTGCGGCTGAAAGTCTTGTCTGAACTGGTTTTTTTCAAATAAAATCAAGGGATGGCCTTTTCATTTCATTTTCACCCAAAGCTTGTCCCAACTGATCCCAGAGCACATTTTTGACCAAAAATCATCAACTTTGATCACTTGCCATGGAGAAACCAATCAGATTGCAAAAAGAGAAAAGAGACCGTTTTCTGTCTGATCTTCAATCTTGGATGAGACACAACTTTCAATCTAACAAGGAGCTGTTCGATACCACCTTCAAGATCAAGTCTTTATGGCATTTGAAGGATCTCCCGTCCGATTGGGACCTTTTGAGAGCAGCAGCAAGGTTTTAGGACGTCCGGAGACACGTTTACTGCTTTTCTTATAATGAACTCGTCCTAACCTTTGAAGACTTCCGGGCATTGATTGGGGGTCCAGAAATTGAAGCCGTTTCGATTCCTCTGACCAAATACGTGCCGATGACCGTAAAGTTAGCATCTTTTCTGCGCATCTCTCTGGAAGAGGCCGAGGGGATGATGGTAGCCCCTGACAGGATTGACATTTCTGATATCCCAGGCAGGTTTGGGTCTCCAGATATGGCTATGACCACAGTGGCTATGGATGCCTTTATCCTCTGCGTGTTCTCATTTCTGTTCACTACCGAGTTCTTAGGGGTATGCCATGGTGGCCTTTTGGACATGGTTAGAGACTGCAGGGTTGGGAAGGATATTGTTTCGCTTGTTTTGGGCAAGACTTTGCATGCCCTTGACAGAATGGCTAGGGGAGACCATTTCATGAGGTCTAGGAGCCCAGCAGTGCTGACTTTATGGTTACAGGAGAGGCTTGGGGCTTTGCCAGGGGCTTCGCCTACTCAGTTCCCTTGGGTGATTTCTCGGAGAGGTGCTCCTAGGCAACAGGATCAGGGTAGCTGGGAGCTGATGATGGCTTGGCTGTCCACCTCTGACATTCATTGGTGGGTGCCTCATTGGAGGTTGCAGACCCAGAGGACGTTCCAGGAGTCCTACATAGTGAGGGTTCCGGGGCTTTCTTGGTCATATTTCTACATCCCCTGCTTAGTTTCCAGGCAGTTTGGGATCTTACAGGAGCCTCTGGATGATTGGAAGGACATCAGTACCATGGAGGTGGCGCTTTTCGATATGAGGGATCCAGCCAGCTTCTCATTTTTCTTGAGAGCGTGGACATATGTCGCTTTCCCACCCAGGGCCATTCTCAAGAGCAGGAAGAGTACTATCTTGACCACGGCTTACATGGACTGGTATGAGAGGGAGATGGGGGCGACTCAGGTCATTTTGGGAGAGAGACGTCAGGCTTTATTGGGGGCTGACTGTGACTCGAGCAGGACTCTGAGGGAGACTGAGGCTAAGGCTAGTTGCCATAACCAGTCAGGTGACCTTTTTAGGGATATGGAAGCCTGGTATGAGAGGCTATCAAAAGTTGCTCTCCTTACTGAGGCTCAGAGAGAGGTGGTACGGACTCGTGCCAAGATTGAGAAGGCACTTATTGACACGGGTTTAGTGGAGGCACCAGTGATGATTCCTGAGATTGGGATGAGGGAGATCGACATCATTGAGAAGAAGAGGAAGAACACTCGACGAGGTCGAGGTAAAGGGAAGAAGAACAAGGAAGACTTAGTGAATGACGACTGAGAGATCTATTCCTAGGATTCCTTTATTGCCATTTTGCAAATACAGTAGTTTATTAGGTCTTTTCTGTATATTTTAGATCTTTGTAGCAGGTTAGGAGAGTCAAGAGTAGACCGTGCTTGAACTCATCAAGAAGTTTTTAACTTGTAAATAACAGGAGATATTTATCTTAGAACTTATTCAAGCCACATTTCATGGAAATTCAAATGTCTTATTTATTGTTTAGACCGAACCATTTCTGGCTGCCTACCTTCCCCTTTTACAAGAAAGACTAAGGGGCTCAGGTATTCGTAGTTCATTCTGGTGAACTATTGGGATTTTGTTTGTTTTTTTTATTTATTTTTTCTTCATGTGCAGCCCTGTCTTTTGCCTAGACCGCCCTTTTTGGGGTTTTCAGCCTAGCTGGGCATTACTCTTTTTGCACTATGTATTTTTTTATTTTTTTTATGTGCAACCCTGTCTTTTGCCTAGACCGCCCTTTTTGGGGTTTTCAGCCTAGCTGGGCATTACTCTTTTTGCACTATGTATTTTTTCTTTCTTTTTTTTTTCTCTTTTCTTTTTTTAGACATAATACCTGCGGAGCTTATCACCGTTGACTGGGTGGACAAATGGATTGCCGTCCAAGTCCGCAAGCTTCATCGCTCCTCCCGAGAGTATTTTCTGCAACACATACAGGCTAATCCAAACAGGTTTCCACTTTCCCAGAGGGTTGTCTCTAGTGGGGGGCTTCACTTTCAGTACTAGGTCACCCTCTTTGATGTCTATGGCTTTGACCTTTTTGTCGAATGCCCTGGCCATTCGCCTCTGGTAGGCTCGGGTGTGTTCCATGACTTTTAGCCTTCTTTTGTTAAGCAGGGCCAATTCATCATGCCGGCTGCGTAGCCACTCTACTTCATTGACGCTGTATTCCTGGAGGACCCTTAGTGACGGGATTTCCAACTCTACTGGCAACACTGCTTCCATCCCGTAAGTCAGGGCAAAGGGAGTTTCTCTCGTGGCTGTTCGGACAGATGTTCTGTAGCCCCAGAGTGCCAGATGCATCTTTTCAGGCCAGTCACGACCACGGGTGGCCATTTTTCGGATAATCCGTTTGAGCGTCTTATTGGCAGCTTCTACTGCTCCATTGGTCTGAGGTCTGTACGGGGACGATTTGTGGCGAGTGATTCTGAATTCTGACAGCAATCTATCGCAGTCCCCTTCAAAGTGAGACCCGTTATCTAAAATGACCTCATTGGGCACCCCATATCTGTACATGATGTTTTCTTTGACAAACTGGGCCATCTTTTTGGATGTGAGGACCTTGTAGGACTTGGCCTCTGCCCAATTTGTGTAGTAGTCGACTCCCACTAGCACAAATTCATTCCCATTGCTTCCAGCCGGAGCTATCTTCCCTATCACGTCAATACCCCAAGTTATAAACGGCCAAGGAGTCGTCATGAAGTACAGGTCATGAGGCGGAAGATGATTGAGGTTGGCAAACCGTTGGCATTTTTCGCATGCTCGGACATGCTGGACACAGTCTGTTTCCATGGAAATCCAGTAATAACCCATTCTGAGGATAACTTGCATCAACACTCTGGCATTCATACGAGGACCGCAAGGACCATTGTGGACTTCGGTCATTAACTCTCTTGCCCTTTCTTGGGTGACGCATAAGAGGAGTGGTCCCTGGTACCTTTTCTTGTACAGGTCGCCTCCTAGAATGACATAGTGAGAGGCCAACCATTTCAGGGCTTGCAAGCTCTTGGCTTTGATGCCTTCCCTTGGTCTACCTTCTTCATCCATTAAAGCTGACTCCCCATCTTTGAGGAACTGGTAAATCTGACTGTACTAGGGTTCCTTGACAGGCTCGGGTCCCACATCTATTTCACAACAGAAAGCCGGGGCTTCTCTTCTACCCACTTTGAATGGTTTTATTGCCTTTCCCTCAGGGATCCTTACCAATAAGGCTATAGTAGCTAAGGCATCTGCGAATCTGTTCTTGTCCCTTGGCAGGTAATGGAAGGTTACTTCTCTGAACGGCTCAGTCAACTCTTCCATGTAGGCATGATACCTTTGAAGGTTAGGATCCACAGTCTTCCACTTGTTGGAGACTTGGTTGATGATCAGGGCTGAGTCTCTATAGACCTCGAGCTCCTTGAAATTCCTTTCTAAGGCAGCTTCTAAACCAGCAACGCAAGCTTCATACTCTACGGCATTGTTTGTGGCAGGGAAGTTCAACTTGATGGCTATTGGAGTGTGCTCATCTTTCGGATCAACCAGTAGCATCCCTACGCCATTTCCTCTTTTGTTAGCAACTTCGTCAAAGAAAAGCTGCCATCGATTCTCAGGCTTAACTACAAAGATTTCTTCATCTGGGAATTGGGGTTCAGGCCTGCGGTCCTCATTGCTGGGGAAGTTTGCCAGATGGTCTAACAACGCTTGACCCTTGATTGCCTTTCTCGTCACATAGTTGATGTCATACTCAGCCAAGAAGAACGACCACTTTGCTAGACGCATCGAAAGGGAAGGCTTGTCGAAGATGTACTTGTTGGGGTCCATTTTTGAGACCAAGTTCACAGAGTGGGCTTGCATGTAATGCTTCAGCTTACTGACTACCCAGACCAGTCCTGCACAAGTCTTTTCGCATGCTGAGTAATTGAGCTCACTTCCTTGCAGCTTCCGGCTGACAAAGTAAATGGCGTTTTCTACTCGAGAGTCCTTCTTCTCCTGAGCCAGCATAGCCCCAACTGCCGTATCAGTGACAGTGAGATAGAGCAGAAGAGGTTTCTGTCCATGTGGGGGGCATAGCACCGGGGGATGTACTAAGTACGCCTTGATTTGGTCAAAGGCATTCTGGCATTCCTCAGTCAATTCTGTGTCTGCATTCTTCTTCATAAGCTTGAAGATGGGCTCGCACATGGTAGTCATCTGGTTGACAAAACGGCTGATGTACTGTAATTTGCCCATAAAGCTTTTGACCTCTGTCTGGGTTTGAGGCGGCCTCATGTCCATAATGGCCTTGATCATTCGGGGATCAACTTCGATACCTCGTTCTGTGACCATATATCCAAAGACTTTTACCCTTGTCACTCCAAAGGTGCATTTGGCAGGATTCAGTCTCATGGAATGCTGTCTCAACCTCTCAAAGAACATTCGCAGGTCGACAAAGTGTTGTCCATCCTTACCTTTGGAATGGATTATCATGTCATCGACATAGACCTCAATTTCCTTGTGGATCATGTCGTGAAAGAGTGCAGTCGCTGCCCTTTGATACGTAGCCCCGTGTGAGTACCCCGATCCGAACCCATGATTTGGATCCACTTTAATTAAAATTTGGGCTTATATAATTGCTAAAAGGCAATATTTAGTCCAAATATCCCAGCAGCCCATCAGTCCATTGGGCCTGCCAAGCTTTCGGCCCAATATGGCCAAAAGGTGTACGCTGTCGTCCGACATAGAAGTCACTAAGGCGGTTTAACTGCCCTTGTCGTGCGACATAAGACTTCCCCATCGCCCGCTCTATAAATACAAGGCATGGCTGATCATTTTAGGGGACTTGGAGGGAATATTGGGGAGGATACCAGTAATATAGGGGAAACTCTGTCCAAATAGAGTCTCCCTCTCTCTCTCATACAGACACTCACCTCCCTCCTCACATATACACACACTTCAAGGCCAAGACCTAAAGAAGCTTCCTTTGTTGGTGTGTAGAAGGGGTAGACACCATACTATTGGTGATCTCACCTTGTGGACTACAATAGGTAGCCACTAAACCCTTCTCCCTCTTTAAATAAAGTCTTTAATACATTTATAATACATTGCATGCTTACTTGCTTTAATATTATGTAAAAATCGGGATTTTTGCATGATAAAGGTGGTGGAGAAGTGAATCTTCAATATTCACTTCTCCCCACCTCAGATCTGGACATTTGGTCATCTTAGGATCAATAAAGATCCAATCTTTACGCATTTGCATCGAGTTAGGAGGTGATGGCTACTTCAAAGTGGCCAAAAACATGTGAT
Source organism: Adenophora triphylla var. japonica (assembly GCA_022495995.1). NCBI lineage: Eukaryota > Viridiplantae > Streptophyta > Magnoliopsida > Asterales > Campanulaceae > Adenophora > Adenophora triphylla. The sequence goes on along the minus strand of JAFEMH010002558.1, from coordinate 208,347 downwards.
CTATCACATTTGGCCACTAAAGCCATGTGATCCTCCCATAATACTCATATATTATTTTTATATTACTCAAGCCCATGCTTGTTAAAATATGCTTGGTTTGCCTTGAGGAACAAAAGGGAAACAAACAGATCAAGGGCACAGAAATGGCCTATCTATGTCGGATGACATAGGACTCCATGGAGATCCTCGTGTCATACGACATGGAGATCCTGCAGGGTCAGTAAAGCCATTCTTGGACTTCAGATCTATGTCCCGTTTATTCCCTTTGCAACTCAGAGCTTTCTTAAGCATTCTCGTGGCTCATAAGCCACTATTTGAGTGCCTATGATCTGTTTGGGTGCGATTTATTGGAGGCGGATCGTCATATGACATGGATAACTTCGGATGTTCCATGTCACATGACATCCGTATCATCCAAAGTCTATCGTGACTTTGCTCACTCCCGTCAATCCCAAACTGATTTTAGACCTTCAAATAGTGTCTTTAATGAGTCCAATAAATGTCATTTCCAGTTCCAGAAAGCAGCTTGGTCATTGTAATAAACAATCTGACCAAGAGACATCATGTCGTGCGACACCCTCTTTCTGGGAGGTCTTGTGTCGGACGACATAGGAGTTCTCTGGGCAGATTGTCTTACCTTCTGCCTTGTTTTGATAATCATAATATGTAAAAGGGGTGTGGCCCCCTGTCATGGCTCACAAGTTGTATTCAACTTTCATATTATCAATGAAGATGTCAAATTTGCATGTTTTACACATCGACACATATTGCACACACCCTTTGAATGTCCAAAATTGTCCAATATTGATTGAAAGTCTCGAAAGAGGCATGTTGGGTGAACTCTCTAGTTCTTCCCAAACACCTAACCAGACTCCCGGACCCAAAATCTCTCAAAATAGGTTTTTCAATATTTTCCTCTAAAAACGGCGTGGCGACTCCCAAAACCGAAGGTTTCAAAACTCATCATATCATTTTCAACACATTAAAAACTCTTTCAAAAGGGGAGAAAATGATATTCGATTTTTTCTTTTTCGGCGAGCGTTCATTCACCCCGGCATTTTTAAGTCCTAAAGGCATCACAGTATAGCAGTACGTTCCCCACGGTGTAGTGAAGGCTGTCATTTCTTGGTCCTCCTCAGCCATCTTGATCTGGTTATAGCCGGCAAAGCCATCAACGAAGGATTTGACTTCGTAGTTAGCAGTGGCATCTACCAGAATGTCTATGTTCGGTAAGGGGTAGTCGTCTTTGGGGCTGACCTTGTTCAGATCCCGAAAATCTACACAACAGCGCACCTTCCCGTTGGACTTAGTCACAGTTACGATGTTGGATAACCATGTCGGATATTCGATGACCCTGATGAATCCTACCCGCAGTAGCTTCTCAATCTCTTCTTTGACCTGCTTAAAGATTTCTTTAATGTATTGTTCATTTAGTGTGTTTGTATCTTGTTCAAATGATTCATTATTAACTGTTGTTAAGTTATTAGTTAATTTATCATTTGTTAAGTTGGCAATAAGGGGATACTCAGAAAGATCTATCATTTCATTCAAAGCGAAAGGAAAGATGACATTGGCTACATATTCATAATCTTCAGGCGTGAGGCCTTCAGATGACTCGGAGGACTGGAATTCAAAGACTACTGACTCAAGGGTATGGACAATAGGGTGTTTGACATGACTGGACTGAGAGGGACGGGGGACCAATCCAAGCTCCGTGATCATTTGCTGTCGGCTGGCTATCGACCCTGAGAATGTCTCCCAATTCTTTAAAGGCATCTCTGTCTTAGTCACCAAAGTGCGGGGATCAAAAGGTTCTTCACCACCGTCTCCAATTATGGCAACTATCTCGTCATCTGAGTTGAAGTCGATCAAGTCTGGAATCTGCGCTTTTTCATCAAACAGCTTCTGCAAACCTGACTCACTGTCTTCACTACTGGCAGCTTCTATCTGGCTGATCTTTGGAAGAGCTAACTCGAAGGCGGAGAAATCCATTACCCCTGATGGGAAAAGTGCTGACTCCTTGAAACGGTCTGGGTTTCCTTTGAAGGCATACTTGTTCTAAACAGTAGTGGTATCCCCGGGAATGTCCGGTAAGTCAAGGAACATCCTCCGAACAGGATTTGCTGGTTTTCCCCGAACTTTCTCAAGGTTTTTCAGAAGAGTTTTTCTCAAGGAGATCTGACTATCATTTTCATCATATTGGGTCCCACCTCTTGTGAAGTACTGGGCCAGAGAAAAGCTGTAAGGACGGAGATGGATCCCTTCATTTTGTTTTTCCTGAACTGTTCCTTTAGCCTTTCTGTCATCCTGAGAATTCGGTCTGTACCCCAAGCCGTGTCGGGTGGTCTGTTCCTTTACATCAATGACAGCATTGTGACCCTGAAGTCTTTTACCCAGTCTAAGCCCTAGAAGATAACCCATCTTTCTCATCACTCGCATGGCAGGAGGTATTTTGTCAGAGGTGACAGTGAGGTCCGTGCAACACACTTGCGCTTTGGAGGAGGCTACAGAGAATCCGGTCAAGGCAAGCCCTTCGTCATCATGTTTGATCTCCAGTATTGGGATACCTCCCGTACTAGTTCCTTCAACGGTGACATTGTCTCCGTAGATAGTAGTAATAGTCCCATCACTTGACTGGAATTTGATGCATTGGTGCAAAGTAGAGGCTACCCCATTTATCTGGTGAATCCAAGGTCGTCCCAGCAAAGCGGTAAATGAAATGGGAATGTCGATCACTTGGATGTCCACGTCCATGGCCTTTTCCCAAACCATAATTTGAGAGTAGCAATCCCCAAAACTGACCGAGCAGTGGAATCGTAGGCCTTAATGGTTTGACTGGAAGGTTTCAAATCTGTGGGCTTCAAATCTAATAAATCCATCATTTTCGCTGGCAGGACATTCATTGCAGACCCACCGTCAACTAATACCCTTGGTAATCGGCGTTCTTCCAACTGGACTGTGATGTAAAGGGGTTCGTTATGACTGGCCCCATATTTTGGCAGGCCCAGGTCAGTGAAGGTGATGATATTTCCATAGTGGATATTTCCAATCATCTGGACGACCTCATCTGGGGTGACATCTATGGGCACCATGGTATTGGCCAAACTTTCTTCTAGCTTCAGTTTGTGAGGGTATGAGGAGGTTAACAGGGACCACAGGGAAATGTTGGCTTGAGTACACTTCAACTGAGTCAACACCGGGTCCTCCTTTTCGGAGTATGGCTTTTCTACTTCTGGCTTGTAAGGTCTTTTGTCTGTCTTTGGCTCGAAGACGGCATTTCTTTTGTCACCCTTAGGCTGTTCCACACTCATCTGTCCAGACAGAGTCATCACATAGACATTAGAATTTTCCAAGTCATCAGTCCTACCAGAGGATTCCTTCAGCTCTTTCAAGGTCAGAGGCGGGCTTTTGCTGGCGTATGGCCAACTCTGTTGGTTAATTTGATTAACCAAAGACTACCGGAGGTATAGGCGGCTTCCCCGAATCCCGATCCCAGGTCAGAAGCTTCGGCCTTTTCTGAATTCTGACTTCCCAATTGGTTTAGCAACTGGCTGATTTCAGTTTCATCTTCCTCGCTCAAATCCTTGACAGTTTAATTCAGGCTCTTCAGGGTCAACATGCAGCAGGAATTGTTGTTCCCAGAGTTTGGAGGTTTGCTAATGGCTTTCTCATTTTGACGTAGCAACCTTTTCAACAAAGCAGGGTCATATTCCTCATCACTGTCAAGCATATCCCTTCTCTCCTTTGGGGTCAACCTTCTGACGGCATCTTTGACATTGGCCAAACACTTCTTGAAATGGGAGATTCCATCATCGATAAGGATTTCTGCAGGATCAAACCTCATGGCAGGTTCCTGTTCCTTACTCACGGGAGGGTTTTCTGGGCTCTTTGGATTCTGGGCTAACCACTCTTCCACCGTTCCTTCCGGCATTTCGACTATGTCTTCCTCGGTCTCACTATAGTAACTTCTGTGGGAACTATCATCTTTACTCTGATGACCAATGAGGGCAAAAGCAGGTCGAGATACTTGGCGCCATATAAGGGGTATTCCGGACTCTTCCCCTGACTTAGGGATTACCAAGAAGATATCACTGTCGTCGTAAGATAGGAAGGGGACCGGGGTCGCTTCAAACTTTAACACCCTTTCTAGAGCTTCCATACATTCTTCTTCGGATAAAGTCTCAAGGGTGACCCTTAACACTGCAATGGAGTCCACTCTACCCGATGGGGGTTCAGCCTCAATGACACTTACGTGTTCTAGATCGGCAGGTGGAGCCCACTTCCCTTTTTCAGCTAGAGCTTCGATCAAGTTTTTCCATTCACCAACCAAGTCTTTGTAAGAAGTGTTGAATTCTAGGATGTGGGATTCATACCCTTCCTCATCTGGGATCGCATCCATTTTCTCTTCCGAGCCCCTGCAAAGGTGACAGACACACTTTGAGGTGATACAATCCTCCTTTCCAGACCGGTGATTTTCTACCCTATCTGGTCCTCCGGGTTTCATTTCCATTGTCTCCATGTTCATTCCTTCTACTGAGCTATCATCATCACTGTAAATCCATCCATTCCTATTCTTGTTTCCAATTGACTCTTCGCTGTCACTGTCTTAAAGATAGGCAAATTCACAAGCGTTGATGAAGTTGGAAAGGTCAGGTTGGTACTGGAATTTTGGGATAAGGAAATTTGGTTCATGCTGAGGAGAGGGAGTGAGTCCCATGGGATAATGCAGAGATTGAGTAACTGGGATAGCCTTGGCATTTGCTCTCTGTTGGTAGGGAACAAAGCTGGGTCTTATCTGAGGAGGCGAGGGCATTGGAGCCCTGACGGCCTGGGATGTTGGAAAGGACTGAAAAGGGATATTCCTCGGTAAGGGATCATAGGTGGATGGAGGAGGGCATTGGTTATAGGCTGGGGGAGCTGAGATTGCTGCTTCTGGAGTCTCATCTTCTATCATAAGCAGGGAACCGTTGGACTCAACCACTATCTGAACCCCATGACGACGGAGTGCATCGATAAGCGTGGCTTGCTGTTCCTCATTGACCTTACGACTGTTTTCCAAGACCACTCTTTAAACTTGTTGAAGAATTGCATTTGAGAATTTTGGGATAATTTGGGTGGATTTCTCATGATCACAATTCTCTCCATGGTTTTTCTCTCCTTCTTCCCGAAAATGGCTGTTTGAACTGGTGGTTGAAGAAGGTATTTGAATTTGAAATAAAGGAAGACCAGATCTGAAGCAAAATTAAAGGACAATGTCGGATTCTGTCATCTATCCGGTGCGGACATGTTTGTCACCCGAAATTTTTTGCAAATGTTCCCAAACTGCTGCACCAAGGAGGAATATTTTCATCCCGGCTGCTCGAAACCTGTGCAAAGCCTGCCCAAACAGTTCACATACCCAAACACTCACACCCTTGCCAAAAAAAAAGGGCTCATGCAACAATGCATTCATATAAAATTGCATCCTAAATCATTACATTCCAAAAAAATGTGCATAAAATGTATCTGTCTGAATAAGTACAATCCCAGTCCCAAAAATCAATCTCAGAAAATCGTCAGTCAGAATCCTCGGTGGCCGGCGCTTTTCCCCGACCCCTCTTGCAGCTCGGGCCCGCCTCCTCGGTAGCCATGAATGTCTCGGGCTCAGAATCATCATCCTCGTCCCCGGAAGAAGGCTCGTCAGGACCAACCGGCACGCTCTGATACGGCAAACCAAGATCTGCAAAGAAGTCATATCCGAAGGTGAATGCGTCGGGCTCCTGGACATGTGAAGAAGACCCACCGTGATGCCAGACATGCCCCTACCCGTACGGATCCCCGAGAATGACGTGGTCCGAAGGCAGCACCATGCTGGGATCTATGAGAGGAGAAAGAGGAGTCTCGGAAGAACGCTCAGAAGGCTCAGGGGAAGTCTCCCGCTCGACAGGCGCCGGCTGTGCTCGCCTCGCCCTAGCCTGAGGGGCCCCACAAGCAACCATCCTCCTAATGAATCTCTTAGCCCCGATCACCTGCTTCGTCAGCTTCTCCACGACCACCTCCGAAAACTGCACGGAAGCAAAAGCGTCAGAAATAGTTGAGGCGGAAAATGATGACAGGAAAGAAGGGAAAACACAGAAGCAAAAAAAAAAAAGAGGTGGGAAGGAGAAGCCATACATTCATACCCGGACGAGGCTGAAAAGCTCGTGGAAGCCGCTCAGGCCGAGGGATCTGCACCCTCAATCGGACCCCATCCTGGACATATGAAAAGTCCGTCCGCGGGTACCGTACGATCCCTACCCCCTCTCTCTCAAGGACCTGGGGCATCCTCAACCTCCTCAAGACAAATATTGGATACTGCTCGATCGCCACGAATGCCGAGAAGTGCTGGCCATCTCGGTAATTGCCCCAGGTCTCCGACCTCTCGCTCGGATGCATCATGTCGGCGGGAGGCTCCACTAGAGCCATCAAAGGCGAGTTCACGCCATGCTGACGCATCACTCTCTCTCCCAGATAGTACACGTCGCAAGTCAAGCCCCTCATAATCCTCCGCTGCACGGTCCATATCTCGGCACCCTTCAGCTGCTCCACATTGAAGCGGTCCCAGGGGTAGAAAATCATCCTCTCATCGGTCTCAGACCTCGTCAAAGGCAGGCACTCCCTGTACTTAAGGGTCGTGCGCCCCTTAGAACCTCTCTTCTCCCGAGCATGCTTGCTCCAGGAGAGCATGGCCGGGTATGCCCCGATGTACTCCTCCGGCTGCCGCCACATCGTGGCGTGAAAGAACTCCAAAGCCCATACCTGCGAAAGGGAAAATCCCATCAATCCGGTGCAAAAAAAATGAGGAATACGTGCTTAAAGAAAAGAGAGAAAGCAAAAAGAAAGCTTGTACCTCCAGAGGAAACTCGAAGCACGTCAAAGAGCTGACGGCCTTCCGGCTATATCTGTAACGACCCCGAATTTCCATAATTTAAATAATCCATAAACATGAATAATAAAATATCCCAAAACGGATCCACAAGGTAACTTAGTTCAAACCATTACATCGGTGCGGAATATTCGAATGTAACAGCTAAGTACAATTACTAGAACTAATAAAAGTCTTGAAATTCGGAATCATTAATTAACTAATTTATTCTACTTAAATGCTTCGCCTCTTCCTGATGGCGATTCTCCTTCTCCTCTATTCTGATCCTGGGGAAAAAAAGAAATGAAGGAATGAGCGAACAATGCCCAGTAAGTTCATACGTGGTCCCTTCGGTTCAATGAAGAGACAACCAGAATGAACGGAATCCAAAGAAGTATATTCAAGGATAGGTTAAAATCAAACATGTATATATATAGTAAGCAAGGAAAGTGTGGCAACTACACACTTAGTTATACTTTCATCACTTCCGTCAATTCCATAGGATATACCCTACATTGAGTATTCCCGACATTTTCATCACTTCCGTCAATTCCATAGGATATACCCTACATTGAGTACTCCCAATATCGATCACCTAAATGATGTCGACTGTGCATAAAATATAGACCAGTATGTAACACATATCATACCAGTCCAATATCAATTCATATAACCTTGACATGCATGTACATTCATACAAGTCATAATCCATTCACAGGTAACATGCATCATTTCATGTTATCTAATAATACTTGACAAGCATGCATCATTTCATACATGTCATAATATATGGTGCATTCGTAGGTACATGAACACACATAGCAATTTCCAATACTTGAGATATTCCATGAACAAGATCACAACATAGAATAAGGAATTTCCAATGACGATACATTTCGCAAGGATATTTTAGAAAAGTACTATCAGCCACAGATAGCATTCATGTTTTGAAAAGACTCGATGGAGTTTTCAAACGAAATTGATACACAAAGTGTTTAGGAACGTAATTCCTTACCTTAGCTTTGCTTTCCGTCCTTAAGCAACGCCTTTACGCGAAATCTACAATCACGTAATAACATAACTTAGGCACAAGTAATTGCTTATTACTTCTTATGTACCTATATTTCCTTTCTTTAGTTAACCTATGAGTTACTCTTAGACTCACCTTAACTGGTTAACTAACTTTCTATTTTTAGGAACTTTCCTAATTTAGCAGTTTCTTAATTTAGAAACTTTCTTCTTATAAATCTTTCCTCAAGAGGACACTTAGTTTCATTCCTTTCAATGGAAGTCTAATTCCTTGATAGCTTCCTAATTACGGTCCCTCTTCTCTTTTTGGGTAACCTTCTTTAATTAGAAAGTTTCCTTCTTTGGAAGCTTTCAATTTCGAACCCTACTATTCTAGGAACCTAAGTCTTTTAGTATTCTTTTTAATACTAAAGTGTTATTTTTCTTCTTTCTCTTTGATATAACTTCTTTAAAGTCTTTGGACTTCCCCTAAATTTCAAAAGGTTCATTTAGGTTTTCTTAATTTCAATAAAGTCCTTTAACTTTCCAATTTTTACAAAATAGTCCCTCAACTTTTGAAAAATTACAAAACAGTCCCTCAACTTTTGAAAAATTCCAAAACAGTCCCTCAACTTTTGAAAAATTACAAAACAGTCCCTCAACTTTTGAAAATTACAAAACAGTCCCTCAACTTTTAAATAATTGCAAAACAGTCCCTAAGAAACTTTGAACTTTTCAGTTTAGTCCCTTAGTTAACTGTTCAGTGAATAACTTAACTAGAAATCAGAATTTAATCCCTTCAGCTTTATAAACTTTTCAGTTTAGTCCCTTTTCAGTTTAAAAACTAACTGTTTTTATACAAAATAACTAAAAGTCTAACACCTAAATGGAGACAACCCCAATTCCACCTTAGACCAATTCGGCCGAGTCCCCAGGTTTTTCAAAAGTATTGTTTTTGTTCCTCTTTTTATTTTCCAAGCATTAAACATCTTATTAAATTTATATATTCTTAAATCAAACACTTTTAATCATATTAATTGTGTTAGATTTAAATCCAAATCAAGATGAACTAGGGTTATGATTACTTCATTATAACCTTCAATTCCTCATTATTCAAACCCTTAATTTATACATTAAACACTAAGATTAAACCATTAAAAATCTAGAATGACTACACCTAGATTTAAAATAGTTTTAGAATTTCAAAAATTCATTTCTAATTCAATTTAATTCCGAATTGAATGAAATAAAAACTATGGTTTAGGGTATCACTCTTACCTTGATTTTGATGAAGAAATATTGGCCAAAGGAGACCAAAATCCGGCTGTCACTCCTCCTCCAAGAGCTCGGCCGCCGCCCCTCCTCTCCTAGGGTTTTAAATTTTATTTTTTTTTCTTTGATTAATGAATGATTTTGGAAAAATTAATAAGGAGGTTTATTATTTATAGCTAGGCTTTAACCTCCTTGGGCCCCTTTAACCTCCTAAGCCCACAACTTAGCCCACTTGATTTAAATCATTGATTTGGTCCATTCAATTAAATCTAAGTCCAAACTAAGTAATGAGTATTATTTTATTTATTATTCTAATTAAAATAATACTAAAAAAAATTCAAAATTTTCGGGTCTTTACATCCTTACCCCCTTAAAAGAGTTTGGTCCTCCAAACTAAACGTACCTTAATTTTCGAAGAGATCGGGATACATTTCCCGCATTTCACTTTCGAGCTCCCATGTCGCCTCGCGTTCTGTGTGGTTGCTCCATTGCACCTTCACGTACGGGATAACTCGTCTTCGCAGATTCTGGTCCTTCCGATCCACAATCTTAATCGGTTTCTCGTCATAACTCAAATCCGTTCGAAGCCTCAGCTGCTTGTATTCAATTACGTGACTTGCATCTGCCATATACTTTCTTAACATGGATACGTGAAATACATTGTGCACCCCAGCGAGTACAGGTGGTAAAGCTAATCGATATGCCACCTTTCCAACCTTATCCAAAATCTCAAACGGTCCTACGTACCGTGGACTCAACTTTCCTTTTATACCAAATCTCATGACACCTTTGGTTGGTGAGATCTTCAAAAACACATGATCTCCCACTTGAAATTCTAAATCGCGTCGTCTGTTGTCTGCGTACGATTTCTGTCTGCTTTGTGCCGTTAACAACCATTTACGAATCTGTTGTACTTTGTCCGCAGTTACTTGGACTAGTTCTGGTCCAGTCGATTTCCGTTCACCTACTTCATCCCAATAAGTAGGCGATCTAAATAAAGTGCCTCATATGGAGCCATTACCATACTAGCGTGAAAGCTATTATTATACGCAAACTCTACTAGTGGTAAATGTTCAACCCATGTGCTTTGCCAATCTAACGATGTAGCCCTCAGCATATCTTCCAAAGTCTGGATCGTCCTTTCTGACTGTCCACCGTTTGTGGGTGAAAATCTGTACTCACGGTCAACTCTGTCCCCAATGTCTGTTGCAAACTTTTCCAGAACTTTGACGTAAACCTAGCATCTCGGTCAGATACTATCGAAACTGGAATTCCATGTGGCCTCACAATTTCATCAACATATAACTTAGCCAACTTCTCTAGCGAGTCTGTCACCTTGATCGCTAAGAAGTGAGCCGACTTGGTCAATCGATCCGTTATGACCCATATAGCGTTCATTCCTCTTAGTGTCTTTGGAAATCCAACTACCAAATCCATTGCAATATGTTCCCACTTCCATTCTGAGATGGGTAATGACTGTAGCAGTCCCGCATGCTTCTGATGTTCACTCTTCACTTGTTGACACACCAAACATTTTGCCACGAATTCTGCCACGTCGCTTTTCATACCGTTCCACCAAAATGATTCCTTCAGGTCTCGATACATCTTCGTACTTCTCGGATGTACGGAGAATTTCAAACAATGAGCCTCCCTTAAGATTTTCCTTTTTAGCTCATCACTACTTGGTACCCATATCCTTGACTGATACCTTAAGATTCCATCTTTGCCCTTCCAAAGATCTTTGCCTTGTCCTTTGCCCATGAGGACATCCCTTTCCTCATCCAATACTTGTGCTTCCTTAATCCTATCCAGAAGCGCAGTTTGCACGATCAACCGAGCTAAATATCCACTAACTCGTACCTCTAAACCGGTAATTTCAACTTTGTTCCATACTCTTACCCCCTTAGAAATCAACATTGCCAAGGTTCCATGGTTTTTCCTACTTAATGCATCTGCCACCTTATTGGCTTTTCCAGGATGATACAATATCGTACAATCGTAATCCTTCAGTAACTCTAACCACCTTCTCTGTCTCATGTTTAGTTCCTTCTGAGTGAATATATACTTCAAACTTTTGTGATCAGTATAAATCTGACACGTCACACCATACAAATAATGTCTCCAAATTTTCAGTGCAAACACCACCGCCGCTAACTCTAAATCATGAGTAGGGTAATTCTTCTCGTGAGTCTTCAACTGTCTAGATGCATACGCTATCACTTTCTCATTTTGAATTAATACGCAACCTAATCCTTTAAGCGAAGTATCACTATAAATTACAAATCCGTCTGATCCAGATGGTAACGTAAGAACTGGTGCAGGCACTAATCTTTGATTCAGTTCCTGAAAATTCTTTTCACATTCTTCTGACCAAATGAACCTTGCTCCTTTCTGTGTTAACCTAATTTCCGGTCCTGATAACTTAGAGAATCCTTTAACGATTCTCCTATAGTAACTAGCCAATCCCAAGAAACTTCTTATTTCACTAATTGTGGTTGGTCTTTCCCAATTCACTATAGCTTCTAGTTTTGTTGGATCCACTGCAACTTTATCCTTAGATATCACATGTCCTAAGAATACCACTTTTTCTAGCCAAAATTCGCACTTCTTGAATTTAGCATACAATTGTTGTTCTTTCAGAATTTGCAGCACTAACCTCAAGTGATCTTCATGCTTTCCCTTGGTCTCTGTATATATCAAAACCTCCTAAATGAATACACTCACACCTTTATCCGATAGTTCTTGTAACTGTTCCTTCAGTTCTTTAAGTTAAGTCCGTGCTATTCTGACGGTGCCTTAGATATTGGTGTGGTTTCTGGTTCCCTATCTATAGAGAATTCCACTTCTCTTTCTGTCAGTATTCCAGGCAATTATTCGGGGAACACATCCTTGAAATCTTTGATCACTGAAAGAGGTTCTATACTCACTTCTTTCTTATCCCTCTCACTAATATAGGTTAAAAACCTTCACATCCTTTTCTTAACGTCATTCGGGCTTTCATCTCCGAAATAAAGTTCCCTTGGGTTATAGGATTCGATTCTTGGTAATTAAAACTCTTCTCCAGATGATAATATGAAGTAAACTTCTTTCTTAAAGCTATCTATCTTGGCATGGTAAGCAGCTAACCAATCTATCCCCAAGATGATATCAATTTCATTTATTTCTAACTCGGTAAGATCAACCTTGAGTTCTCTTTCTCCTATTTTCAAAGGACAACACTTATATGCATATGAAATAGGAATTGTCTCTCTCGTCGGAGTATCTATGACCAGAGGTAATCCTAACGCCTCAGGTTCCAAGTTCATTTTCTTTGCCTAATAAGCACTAATAATTGAATGCGTAGCACCAGAATCAAACAATGCATACACATCACTAGAATAGAGTTGAATTGTATCTTCAACAAAATCATTTGTGGCTCTTGTGTCCTTGACAATCATGGTAACACTCGTCCACAACCACTACCGGTTCTTTTATCATCTTTTTCTCCTTGAGCAATTTCAGCTTCCTTTGGTTCTGGGTACTTCCACTGCGGATGTCTCATCTTGTCACAATTGTAATATTTCTTTTCCTTATACTAGCATTCATCAGTCTTGTGCTTCCTCTCGCACACTTGACATTTCCCAGTAGTTCCTCTCTCTTGGGCATCAATTTTGTTCCCATCCTCGGTTATCGAAATTCTTATTTCGGTACTTGCTTGTCGTACCTTCTTTCCACGGTTCTTATCCGTAGCTTTCATTTTGTTAGTGGTCCTATCTTGGTTCCAGCTTCCAGTGTAACCCTTGGTTCCACTTGATTCCTTGATAAGTAACAATAACTATAATATTTAGTTTAACTAACTCACTACATATATATACGTAGTCGTCTTGCTAGTTAATACTTTACGGTTCCGTCTCAAAAGACTAACTTCGGTTTTTTTTTTTTCGTCTCAGCAGACTGTAATTAAAATTTATTTATTTATTTTTTTTTTCGTCTCAACAGACTATAATTAACTTTCTTATCTCCGTCTCAACAGACTAGATTTTAACTTTTGAAGATTTTCCGTTTCTAAAACACTTTAATAGTTCTTCTTGTTAACCTACGAGTTATTCTTGACTCCTTGGTTTGGTTAACTAAGCTTTCTATTTTAGGAAACTTTCCTAAAATAGTAACTTCCATACTTTCTATTTTAGGTACTTTCCTAAAATAGGAACTTCTATACTTTCTATTTTATACTTTCTATTTTAGGTACTTTCCTAAAATAGGAACTTCTATACTTTCTATTTTAGGTACTTTCCTAAAATAGGAGCTTCTATACTTTCTGTTTTAGGCACTCTCCTAAAATAGTAATTTCTACACTTTCTATTTTAGGTACTTTCCTAAAATAGTAATTTTCTAAATTTAGTATCTTCCTAAATTTAGTAACCTCCCCCCCTTTGGGACATTTAAGGAAAATCTGACTTCTTATAGGTTTGTTACTTGATAATTACCTCATTGAGTCCGTCTCAAAAGATTTTAACCTTTTCCTTTTAATCATCGTTTCATTAGATCCTTGGTCGTTTCAATAGACCACTTATCAAATACCGGTCGTTTCACTAGACCCAATACTTAATTACACTCGACCGTTTCAATAGGCCGTTCATCTTTTCACATTGGTCGTTTCAGCAGACCAATCATTGCTCTCACTTGGCCATTTCAATCAGCCAAATACTTTTCACACATGGTCTTTTCACTCGACCAACTTTCTCGTTCTAGGTTAGCACACACGCTTAACACTTAAGAACAAAACCCAAACAATTCCTCAAAATACTCAAATATTATCATTGCATTTGACTCTTTAAATCAAACAAAATATCTGGAGTTCGTTTAGAGCTAACTACTCATTTTCTCTACTCATAAGCAGCTCAACGTACCATTTTCCAATCGTGAAACAACACCTTCCTAGGTCTTCCCCTAGGTCTTCCACTAGGTACCTTTGGTGTCTTTTTAGAACCTCTTGGTCTTCCTCTAGACCTTCTTACTGACTCTAACTCTTGATCATCATCTTCAATTTCAATTGGAGTAGCTTCACTACTCCCAATCTCTTCAGCTTGTACCTCGAGTATCTCTACCTTAGGAACATCATCCTCTATTACCTCGATAACTGCCTCGTCTTCCTCTATAGGTACTTTTGACTCTTCTAGATCATAGTACCAGCCAAAACTCAAAGAATATCTCCTGATCATCTCCTATAATCAAGACAGACCATCATTAGTATATCTTCAATAAACAATTATTTATACATGCAAAGATATATGCCTTAATCTTTAAAGTAATAGTAAGTTATTCCTTTAACTTTTCCACTTAGTTTTCCTAACTTTATTAATTTCAACCCTAGAACCATTTCTTAATTCTAGGTTTCATTCCTCAAAAGTCAATTCTATTACTCCGAGGTACTTAGATCTAACACTTCCCATGAGACCTAAAACCGAAGCTCTGATACCAACTGTAACGACCCCGAATTTCCATAATTTAAATAATCCATAAACATGAATAATAAAATATCCCAAAACGGATCCACAAGGTAACTTAGTTCAAACCATTACATCGGTGCGGAATATTTGAATGTAACAGCTAAGTACAATTACTAGAACTAATAAAAGTCTTGAAATTCGGAATCATTAATTAACTAATTTATTCTACTTAAATGCTTCGCCTCTTCCTGATGGCAATTCTCCTTCTCCTCTATTCCGATCCTGGGGAAAAAAAATGAAGGAATGAGCGAACAATGCCCAGTAAGTTCATACGTGGTCCCTTCGGTTCAATGAAGAGACAACCGGAATGAACGGAATCCAAAGAAGTATATTCAAGGATAGGTTAAAATCAAACATGTATATATATAGTAAGCAAGGAAAGTGTGGCAACTACACATTTAGTTATACTTTCATCACTTCCGTCAATTCCATAGGATATACCCTACATTGAGTATTCCCGACATTTTCATCACTTCCGTCAATTCCATAGGATATACCCTACATTGAGTACTCCCAATATCGATCACCTACATTGATGTCGACTGTGCATAAAATATAGACCAGTATGTAACACATATCATACCAGTCCAATATCAATTCATATAACCTTGACATGCATGTACATTCATACAAGTCATAATCCATTCACAGGTAACATGCATCATTTCATGTTATCTAATAATACTTGACAAGCATGCATCATTTCATACATGTCATAATATATGGTGCATTCGTAGGTACATGAACACACATAGCAATTTCCAATACTTGAGATATTCCATGAACAAGATCACATCATAGAATAAGGAATTTCCAATGACGATACATTTCGCAAGGATATTTTAGAAAAGTACTATCAGCCACAGATAGCATTCATGTTTTGAAAAGACTCGATGGAGTTTTCAAACGAAATTGATACACAAAGTGTTTAGGAACGTAATTCCTTACCTTAGCTTTGCTTTCCGTCCTTAAGCAACGCCTTTACGCGAAATCTACAATCACGTAATAACATAACTTAGGCACAAGTAATTGCTTATTACTTCTTATGTACCTATATTTCCTTTCTTTAGTTAACCTATGAGTTACTCTTAGACTCACCTTAACTGGTTAACTAACTTTCTATCTTTAGGAACTTTCCTAATTTAGCAGTTTCTTAATTTAGAAACTTTCTTCTTATAAATCTTTCCTCAAGAGGACACTTAGTTTCATTCCTTTCAATGGAAGTCTAATTCCTTGATAGCTTCCTAATTACGGTCCCTCTTCTCTTTTTGGATAACCTTCTTTAATTAGAAAGTGTCCTTCTTTGGAAGCTTTCAATTTCGAACCCTACTATTCTAGGAACCTAAGTCTTTTAGTATTCTTTTTAATACTAAAGTGTTATTTTTCTTCTTTCTCTTTGATATAACTTCTTTAAAGTCTTTGGACTTCCCCTAAATTTCAAAAGGTTCATTTAGGTTTTCTTAATTTCAATAAAGTCCTTTAACTTTCCAATTTTTACAAAATAGTCCCTCAACTTTTGAAAATTCCAAAACAGTCCCTCAACTTTTGAAAAATTACAAAACAGTCCCTCAACTTTTGAAAAATTACAAAACAGTCCCTCAACTTTTAAATAATTGCAAAACAGTCCCTAAAAAACTTTGGACTTTTCAGTTTAGTCTCTTAGTTAACTGTTCAGTGAATAACTTAACTGAAAATCAGAATTTAATCCCTTCAGCTTTATAAACTTTTCAGTTTAGTCCCTTTTCAGTTTAAAAATTAACTGTTTTTATACAAAATAACTAAAAGTCTAACACCTAAATGGAGACAACCCCAATTCCACCTTAGACCAATTCGGCCGAGTCCCCAGGTTTTTCAAAAGTATTGTTTTTGTTCCTCTTTTTATTTTCCAAGCATTAAACATCTTATTTAATTTATATATTCTTAAATCAAACACTTTTAATCATATTAATTGTGTTAGATTTAAATCCAAATCAAGATGAACTAGGGTTATGATTACTTCATTATAACCTTCAATTCCTCATTATTCAAACCCTTAATTTATACATTAAACACTAAGATTAAACCATTAAAAATCTAGAATGACTACACCTAGATTTAAAATAGTTTTAGGATTTCAAAAATTCATATCTAATTCAATTTAATTCCGAATTGAATGAAATAAAAACTATGGTTTAGGGTATCATCTTACCTTGATTTTGATGAAGAAATATTGGCCAAAGGAGACCAAAATCCGGCTGTCACTCCTCCTCCAAGAGCTCGGCTGCCGCCCCTCCTCTCCTAGGGTTTAAAATTTTTTTTTTTTTTTTTTTCTTTGATTAATGAATGATTTTGGAAAAATTAATAAAGAGGCTTATTATTTATAGCTAGGCTTTAACCTCCTTGGGCCCCTTTAACCTCCTAAGCCCACAACTTAGCCCACTTGATTTAAATCATTGATTTGGTCCATTCAATTAAATCTAAGTCCAAACTAAGTAATGAGTATTATTTTATTTATTATTCTAATTAAAATAATACTAAAAAAAATTTCAAAATTTTCGGGTCTTTACAATATCGATCCAAGGCAAAATAGAGCTCTGTCAGCCCTGCCTCTCCCCAAGAGACCTCCCCAGCCATCTCCACATCCTCCAAACTCCGCAGCAAAGCAAACATCGCCGTCCCCTCGGCGTGTCCAAAAAGGGTGCACGAAAAGGCAAACCACAAGAAAGCCCTGGCAACCTGCACCGCGCCCACTCTCTCGTCCCCAGCCTCGTAATTCCCGATGGTCTCTACGATCTTCCCATAGACCACGGCATACTCCATCCCCATCCCCTTTTTGGGAATGGGGGTAAAGCCCAAAAGATCCTGTAGGTTTCTGTCACTATAGCCATCCCTCCACTCAACGCTCCGTCCTTTAAAGGACAGGCCTGTGATCGCTGCGTAGTCGGAAGGCGTGACTGTGGCCTCCCCCCAGAAAAAATGGAATGTGTGGGTCGCGTCCCACCAGTGCTGTGCCAAAGCGAAGATCAGACCCTTGCTCTTGGAGAACTTAACCAACCCCCTCAGGCACTCAATAAACTCATACAGCCCGGTCCCAATGACGATCTGTCTTGGAATCATCAAAGCTCCTCGGCCCAAGACTGGAAGCCGGTCCCACAGGTCTACCACAGACTCCACTGATCCTCGAGTCTTCATCTTGTTCAGCTGCTGCGTCACAAAGCGATCTCCACCCTGCAATTAAAAAAAAAAAAAAGAAAGAGTTAAAAAAAAAAGAAAAAAATTGCATTCAAAAAAAAATTGCATTAAAAAAAAAACAGAAAAAAAAAGAGCATGCACATGCATCATAGACATAAAGTTTTGAAAAATTTCAGTAGCATAACGGCATACAATGGACTCAGCCCCATTTTTCTTGCACAGAGGAAAAGAGTTTTTTAACAATCACCATTCATTCATTCATACATTCATACAAAGAGTCGACGGAAGTAAAAACTCCGTCCCATTTTTCATAAAATAGCACAAATAAACAGTTTTTCCACAAATCATTCATTCAATCAACGAAATCAAAAATCCGTCCCACTTTTCAAAAAAAAAATCATATGCATACATACATTCATATCATTCATCATCCCATTTCAAAAAAAAAAATCCTACAAGAGTGCATACATGCATACATTCATGTCCGTCCCGAATTCGGACGAATTCCTTATCATTTAATATTTCAAAAAAAAAAAACAAAAACAAACAGGCAAAATGCCCATTCTTTTCGAACACATTGCAACATGCAAATCATCAAAAATCCAATTTCAATGTCAAAAAAAAGAGACATAATTTTTTGAATTTAAAAAAAAAAAAAGCAATTTTCGAATTAAAAAAATTTTTTTTTTTGGCAAAATGCCCATTCTTTTTCAAACAAAATGCATTACCAATATACTCATTACAACATGCAAGGCATCAAAATCAAAATGTCAAGTCCAAGAACATCAAAATTTTCGGATATTCAAAAAAAAAAAAAAATCAATCACAAAATCTATTTCAAGCAAGAAATCAACAAAAAAAAGTGAAGAGATTCGAAGTATACCGTTCGGAGACTCGGATCAGTGGCCCAATGTTGCCACGCATCGGGATATGGTTCCTCCGCAATCGATTGCAAAAGGGTGTAATGCCTCCTCATTCGAACAAGCTCTAATCGCCTCTCGGCAACCGGACCGCGTCCTTGGCCTTGGATAGCAGCTTTCCCGTGTTCCATTGCTTGAAAATCGAAGAAAATCGGAAGATTTCGAAGCTTCCTAGGCCTTCAATGGCGGTTTTCTTCTTCTCCCTCGTCTCTCTCTCTCGAAAACTGGAAAAGGTGAAGAGGGAACTGAAAAGGGCGTTGGCCCTCATTTAAAACCAGTCCAGGTCACGCTCTTATCCGCGCGGATGAAATGGAAGGGGCAAAAAGACCCTTTTACCCTTTAAAATTTCAAGACTCTGCAGTTTAGTCCTCAACTTAACAGAGTTAACCAAAGTTAACCCCCTTTTTAAAGGAACCTTCCCGACAGTCAAACGTAAGTCCGATTTCTCCGAGAAAGATAACGGAATCCCGTTTCTTTCATCAAAATCATCAACGGCAGTCAAACGTAAGTCCGATTTCTCTGAGAAAGATAACGGAATCCCGTTTCTTTCATCAAAATCATCAACGGCAGTCAAACGTAAGTCCGATTTCTCTGAGAAAGATAACGGAATCCCGTCTCTTTCATCAAAATCATCAACGGCAGTCAAACGTAAGTCCGATTTCTTCGAGAAAGATAACGGAATCCCGTTCCTTTCATCAAAATCATCAATGGCAGTCAAACGTAAGTCCGATTTCTCCGAGAAAGATAACGGAATCCCGTCTCTTTCATCAAAATCATCAAACGGCAGTCAAACGTAAGTCCGATTTCACCGAGAAAGATAACGGAATCCCGTTTCTTTCATCAAAATCATCAACGGCAGTCAAACGTAAGTCCGATTTCACCGAGAAAGATAACGGAATCCCGTTTCTGTCATCAAAATCATCAACGGCAGTCAAACGTAAGTCCGATTTCTCCGAGAAAGATAACGGAATCCCGTTCCTTTCATCAAAATCATCAACGGCAGTCAAACGTAAGTCCGATTTCTCCGAGAAAGATAACGGAATCCCATTTCTTTCATCAAAATCATCAACGGCAGTCAAACGTAAGTCCGATTTCACCGAGAAAGATAACGGAATCCCATTTCTTTCATCAAAATCATCAAACGGCAGTCAAACGTAAGTCCGATTTCTCTGAGAAAGATAACGAAATCCCGTCTCTTTCATCAAAATCATCAACGGCAGTCAAACGTAAGTCCGATTTCCCCGAGAAAGATAACGGAATCCCGTCTCTTTCATCAAAATCATCAACGGCAGTCAAACGTAAGTCCGATTTCTCCGAGAAAGATAACGGAATCCCGTTTCTTTCATCAAAATCATCAACGGCAGTCAAACGTAAGTCCGATTTCACCGAGAAAGATAACGGAATCCCGTTTCTTTCAACAAAATCATCAACGGCTGTCGAACGTAAGTTCGATTTTCCCGAGAAAGATAACGGAATCCCGTTTCTTTCATCAAAATCATCAACGGCCGTAAAACGTAAGCCCTTCTTCCCCAACAAAAGCTAACAAAATCCGCAGCGAAGTTAACGAAATCCCGTTTCTTTCCTCATTACCATCCACGGCCGTAAAACGTAAGCCCGATTTTTCTCCAACGAAACCCCAACAGCGTTTCAAACTATGATTGGCTTGATTCCTCTTAATGATACGTAGGTAGCCTATCATTAGGTCCAGCCACCCGACCAAAATGGTCACCCTCTCCTTCGGCAGCAGATGAACGAAGTCCACCAAAGGACCATCCATCCCAAACCATTAAGGGAAAACATTTCAAATCAAGGTTCGAGGCACCTAAAAAGCCATCATCATCAAGGTCCGAGGCACCTAAAAAGCCATCACCATCAAGGTCTGAGGCACCTAAAATGCCATCTTCAAGGTCTGAGGCACCTAAAAACGCCATCATCATCCAGGTCCGAGGCACCTAAAATGCCATCATCATCTAGGTCTGAGGCACCTAAAACACCATCATCATCCAGGTCCGAGGCACCTAAAATGCCATCATCAAGGTCAGAGGCACCTAAAATGCCATCATTACCAGGTTGACGCCTCAAAATAGTCATTCCAGGGTCAAAGACCCGAACTACGACTGGCTTGATTCCTCTTAAGGATACGTAGGTAGCCTATCATTAGGTTCAGCCATCAGACCGAAAATGGTCATCTCTTATCCCCAGCAGAGCGGATATACAATTTCAGACCGAAAATGGTCATTCCTATCCCCAGCAGAGCGGATATACAATTTCAGCCATCAGACCGAAAATGGTCATTCTTATCCCCAGCAGAGCGGATATACAATTTCAGCCATCAGACCGAAAATGGTCATTCCTATCCCCAGCAGAGCGGATATACAATCTCGGCCACCAGACCAAAATGGTCATTCTTATCCCCAGCAGAGTTTCTCTCAGCAATCGACTGCAGAACTCGCTCACCAGGTTGACATCCTAAAACAGTCATTCCAGGGTCAAAGACCCGAACTACGGCCGGCTTGATTCCCATTCGGGATACGTAGGTAGCCTATCGCTAGGTCCAGCCAATCGATCACTTGATCATCCTGTCAAATATGGAGCCTTACTCTTATCGACGACCCCGCTTCCTTCGA
Organism: Adenophora triphylla var. japonica; assembly: GCA_022495995.1. Taxonomy (NCBI): domain Eukaryota; kingdom Viridiplantae; phylum Streptophyta; class Magnoliopsida; order Asterales; family Campanulaceae; genus Adenophora; species Adenophora triphylla. The sequence goes on along the minus strand of JAFEMH010002558.1, from coordinate 186,977 downwards.
AAGCACCGTCGCCGAGGGGCTACTGTAAGTGCTCCAATTTGAGTTGTTAGTATTTTCGTTAGAAAATTAACGAAAGTTTTAACATTTCTAACATTTCTAACAATTCCTAACATTTCTAACCAAGCAAGGGTAAAGTGGGCATTGTTATTTAAGGATAAACCAAAGAAAGAATCTCAAAAAGCAAAAGAAATAAGAAAAATCCTATTCTGGTAAGCTGAAAAACAGCAACCAGTTTGAATTTTCTGAAAATATTCTGTGTGTCCAAAGCCTGGAGCTATAATTAATGAACAGTGCACGCTTTCTTTCTCGTCCGCGCGGATGACTTTGGCACTTTCAGAGGGCTATAAATTGAGGCCTTCAGTCACAGAAATAAGAAGCAACAACACATTTTGCAACTGCACCTTGGCGAAAAATAGGGAGAAAACAGTGGGAATTAACTTGAATTGCCACCATTTTCTCTTCAATCTTTCCCAAATCCCACTCACTCAAAATACTTTCAAATCACTCTCATACATACTCTCCTACATACACTAACTCAAGCTCAAATCACCCTTTAGGAGGAGGATTAGAGAGAAAACATAGAGGACTTCATTGTTATCTACTTGTTTTCTCTTTGACCAACTCTAATTACCAACCCTAAACACTTTCAAACCCTAAACACATTCAAGCCTTTAAATCCATTCAAACACAAAACACAAGGAATATAGGTATAACCTCCCTCTCCTTACCCTAAATTTCTCTCATCTATGCATGCATTTTCAAACTCCAAAATGTAGTTTGTTCATCTTCTTGCCCTAGATCCAAGAAGATCACCATGGAAGTTCATCTCCATGGTTGATCTTCTACAAGAATCAACATTACTTTCAAAGTGTTCTTACTTACTTGCAAATTAATTTTCAAAACCCTAAGAACCATTTTCATACATCAAATCTTCATTTTCAAAGGATAAAATTCCCCTTCCCAAGCAAATGAAGTGCTTAGTCCTAATGTACCCTAAGGATGGCTTGATATAGTTGATTCACCACTAAAATGTTAAGTGATCACTAATCAAAGCCTAAGGAAATGGGGACAAGCATGGATGCAAAACCCCCCTTAAAATCATGTTTTTCTTCTTAAGAAAGTTGCTGTCCAGTAGCAATTTTCTAAGACCTCTGTCTATGGTCTAATTTTTTGGACACAGATAAACTTGGAATTTGGTGTTGACTACAAAACACTTTTTGTATAAAACATCCATAGCTTTCCAGACATATTTTTAGTTTATTTTTTGCGTGAGTAAAAATCCCTTTTTCAAATTTTCTTTTAAAAGTCAGTTCCTCAGTCTCTGGAAGTCCAGATTTCATATCTGAGATTTCCAGAAAGTTTTGGTCCCTCAAATCATCTCCAAAATGAAAAATTCTTTTACATAAATCTTATTTAAGGAGTCTGGAACAACTTTCATTCTCTGAGTTTCCTCAGATTATGAAGTTTTAAAGCCCTTAAATCCATTTCAAAGTCAAGGGTCCACTGTCTTTTTCATTCTGACATAATTGGTTTTCAACTTCAAAAAATCTTTTGAGTCCCAAGACTCAACCCAAAAATCATACCAAAAATCATGGATTTTTTTCAAAGTCTAATAAAGATTTTCCAATTTTTACTTTTCTCATTTTCAACTTATTTTGGCCAAAGTAACACACACACACACACACACAAATGGTTTTTATGCTTGGAAGACTCGTTTTACGAGGCATTCCGGGTGAACACTAACGTTCTTCCCGGCGTGTAACGTGACCTCCTAACCCAAATCTCTTATTTCGGGCATTTTTCAAAGTTTTGGCCCTTAAAACAAAAATGGCGTGGCGACTCCGTTTTTCCGGTTTTTATTTGGTTTTCAAAGAAACGAAAAATCGAATTTTTTCCGCGAGGTTGAATTTCAACATCGTCACACCACCCTGAAAACATCTGTAAAGGTCTTTCCCGCAAGACAGAGTCAGCTTTCGACGTTGGAAATGACCACCTTAGCATCAACATGCTCCAGTTTGATCCTGCTCCCAGTCGTCACGGCCACGGATTCAGACATCCTGCTAACAAACTACTAGCTTTGATAGACTTGGCAATCCAGTGAGATCACGAGACTATCAACATCGTAGAATTCAACACCCCCGTGTGTTCAATCAAGCAGATATGGGCAAACTTCTTGGTAACCGAGATCAAGGAAGGCCGCATGGAATGTCCCAGCCCGACTTTCGTCGTCAACATAATCCAAGTATTTCCACCGTTCGGGGATTTGGATGTGATCACAGTTCTAGACACTAGTCAGACGGCGCGCACCTACGAAGACTGTTTAGCTCTCGCAAGGAAAGCCCTCATGGAACTAGCCGCTCAAGAGAACCGTCTCTGGGACGATAACCAAGATTAAAAGACCCACAGGGACTAAGCCCTTAAAGTGTCACAAGCAGCTTCAGATAGAAAGCTAGAGGTCACTCTAGACCAGTTCGACCTCAAGGGTTTTGCCCACGGAAACTTCCTGGACTACCGTCTTTTCTCCTCCAACCCCCTCCGGCCAGAGAGGGCGGTCAACGGTCCCGACGACCTAGGAGATGGAATGACACAGCAGGATGAATACAAGCGCTTACCTCCCCGAGGAAAGCAAGTTCTCTATGAAAGTGACGACGAAGACGATGAAACCATTCTCTTCCAAGACGGACATGAAGTCAACAAAACCGGAATCCCAAGGGTCCTGGGAGGATGGGGACATATCATTTCCGCTCTCAAACTAAAAGGCCAACTGAGAGAGGAAGGTCTATTCAAAAACAAGAGAAAGATGGAAATACAACTCCAACAACTGCTCAAGGAGATCCACAGACTGCGGCATTCGTTTACAGAAACGATCAACTGGGACAGCAACCAGTTACATGGGCAGATGTTCTGGAAGCCATATACGCACCTTCCGACATACCCGCCACCCAGATAAAGAAGAAGGGAAAGATCTCCCTGATGGAGGTCTACCTAGACTGCCGCACGCAGTTCAAAGAAGCACTGGCTATTCTCACGTGGGAAGAAACGCAGGCGCTAACTCTTGACGCAGGCTCTACTACAAGAAAGTTTATCTGGGCCAAGAGTGGAGGAAAATTAGAAAACCATGAGTATCACCAAACTCAACTCCAGAATGCCCTAAGTATGCTCAGCAAGAAGGAAAGGAGCCCGACATACCGTGAAGAGATCAAGGAGACTGTTCGCCTGAACCAAGAACTCTCCAGCCTCCCCCGGATGGTTAGCCAACGATTCGGTTACAGCGGCCAGCATTGCGCATTGACGTTTGAACAACTGTGGCAATCCATAAACTACCTCCCCACGGAGGTACCCAAGCCAGTATCCTGGGACAGAATCCAGAAAGCTGCGGAAGCTCCCGGGAACACATCTACAATCAATGAATTGAGGGAAGACATATGGCCCAAAGCTACGAGGAATCCTCCTCTGACTATGGCTCAGCTCGAGTGGCCTATTCGAAGGAACCAAGCGATGTCGGCGTCCTGACCCGATCGGGTCAAATCCATGCATTACCACCTAAGGCCACCAAAAAAGCCCGGAGGAGCCGGCCGCAACCCGGCCGCCCAATGACACAAGTTCCTTGAAGAGGACCCGATCCTCACTCGGTTCAAGCAGACCCAGGCGAACATTTCCCTTTGGTTCCTGCTCACATCTTCGTATCCTCACAGGCTCAAGCTAGAGGAAAGTCTGGCCCGTACCATGGTCCCCGTGGACGCAACCCCAGACGAGGTCATTCAGATGATCAGCAACATCCACTACGGTAACATTATCACCTTCACAGATTTGGACTTTCCAAAATTTGGGGCTGATCACAATGAGCCACTCTACATCACAGTCCAGCTGGACGACCGTCGCCTTCCACGCATGTTGGTAGACGGAGGTTCCGGAATGAATGTCTTGCCTGCCAAGATGATGGACCTGCTTGACATCAAGCCCTCAGATCTGAAGCCTTCAGTCCACATTGTCAAGGCCTATGACTCTACTTCCCGTACAGTTCTCGGGGTTGCTACTCTAAACATCTGGTTCGGTAAGCGGACGATTCCCACCGAATTCCAAGTGTTGGACATTCCGATCACTTTCACAGCCATCCTGGGGCATTCCTGGATGCATCAGATCAATGGCGTGGCATCCACCCTTCACCACTGCATCAAGTTCATGCAAGGCAACAAGCTAACCACAGTCTACGGTGACAGAGTCACCACCGAGGGGACCAGCACCAACGACATTCCAGTGCTAGAAATCAAGCATAATGACGACATGTCACTAACTGGATTCACTCTGGAGACCTCCAAGATCCAAATATGCAACGTGGACCTTCTGCTGTTTCAAGACAAGATTCCTCCCGCCAAGAAGATGATGAAACTCAGAACTTCATCCTAGGATTGGGGCTCGGCAAAAGGTTACAGGGCCAACACTAAGTCATCGAAGTCAAGGACCAGACCACGGTCCAGGGGCTTGGTTATGTGCCAACACCGGCTGACATCAGGGAAGACAAAAGGCTCGCCCGTACCAAGGCAGCAACCCGCAAAAGGGGAACCTCCGACGGCACCCAGCCTCCGACCATACAGTTTTGACCTCGCTCATTACTTCACCAAGGGAATCGGCAGCAGAACTGAGGGGACCGACAAGGGAATCGACAGCAGAACTGAGGGGACCGACAGCAGAACTAAGGGGACCGACAGTGGAACTGATGAAGATGAGAAAGAAGCAGGGATAGCCAGCACATAAACTATAAAAAGGATGGGACATCTAGCACGGGACCTCAAGCGTTTTAGAGGACTCAAGGCTAATCCGATAAGGGGAGCATTCCTCGACATCACAACTTTACCAGGACCAATTGCCACCACAGTCCAGCATGAGCACACATTCAAGGAATCCCAGACTTGGAAGAGCAGCTCGAGGCACTCTCCATGGGAAACAGATTGTTCGGATCAGCCGCCGAGGCCACATTCGAGACAGTAACTCCAAAGCAGAAGGAACCAGAATTCATAGAAGACGCTCTCAGTGGACCATCTCTACAGAGTCTTTTTGAAGAAGTCATGGAGGTGCCAAACCTGATTGACCTGGGCTCCAAAAACAACATGATCGCCATGATTGGGGCAACAAAAGCCAAGCCTCTCGATCCCCGAACCCTCATCAAGCGTCCAGCAATGCCACTGAAGAACTGGGTAACATTCACCGGACCAAGGGCAAGCCAGGCAGAAATGGAAGACAAGCTGGGTCTGCACCCACATCTCCCTACCCGATCTCGAACCCTCTGAGTCAGTCCTTGTCAGAGTCGAGTCCTCTGAGTCGTCCAACGGCCTTACGCTGGAGGACTATGATAATGTAGCCAACAATGTATTTCCGTTCGCATCTAATGAAAAATCTGATCTTTCGGAGTGTCCCCTCATTGCCACTTTAACAACTGATAAGTTAACAAACAGCTTAAAAGACGTTAATAATGAATCACTTGATAAAGAAGCAGACACATTAAACGAACAATACATTAAAGAAGTTCTCAAGCGTGTAGTTGACCGAGAGGACAATCGGGCCCAAGCTGCCGAAGAGGTTATGACCAAAGTGAACCTGGGGTCTGTGCAAGAGCCTAAAGAGACACAAGTGGGCAGTTTCTTCGCCGATGCAGAAAAGGAAGCCCTGATAAACCTCCTCCGGGAGTATGTTGACGTGTTCACCTGGTCATACCAGGACATGCCAGGACTCGATCCCTCGATCGTGGAGCACAGAATTCCCCTGGATCCCGAATCCAAGCCTGTCAAACAGAAGTTGCGCAAGATCAAGCCAGAGTGGTCCTTGCAAGTGAAAGAAGAAATTGAGAAAATGCTCCAAGTCGATTTCATCAGAGTGATTGAGTACCCAACCTGGCTCTCCAACATCGTGACGGTCACCAAGGCCAATGGAAAGGTCAGATGCTGCGTGGATTTCCGGGATCTCCACTAGGCCAGCCCTAAATATGATTTCCCACTGCCTAATATCGACATGCTAGTCGACACCACGGCAAATTTCGAGGTAAATTCCTTCGTGGATGGGTTCGCTGGATACAACCAGATCAAAATGTCCGAGGAGGATCAAGCCAAGACTTCTTTCACCACTCCGTGGGGGACATACTGCTACACGGCCATGCCGTTCGGTCTGAAGAACACTGGGGCTACTTACCAGCGGGCTGCAACAGCCCTCTTCCATGACATGATTCATAAGGAAATCGAGGTATATGTCGACGACATGATCATCCACTCAAGAGGATCAGACATGCAGCAGATGACAGATCTGAGAAAGTTCTTCAACAGACTCAGAAAGCACTCCATGAGATTGAATCCTGCGAAGTGCACCTTCGGCGTCAAGCGAGGCAAAGTACTGGGGTACATGGTTAGAGAAAGAGGTATCTAAGCCGATCCCAAGAAAATCAAGGCCATCATCGACATGAAGCCGCCTCAGACCCTGACAGAAGTAAAAAGTTTCATGGGAAGACTTCAGTACATCAGTCGCTTCATCAACTAGTTGACATCTCTCTGCGAGCCAATGTTCAAACTGATGAAGAAGAATACCGACGTCAAATGGGACTCCGAGTGCCAGACAGCTTTTGAGAAAATCAAGACATACTTGGTGAATCCCCCAATTCTATGCCCGCCATATGAAGACAAGCCACTACTCATGTACTTGACAGTAACAGACACGTCAATCGGAGCAATGCTGGCACAAGAGCAGAAATATTCCAAAGTTGAGCATGCAATCTTCTTCGTAAGCCAGAAGCTTCAAGGAAGTGAACTCAACTACTCATCATTAGAGAAAACTTGTACCGCCTTGGTATGGGTAGTCGAGAAACTGAAACACTACACGCAGTCACATTCAGTGCTCCTGGTCTCCAAAATGGACCCCTTCCGATATCTCTTTGACAAGCCATCCCTGTCAATACGACTAGCCAAGTGGTCATTCTTCCTGGCTGAGTTCGACATCAAGTACATGGTCGAAAATCAACAAAGGGCAGAGTAATGGCAGATCAGCTGGCAGACTTCCCAAGCAGTGAGCCCAAGGGTCCTGATCCGCAGTTCCCGGACGATGGAATCTTCTCACTCGACAGCGCAAACCGCTGGCAACTCTTCTTCGATGGGGCAGCCAACAAGAAGGGAAATGGTATTTGAATTCTCCTTGTCGATCCCAAGAACGAGCACAGTCCCATAGCCATCAAGCTGAATTTTGAAACAACCAACAATGCAGCAGAATACGAAGCCTGTGCAGCCGGTCTGGAAGCCGCCCTCGAGCGCAACATCTCAGAACTGGAAGTATACGGAGACTCAGCATTGATCATCAATCAAGTATCTAATAAATGGAAGGCAGATGGGTCGGCCTCCCGGAGAAGTACCACGCGTACATGGAGGAGCTCATTGCTCAGTTCAAGGACATCTCTTTTCATTATTTGCCAAGAGACAGGAACCGCCGCGGATGCCCCGGCAACCTCGCCTCTCTTGTCGAAATTCCCGATGGGAAATTAGTAAAACCCCTCAGAATAGGCAGACGGGAAACACCCGCTTATTGCTGTGAGATCGAAATAAAAAATGAAACGATCGACGAACCCTAGTACAACCAAATATACCAGTACCTCCAAAATGGAGAAGCTTCCTTCACAAATGAAGATGGAAAATACAAAGAAGGGATCAATGCCAAAAACATGATGGCATTAAAACGCCTGGCATCCCATTTCGTCATTCTGGGGGGTATGTTGTACAAGAAGCGCCACTAAGGGCCACTCCTTCGGTGTGTAAACAAAGAAAAAGCCAGCGAGCTAATGAACGAAGTTCACAATGGAACCTGCGGTCCGCACCTGAATGCCCGAGCATTGACACAGATCATCCTCCGTATGGGATACTATTGGATATCAATGGAAACAGACTGCATCCAGTTCGTTCGAAGCTGCGATAAATGTCAACGGTTCTCCAACCTCAATCACATCCCTCCTCACGAACTCTATTGCATGACTACACCATGGCCTTTCGCCACATGGGGAATCGACGTCATCGACAAGATCACTCCGCCCAGGAGCAATGGTCACGAGTTTATCCTAGTCCCAGTCGACTAATTCACCAAATGGGTAGAAGCCAGATCGTACAAGGTACTGAATTACAAGAAGGTGGCCGAGTTCATCAAAGAGAACATCATGTGCCGATACGGAATGACCAACGAGATCATATCCGACAATGGGACCCACTTCGAAGGAGATTGTGACCAACTGCTGACCGAATTCAGAGTCACACGTCATAAGTCTTCTCCCTTCAGACCGCAAACCAACGGTGCAGTAGAGGCAGCAAACAAGACTCTCGCAATGATAATCAGAAAGATGACCACCAGAGGTCGGGACTGGCCCGAAAAGCTACATCTAGCCCTCTGGGGATACAGAACATCAGTCAGAACCGCCACAGGGGAGACTCCGTTCGCACTTACCTATAGAATGGAAGCAATGTTACAGGTGGAATTGGAAATTTCATCCCTCTGAGTCCTCTCAGAAAACGGGATCAATGAGGTCGAATGGCTATAGAGCCGTCACGATGAACTTTCTCTACTCGACGAGCACAGATTGAAAGCCATTGAGCACACTCGAGCCTACCAAGGCAGAATGGCCCGAGCATTTGATAAGAAAGTCAAGATCCGAGACATCAGAGAAGGCGACTTGGTGCTAAAGGAAAAGCCTCCTAGGCAGACCAATCCCCTCGGAAAGTGGGAGCCTACCTGGATAGGACCGTTCGTGGTATAAAGAATCTTCTCCGGAGGAGCCATGAAGTTAGCAGATTTGGACGAAAACCCTTTCGTTAACCCCGTGAACGGAAGCAAGCTCCGCAGATACTTCGTTTGAGGAAGAGCACGAGTCAAGTCTCCTTCCCCATATACCACCCCTCAGTAAAATTAAAGTGCTAAAAGAGTAATACCCAACTGGATACATTCCCAACAATGATCCAGGTAAAAAATAGGGTCGCACTTCTTTTGTCTTTGTTTTTCTCAAATTCACCTTAAAGTGTCGAACTACGGTGACCTGAGCCCCTTAGTCCAATTGTAAAAGGGGAACGTAGGCAGCCATCATTGGTTCTGTCTCAAAAACAAAAACAAAAAACCAAATAAGCATCAATTGCTTGTGTTTCGAAAAACTCTTTTCAATTAACCTACAAATTCATTACGGTTAAAACAATCTTTGATGAGTCCAAGCACGGTCAACTCTTGACTCGCTACACGCTAGCAAAACTACAATAAAACATTAATCAGTTAATGTGTCTGCAATGACAGTGGGTGGATACTCTGGACAGCAAGGTCAACCTAGTTTCCCGTACTTGGTCCTTCATCCTTCTTCCCCTTCCCTTTTCCACGACGATTATTCTTCACCTTCACAGGGAATATACCCGTAGTCCTTCTACCTGGCTCAGGGACCCTTCCCGATGCCTCCGTCAAACCGGCAGCTGCCAACGCAGCCCTTTCCCTAGCTCTATCTTGAGCTGCCTCTCTTCGAGCCATCATGATCATGCTTTGATCGGCCTCCCGATCAGCATTGGCCTCATAGTCAGCCATGTCATCCCCAGTACGATCCTAAGGGTTAGCTCCCGCTTCGGCCCTCCTCAAAGTCGAGCTGTCCAGGTAATCAGCACCCAACAGCACACTCTGTCTCCACGAGATGGCCATCTGTGTCTCCCCATACACTCTTCGTACCAGTTCAGATACTGTGTACACAGAACAGTGCCCCCTCTTCGGTGAAAGAGAACCCTGGCAGGAAAAGGCGTGTATTGCCACAACCGTGTGAGCAGCAATAGCGTCAAAGGATCTTCTATCAGCAGATATCCCACCTCGAAGGTAGCAGCATAACTCAAACCCGTCAGTGGCACCTGCTCCAGCCCGTACTGTCGCAGCACCAATGATGGAATGTAGAAAGCCGTCTGGGACAACCCCGGCACTCTGACAACCAAAAGACCCTCCTGAGCGGTCCGATAAGTCTGTAACTTCCAGTGAGGAACCCACCATCGCAAGTGATGCGTGCGGAGTCTGGCCATCCAGAGCTCCAGTTCAGCCTAATCGCCCCCTATCACCAGAGGACGTCGAGAAAAGGACTAAGCATCACAAGACATTGGCACCTCGGGCATCATCTGTAACCTCTCCCTCAACCACATAGTGAGCATAGTTTGACTCCCTCCCCACATGTATCGGCTGTCGGTCGCCATCCGACCTATGCCCAGGAACGTCTCGCCCAAGACCAAAGGCACGATGTCTCCTCCGTTCCAGCACTGCCTCACCAGGTCCAGTACACTGTGATGGCACACACCCAGGGACGTAAACGTGAACAAAGTAGCAATCGCGCACAGAGCAAACGCGTCCCACGCGAAAATGCTCCCCTCAACACCAACAAATCTATCGGGCAGCCCCGAAATGTCGACATAGTCTGTATTCAATATCAGCATCCCGTATGCTTCTCCAGCCGAGATACCAAGCAGAAACACTAACTTCTCAACAGTGGCCATGCCACTAGCATAGGGAAGAACTAGCTGTTCCGTCTCAGGTCCTCCCAGAATGGCCCTGAAATCTTCAAACGTAGGAGCAATTTCGTTGTACGAGAAGTTGTACACATTCCTTCGTACATCCCAGAAACGAGCCACGGCTCTCAAGAGATCCCAATCTGGCATGAGCTCATTCAAAGCCCAAACAGATTTCATCCCGTAACAACCCTCGAAAAACCCCTTGTTTTGTCTCGTGTGGTTCCGTACCCACGACTGAAAATTTTCCAAGTATCGCTTTTGCATCCGAGACGATAGCTTAGGAAATGGATCCATGAAAAAAGTGAAGGAAACCTTTAGGAATTTGAGGGAATTCAGTTGGCTGATTAAAGAAAATGCGCAGTTTCATACAAATTGCAAAGCTGAAACTGCAATTTAAAAGATTCTGGAAATTCATCCTCAGTCCGGCCTGACTCTTTCTGCAGTTGACTTGGTCAACTCTGCAGCCAGCTGCTCTCAAATTGGAAACAATTCCAAACCAAGTCCTGTTCAAACATTCTTGAATCTGCGTGCTCCCATGGTTTCAATCAACCACTTCCACCACCACTTCCGCCCCGGGCTCGTGCAACAGTGCAATTAATTAAAAAACAGTGCATATAGGCATAAATTTTGACCCGTTCAATTTTTTATGCATGTTTCATTTTATTTATTTTTGATCAACCTACTTGCTTATTTGCCAAAATAGAAGAAGATAATCACTAAATAGATGTGCGAAATACAGGTTCCGCCTCAAGGGCGCCTTTTTCAAATTCAAGTCAAATTGTTCTGGACAATACATACATTTTGTCTAAAAAGCAATAAAAGAGGACTACGCAGAGTCCTGCTCGTCATCCGAGCTCTCGATGCACTGCTCCGCAGCAGCTGGATCCGTCGAGAACAGATAATCTCCGAATTCCTCCAAGCGGGAATACGCGAAAGGCCTCCTCTGCGCCTGCGAACTCGATGACTCTCCCCGCTCGTGCCCCGGGTGCGAAGGAGGACGAGCTCCGAACCCCGCCATTCCGCTCAAGAACTGGCCAAATCCCTGCGCAAAGTCTGCCCCACCAGCCGTGGAGGCAGACGAACCTCTCAGCCTAGACGGCCTCGGCTCACGAACAGCCACACTCCTCCGGGAACTACACCTCGGGAACTCCACGAGCCTCCTAGCGTAGTTGGCCCACCCATCCAACTGTCTCATAGCCTGATTGTACGTGCGGCCAAACACCTGCAAACCAAGAAAGTCGTCAAAAGATAAACAGAAAGTACAGATGCAACATTTGCAGAATGCTACTATCAAATGCAGAAAATCAAGGGCACTCACCGAAGCGTTGGGGTCCGCTCTGTACTGAGGTCTCGGCTCCTCCGGAATAGGGATCACCAGCCGCCTACTCGAACCGTCCAGCCCCTCGTATGCCAGCCTAGCGCATGGGAGCGGGTAGTCTCGGGGATATCCAGGGCCCTCGCCCTCCCTGTGCTGCACTTGCGGGCTCCTCAGCCTCATCCTCAAGAAAGTGTCATAGTCGGCGCCCGCTATGACATACTCGGTATAAAACACGCCCTGTCTATACTGCTCCAACTCCTCCATCGGCATCGACAAAGGATGCTGCATGTGTAGAGGCGGATCCACCGGCACCATCGGAAGGGACCCCGGGCCATGCTGACGGGTCACCCTCTCCCCCAGATACATCGCATCACAGTGAAGTCCCACCAGCAGCTTCCGCCGATGCGTAACCTCACTAGCAACCTGGACCACACCGACATGAATCCGGCTCCACCAAGTCGGCTGGATCCGCTCGGAGAACTCTCGGCGCAGGGCCAAAGACACCTCCTCGTATGACAGTCGAGTACCCTCCCTCAATGACACCGCCTTCTTTGCCTCCTTCTGCCAAGACAACATGGCAGGGAACAAGGACTGGTACGCCTCCTTGATCTCCCACCGCTGCGGGCTGAACACCTCAAAGCACCAGACCTGTCAAGCAAATGGAAAGTTATGTCAGCTACAGAGCAGATACATACGAGTACAGAAATGAGACAAGGAAGAGAAAAAGACGTGAACTTACATCCAAAGCAAATGAGAAGCAACACAAGGTGCTCTCCTCTCCCCACGAGAACCTGTCCAAGGCGTGGTAGAGCTCGGCCAGTCCAGCCTCCCCCCATGCAAACCCCCTCACGGCGTTCAAATCAGTCAGCGACCCGAGCAAAGGGAAGTGACAGGATGTCTCAGATGTCGAAAACAGAGTCGCTGACAACGCGAACCATAGGAACCCTCGAGCCAGACGCTCAGTGGTCATCCTAGGGGACCCCTCCCCATATGCATCAATACCTCTCCTCAGATGGGTCTCCATCGGCCTGTACCGAATGCCTAAGCCCCTGGCATCGGTAATATCGAAACCCAGCAGCTCCGACAACTGCCCTGGAGTATAGCCGTCCACCCACACCAGCGCGTTGCCCCAGGTTGGCAACCCAGTGATAGCTGCAAAGTCAGTGGGAGTCACAGTCGCCTCCCCCCACCTGAAATGAAAAGTGTGGGTCATGTCCCACCAGTACTCGCTTAGAGCTACGTACATGGACCTCGCCCTCTGGGTCACAGACACCGCGGCTACCGCTCTGATAAATCCATCCAAACTGGAGTCAACCACAAGCTGCCGTGGACTCCTCTCTCCATCTCGAGGCTCGTCTGGGAGTATCTCCCACAGCGCTCGAACTTCCTCGAAGGCTTCCCGACTCTTCAGGTTGTGAACGTCAACTGTCCCTTGCCCCTGCAGGTGAACAAGGCAAGAATACGTTAAGTACAAAAGCGACATCAACAGAGTGCACGAACGCATATCTAAAGGATGCAACGCAGATATAGTTCTCATTTCTTCCTAAAATATTTCCATCCCGGTTGGAGTATTAACGGTCCAAACTTTCAAAACATTTCGAAAACTCCGTCGAATCGGGAACTTTCAAAACATTTCGAAAACTCTGTCGAATCCGAAACTTTCAAAGCATTTTGAAAACTCTGTCAAACCCGGAACTTTCAAAGCATTTCAAAAACTCCGTCGAATCCGGAACTATCAAAACATTTCGAAAACTCCGTCGAATCTGGAACTTTCAAAACATTTCAAAAACTCCGTCGAATCTGGAACTTTCTAAACATTTCGAAAACTTCGAGAATCCGGAACTTTCAAAACATCTCGAAAACTCCGTCGAATCCGAAACTTTCAAAACATCTCGAAAACTCCGTCGAATTCGAAACTTTCAAAACATCTCGAAAACTCCGTCGAACCCGGAACTTTCAAAACATCTCGAAAACTCTGTCGAACCCGGAACATTCAAAACATCTCGAAAACTCCATCGAATCTGGAACTTTCAAAACCTTTCGAAAACTCCGTCGAATTCGGAACTTCCAAATCATTTCGAACATTTCAAAAATTTACTCCGTCCCGATTTAAACATACTTTAAATTCGGAAAACACATCTAGGCATGGAATTTTGCAACCAAAATTTTTATGTCATCTACCCATAGTGTCAATTGAACTACACTCTAGTCAATTTCGACAAAGGCGCATAGCAAAGTCAAAAGCCCCAATCCTGGCACCAAAATTCCTAACTCATTTCTAGTCAAATTCCTAACATTTAAAGAATGCACATTCTTAAAATTAATGGAATTAGAAGGAAGTTTACCTGTCTCTCGATCCCTCCTTTGGATTTGTGATTCTCCCTAGCCGGGTAGAACTCCGCCGGATTCAATGAAAGAGTAGTAGTTCGAATGGTCCGAACCAACCGCGTTCTTTCGTTTTCGGTCCTTCCATGACGAGCCATTGGTCCGAAATCACCCTCCATAATTATTTTCCCTTGCAAATTTGAGCAAACCACACAATTTGGAATGGTTTCTCTCCTCTCTTTTCTCTCTTTTTCGCCTGGAAAAATGGAGGAATGGTCCAAATTCCCGTCGACCTTGGTGCTGATAACAACCTGGTCAACTTCAGATTCAGTCCGGCCGGAATCTTTCTGCAGCAGAAAGATTCCTTGCCAATTCAGCCCCTCAACTTTTCGCAGTTTCAATTTTACCCCTTTTGGCCCCCAAAAGTGTAAAATTTCCCCCAAGTTAGACATTTCTAACACCCCATCCCTCGAGGATCCATTCCCAGTTAGTTTTCACTAACGCTCGTCTCCAGACGTTAAATTCCCAGTTAGTTTTCACTAACGCTCGTCTCAAGACGTTAAATTCCCAGTTAGTTTTCACTAACGCTCGTCTCCAGACGTTAAATTCCCAGTTAGTTCTCACTAACGCTCGTCTCCAGATGTTAAATTTCCAGTTAGTTCTCACTAACGTTCGTCTCCAGACGTTAAATTCCCAGTTAGTTTTCACTAACGCTCATCTCCAGACGTTAAATTCCCAGTTAGTTTTCACTAACGCTCGTCTCCAGACGTTAAATTCCCAGTTAGTTTTCACTAACGCTTGTCTCCAGACGTTAAATTCTCAGTTAGTTCTCACTAACGCCCGTCTCCAGACGTTAAATTCTCAATCCCCAGTCGACGTTTGACATTCAAATGCTCACTTCCATCTCAGGTTGACGTTTGACATTCAAACGCTCATTCCAGCCCTAAACTGACGTTTGACATTCAAATGCTCCATCCTGTCTCCGGACTTTCAAGTCACAATTCCGTCTCCCGACGTCAAAATTTCTATTGGTTTTCACCAACGTTCACTTCCGGCGCCGTCGTTTTAACTAACGCTCGTCTCCGTACGTTAAATTCCTGCTTAGTTTTTACTAACGCCGTCTCCGCACGTTAAATTCTCGCTTAGATCTCACTAACGCCCGTCTCCGCACGTTAAATTCTCAATCCCCGCCGACGTTTGACATTTAAATGCTCACTTCCATCTCAGGTTGACGTTTGACATTCAAACGCTCATTCCAGCCCTAAACTGACGTTTGACATTCAAATGCTCCATCCTGTCTCCGGACATTCAAGTCACAATTCCGTCTCCCGACGTCAAAATTTCTATTGGTTTTCACCAACGTTCACTTCCCGGCGGC
The DNA here is from genome assembly GCA_022495995.1 of Adenophora triphylla var. japonica. Classification (NCBI taxonomy): domain Eukaryota; kingdom Viridiplantae; phylum Streptophyta; class Magnoliopsida; order Asterales; family Campanulaceae; genus Adenophora; species Adenophora triphylla. Next base: position 171,424 of record JAFEMH010002558.1, on the reverse strand, counting down.
CAGTCGTTTTTAACTAACGCTCGTCTCCAGACGTTAAATTCCCAGTTAGTTTTTACTAACGCTCGTCTCCAGACGTTAAATTCTCAGTTAGATCTCACTAACGCCCGTCTCCAGACGTTAAATTCTCAATCCCCAGTCGACGTTTGACATTCAAACGCTCACTTCCATCTCAGGTTGACGTTTGACATTCAAACGCTCATTCCAGCCCCAAACTGACGTTTGACATTCAAATGCTCCATCCTGTCTCCGGACATTCAAGTCACAATTCCGTCTCCCGACGTCAAAATTTCTATTGGTTTTCACCAACGTTCACTTCCCCGGCCGCCAGTCGTTTTTAACTAACGCTCGTCTCCAGACGTTAAATTCCCAGTTAGTTTTTACTAACGCTCGTCTCCAGATGTTAAATTCTCTGTTAGTTCTCACTAACGCCCGTCTCCAGACTTTAAATTCTCAATCCCCAGTCGACGTTTGACATTCAAATGCTCACTTCCATCTCAGGTTGACGTTTGACATTCAAACGCTCATTCCAGCCCCAAACTGACGTTTGACATTCAAATGCTCCATCCTGTCTCCGGACATTCAAGTCACAATTCCGTCTCCCGACGTCAAAATTTCTATTGGTTTTCACCAACGTTTACTTCCCCGGCCGCCAGTCGTAAGCCCGATCGTCCCACTACAGCGGCCATCAAGGTAAGCCCGCACAACAATCCCTCTTCGGCCATCGCCGTCAGCCCGAACATTCCTCACCAGCAGGATCCTAAGACTATCCGTCTAAAGAAGAAAACGTTAATCAACCCCCTCAGTTCCTATCTGACCCCGTCAGAACCGTGGACGCTTTTCCTCAGCAATGTGTCAGTCTCTCCCGAGACCACCTCCAGTTCCTAACCCCGTCATTAGAACGTCAATCCTTCCGTGTTGTTAATAACGCCCGTTTAACACAACCATTCCCATCATTGCCACCCTATCCCCGACGGATAAACCTGGCAGTCATCATGAGTCCAGTACTCAAGGCATGAACGCCTTCGTCTCATGATAAACGCATCCTCGCAACTCCGGTCTGAGGCGCCACACGCCCTCAAAAGTATCAGCAACTCCGATCTGAGGTGCTACACGCCCTCGTATATTCCACCATTTCGGTCTGAGGTGCCACACGCCCTCATATGTTCCACCATTCTGGTCTGAGGCGCCACACGCCCTCATATGTTCCACCATCCTGGTCTGAGGTGCCACATGCCCTTGTATGTTCCAGCAATCCCGGTCTGAGGCGCCACACGCCCTCGTATGTTTCAGCAACTCTGGTCTGAGGCGCCATACGCCCTCGAAGGTTTCAGAAATCCCAGGTCCAGACGCCTCACAATAATCTCCATTCAGGTTCAGGTACCTCGCAATGGTCTCATTCAGGTTTAGATGCCTCCCAACAGTCTCACTCAGGTCAAGGTCCCCACGCGCGGCTCCTTGCACCTACGAACTACGATCAGATTGATTCCCGCTCGGGATACGTAGGAATCCTTTCGCTAAGGGTCCAGCCAGCTGACCGCCCAGGTCTTTCAAAGTAAGGCATCCCAATTTGGATCCTTATCTTTTTTCAACGACCCCACCTCCTTCGGAAGTGACGTCGCTGAGGGGCTAACTGTAAGTATCCAAATCTGGATCGTCAAAATCCATTAGAAAGTTAACCGAAATCCGTTAACTGACTCGCTCCAGGTTAACCGGAACCCGTTAAGCTCCCCGTTGCCAAGCCAACGAGATGTCCCGCAACTGTCCCATGCATCCCGACGTCAAAGCGTACTCAACATACGTCGTTGCACGTAAATGGCCTTCCCTGAAAAACGCACTTTTCAGCACTTTCCGGGGGCATTTCGGACATTTTTCGGACTGTTATTTAAAAAACAGACAAAACTGGGAAATAATGGCACGAACTCCCATGACCTGTGAGTCACAGTGACACGTGGCTTACATGCCACAGCTCCCCCATCACCCTTCAATCAAATTTAGAGTGAAAAGACAAAAATACCCCTGGTATACAGTCTCAGTCCGGCCGGACTCATTTGCAGGAAATTCAGAATTGCCAGCAAGTCCCTCCAATTTCCAAAGTTTCACAAAACCCCCTTGTTTTCACTCTCAGTCCGTCCGGACTGATCTTGAATTTTCACCTATAAATACAGAGGCTGTCAAAGCCATTTACAACAACAAAAATCACTCCCTTTCACCAAAAAACCCATGGCCTACACTCGTCTCACTCCTCCCGAGCCCCGAATTTACCTCGTTTTGCGTGAAAACCCCATATTTTGATCAAATACAACCCCTGCCACCTCAAAACACCATCCCAAACACACTTTCGTATCCCGTATACGCCCACCGAGCCAAAGGAGCCGACCCTAGCCATAGGTAGTTCCCTCTCTCTCTAAAACTCTCGTTCCGTCTCGGTTTATGCGCCAGTCGCTATAACCATTTTGGACGATATTGTTGAAATATAGATGCCTCCGTCTAACGGGGTCTGATACGTTTTAGCCCCTAGATCCTCTTCTCTTCCCGTAAGAGAAGTAATCTCGAGTTAAAACGGCGTTCCGACCCCGTTCCGTTTACTTTTATGTCATTTATCAATTACGGATCGTTTGATCCGTCGAACGACATTTAAATTCATGTCATTTACAAATTCGGGACCATTTGATCCGTCGAATGTCATTTACTTTCACACAAATTTACAATTCCGAGCTATTTGGCTCGTCGATCGTACTTTACAATTCCGAATCGTTTGATTCCGTCGATACCGCATTTAAATACTGTCATTTACAAGTCCGAGCCGTTTGGATCGTGATAGTATTTATTTTTCAAAGTTCGAGTCGCAACCCGATTCGTTGATCGCAAATCATTTATTATGTTTTTCCCGTAAAATCGATAACAATGTAATGCCCGGTTCAAAACCGGAGTTCGACATTCGAACTCTCTTTCAAAATGAGCGAAATGACGTTTGGCATCCAAACGCTCATCTTCAAACTTAAAATCCGACTTTTGACATTCAAAATCATTTAATACGTCTTTCCCGTAAAATCGTTAACAATGACATGCCCGGTTCAAAATCGGAGTTCGACATTCGAACTCTCTTTCAAAATGCGCGAAATGACGTTTGGCATCCAAACGCTCATCTTCAAACTTAAAAGCTGACTTTTGACATTCAAAATCATTTAATACGTTTTTCTCATAAAATCGTTAACAATGACATGCCCGGTTCAAAACCGGAGTTCGACATTCGAACTCTCTTTCAAAATGCACGAAATGATGTTTGGCATCCAAACGCTCATCTTCAAACTCAAAATCCGACGTTTGACATTCAAACGCTCACTTCCATCTCAGGTTGACGTTTGACATTCAAACGCTCATTCCAGCCCCAAACTGACGTTTGACATTCAAATGCTCCATCCTGTCTCCGGACATTCAAGCCACAATTCCGTCTCCCGACGTCAAAATTTCTATTGGTTTTCATCAACGTTTACTTCCCCGGCCGCCAGTCGTAAGCCCGATCGTCCCACTACATCGGCCATTAAGGTAAGCCCCCACAACAATCCCTCTTCGGTCATCGCCGTCAGCCCGAACATTCCTCACCAGCAGGATCCTAAGACTATCCGTCTAAAGAAGAAAACGTTAATCAACCCCCTCAATTCCTATCTGACCCTGTCAGAACTGTGGACGCTTTTCCCCAGCAATGTGTCAGTCTCTCCCGAGACCACCTCCAGTTCCTAACCCCGTCATTAGAACGTCAATCCTTCCGTGTTGTTAATAACGCCCGTTTAACATAACCATTCCCATCATTGCCACCCTATCCCCGGCGGATAAACCTGGCAGTCATCATGAGTCCAGTACATAAGGCATGAACGCCTTCGTCTCATGATAATCGCTTCCTCGCAACTCCGGTCTGAGGCGCCACATTCCCTCAAAAGTATCAGCAACTCCGATCTGAGGTGCCACACGCCCTCGTATATTCCACCATTCCGGTCTGAGGTGCCACACGCCCTAGTATGTTCCACCATTCTAGTCTGAGGTGCCACACGCCCTCATATGTTCCACCATCCCGGTCTGAGGTGCCACATGCCCTTGTATGTTCCAGCAATCCCGGTCTGAGGCGCCACACGCCCTCGTATGTTTCAGCAACTCTGGTCTGAGGCGCCATACGCCCTCGAAGGTTTCAGAAATCCCAGGTCCAGACGCCTCACAATAGTCTCCATTCAGGTTCAGGTACCTCGCAATGGTCTCATTCAGGTTTAGATGCCTCCCAACAGTCTCGCTCAGGTCAAGGTCCCCACGCGCGGCTCCTTGCACCTACGAACTACGATCGGCTTGATTCCCGCTCGAGATACGTAGGAATCCTTTCACTAAGGGTCCAGCCAGCTGACCGCCCAGGTCTTTCAAAGTAAGGCATCCCAATTTGGATCCTTATCTTTTTTCAACGACCCCACCTCCTTCGGAAGTGACGTCGCTGAGGGGCTAACTGTAAGTATCCAAATCTGGATCGTCAAAATCCATTAGAAAGTTAACCGAAATCCGTTAACTGACTCGCTCCAGGTTAACCGGAACCCGTTAAGCTCCCCGTTGCCAAGCCAACGAGACTTCCCGCAACTGCCCCATGCATCCCGACGTCAAAGCGTACTCAACATACGTCGTTGCACGTAAAAGTATGGCTTTCCCTGAAAAATGCACTTTCCGGCACTTTTCGGGGGCGTTTCGGACATTTTTCGGACTGTTATTTAAAAAACGGACAAAACTGGGAAATAATGGCACGAACTCCCATGACCTGTGAGTCACAGTGACATGTGGCTTACATGCCACAGCTCCCCCATCACCCTTCAATCAAATTTAGAGTGAAAAGACAAAAATACCCCTGGTATACAGTCTCAGTCTGGCCGGACTCATTTGCAGGAAATTCAGAATTGCCAGCAAGTCCCTCCAATTTCCAAAGTTTCACAAAACCCCCTGGTTTTCACTCTCAGTCCGTCCGGACTGATCTTGAATTTTCACCTATAAATACAGAGGCTGTCAAAGCCATTTACAACAACAAAAATCACTCCCTTTCACCCAAAAAACCTACGGCCTAAACTCGTCTCACTCCTCCCGAGCCCCGATTTTACCTCGTTTTGTGTGAAAACTCCATATTTTGATCAAATACAACCCCTGCCACCTCAAAACACCATCCCAAACACACTTTCGTATCCCGTATACGCCCACCGAGCCAAAGGAGCTGACCCTAGCCATAGGTAGTTCCCTCTCTCTGTAAAACTCTCATTCCGTCTCGGTTTATGCGCCAGTCGCTATAACCATTTCGGACGATATTGTTGAAATGTAGACGCCTCCGTCTAACGGGGTCTGATACGTTTTAGCTCCCTAGATCCTCTTCTCTTCCCGTAAGAGAAGTAATCTCGAGTTAAAACGGCGTTCCGACCCCGTTCCATTTACTTTTATGTCATTTATCAATTCCGGATCGTTTGATCCGTCAAACGTCATTTAAATTCCTGTCATTTACAAATTCGGGACCGTTTGATCCGTCGAATGTCATTTACTTTCACGCAAATTTACAATTCCGAGCTATTTGGCTCGTCGATCGTACTTTACAATTCCGGATCGTTTGATTCCGTCGATACCGCATTTAAATACTGTCATTTACAAGTCCGAGCCGTTTGGATCGTGATAGTATTTATTTTTCAAAGTTCGAGTCGCAACCCGATTCGTTGATCGCAAATCATTTAATATGTTTTTCCCGTAAAATCGATAACAATGTAATGCCCGGTTCAAAACCGGAGTTCGACATTCGAACTCTCTTTCAAAATGAGCGAAATGACGTTTGGCATCCAAACGCTCATCTTCAAACTTAAAATCCGACTTTTGACATTCAAAATCATTTAATACGTTTTTCCCGTAAAATCGTTAACAATGACATGCCCGGTTCAAAATCGGAGTTCGACATTCGAACTCTCTTTCAAAATGCGCGAAATGACGTTTGGCATCCAAACGCTCATCTTCAAACTTAAAAGCCGACTTTTGACATTCAAAATCATTTAATACGTTTTTCTCGTAAAATCGTTAACAATGACATGCCCGGTTCAAAACCGGAGTTAGACATTCGAACTCTCTTTCAAAATGCACGAAATGACATTTGGCATCCAAACGCTCATCTTCAAACTCAAAATCCGACGTTTGACATTCAAACGCTCTTTTCTTAAAAGTCAACATTTGACACTTAAGATAAACAATTAAAATCAGCATTCGCGCCACTTTTCCTAAAACTTCAAAACCGACGTTTGTCATTCAAACGCTCGCCTTTTCAAACAAGATCCCATAATCAACGTTTGACATTCAAACCAAGATTAAGCTTGTCATTCAAGTCCCCATTTCAAAATACAAACACACACCCACGCACACGATTTTGAGAAAGGTAGAAAGACTCGTCATACGAGGCGTTTCGGGTGATCTCAATATACTCTTCCCGAAACGTAACGTGACCTCCGAACCTAACAATCTCTGGTACTAAAAATGCTTTTTACTCATTTTTGCTGCCAATAAAAATGACTCCCCATTTTCAAATCCTTTTCCTAAGTTTTTGCTACCAATAAAAATGACACCTTTTTCAACCAATAGCTATTTCTCAACGTTTTGGGCTCAAAATACAAAAACCGCATGGCGACTCCTCTCCTTCTCGAAAAGCGAGGTCTCAGACACCAACCCTCCGCGAAAGACAACTGCATTCCGCATCCGCGTGAAATCCTGGGTAATTTAAGGAGGGTGATGAAAAAATAAAGAAAAAACTTACGAATATGATGGTGGCTGCGGAAAGTTGTCCCAATTGTTCACTCCATAATTTTAGATTGAGTTGACTTGTCTTTGGATGGTGTTCACTCGACCTTGAATGTCATTCCGTAAGTAATGGAACTCTGGGTAAAAGTTTCAAATCGGGTCATGATTCTGTTGTTTTGAAGTTCTATTCGCTCAAATCTGTTGTAGAACTCCGGTGGCAATTGGGTTGGGTCGGGATGGTCTTGCTCTTCTTCTTCTTCTTCTTCTTCTTCTTCTTCTTCTTCTTCTTCTTCTTCTTCTTCTTCTTCTTCTTCTTCTTCTTCTTCTTCTTGCCTTGCTTGGCTTGATTAGCCTCCCCCTTGGTTCATAGAAGTGGGAAAGGTCCAAGTTGGGGCTTGATAGGTTTGGGCGAAGTAGAGGATAGTGCTTGGGAGAACAATGTAGGGCATTTTCCCGGGCCCTACTAACCAATTAAACTCTCCACGCCCTCTATCAGAAATCATTTGCATTGTTCAGAGTGTCGGAATATCCAACTTTGTTGACCCCGAAACTTCAACCCAGTCACTTGGCACCACAAGCCCAAAATGCTTGGCAAAAAGAGTTACACTGCCCCCTATATGAATCTCTCCATTGAAAGTTGGGGAGACAATATCACTAAACAACTCAATCAAAAAATGGCTTAAATTCACTTTCCTATGAGCCCTCACAAAAGACCACAACAAAAAGAGTTCCTTCTTATTCACCGTACCCTTATCTTCCCTCGCAAAGATGGTAAATGCATAAATCCTATGCAAGAGACGAAGGGTTGGATGGATGATAGAGGAGGCTTTGGCTGATCAAGATTTAAAAGATGGGATTTCGGTAATTTATTCCCAAAAAACATTCTCCCTAAACTCAATAGGGGGGTCGGTTTCAAAGTTTGTAAAAGAAGGCCATCCAAGAATTCAGTTGATCTCAAATGAGGTAAGATGACACTCCTCACCACAAGGACAGAAATGGAGATGGATAAATTGATAAGGCTCCCCAGTTTGGCCACAAATCTCCATTGAAAACTCCTTCCTCATAGTACACAAAAATTCAAGGGAGATTCTCTCATATATATTCTCATGTAACTCGAGAAAACTGGCACAACCTATACTAAGATGGAACTTCCTCACATTTGAGTAAATATCTAAAGTTTGGAAGGCAGGGATATTCGGAAATTGGGTAGGCCTCATTCTTTTGGAACGAAGGGCTGTAAATCTATCCACTTCAAAAGAATCTGTAAAAAAAATACCCAAGTTATTGAGTGTTGGGTTCAAGTTAGAGGGGGTGGCTGATTCCTTTCGGGCCTTCTTGGAAACCCTATCACCTGCCTTTCCTTTTCCCTTTCTTCCTTCCATATCAAATTTGTAGAAGAAATACTCAAAGCCCAGCTATTGACGAATAGAGAAAGAGAGGAAGTAAGTTACCTGGAGATTTTGATGTTCAAAACCTTGAAATACTTGTTTCACAACTTCTATTTGCCAAAACGTTTCCTTCTTGAGCTTCAATTCCAAGGCAATCTCTTCAATTTCTAAAATGAGGTGAAGGTAAGGGATTTTCGGATTTGGAAGTTTTGAGAGGCGTTTTGATGGTGATTTGGTGAAGGAAAAGTGTTTGGAGGATGAATTTTGGTGATGGAATGGAGTATTGACTAATTATATGGTGGTTTTGGGGAGTATTTATGGTGGATATGGCGGAGGTTTAGAGGAGAAATGAAGAAGATGAAATGAATTTGGGGAAGAGGGAAAGAGTTATGCCTTTTGATAAAATCGTCACATTTTCCCAGATGCTATGCACGGCCGTGCACTATAAAGTTGCACGGCCGCTCCACTTTGCTGAGCCAACTCAGTTTCACTCGGATTGAACTGCATGGACGCTCCAGATTATAGAGCACGGCCGTGCTATGCCACTGTTCACCATTTTTTTATATAGTATAATCCTTCAAAACAAAGTTAGTACATAATAATAATAATAATAATAATAATAATAATAATAATAATAATAATAATAATAATAATAATAATAATAATAATAATAATAATAATAGTAAATAAATAAAATAAAATAGATAAATAACAAAATAATTCATCGGTTACTATCCCGATGATGCTTGTTTTAGGTCATTAGCTCGACCCCTTTTCGTTAATAGGTGTTGCGTGATATCTTGGCGGCCTATTGTCTTTGACAACTCGCCATAGCATTCCTTTTGGAGTGATTAAAATTTTTTGCGGTACACATGCTTTCCATCCCGATCTTTTTCTTGGTAGAACAAGTTGCCTATAGTCCTTGCACTTTTGAAATTTCGAAGTGCCTCTCTTACTTGGCATCTTTGTTCTTTTTGGTTTCTTCACTGCATTGTTAGTATCGGGACATGCAGAAATTTTTATCACATCATAATCACTATCACAATCTAAAGGTTCATCATTCGTGAGATTATTTTCCATCTTTTCCTTAGATTGCGATCCCTCACCCATTTCATACTCATCACTTGGGGTGTAGGTCTCTAGATAAGGATCCTAAAGGTTATTTCTTTTCATATCAAACTCAACTTTTTCCTTCTCGACATTTAGGTAGAAGGTTCCATTCTTTACATCAATAATTGCCCCTGCGGTGGCAAGAAATGGCCTTCCTAAAATGACCGGAATCTATTGGTCTTCATCCATATCAAGGATCACAAAATCGACATGGATGATCAAACTCCCTATCTAACATGGCATATATTCCATTATACCGATTGGGTATTGTATGGAACGATCCGCCAATTGGAGAGAAATGGTGGTGGGTTTGAGTTCCCCCACACCAAGTTTCTCGCTAACCGATAATGGCATTAAACTAAGACTAGCCCCTAAATAAGGCATAGCGTTATCCACGTTAATTTTGCCAATACAACAAGGAATCAAAAAAGTACCCGGATCTTTTAATTTTGGAGGAGGCTTTTGTTGAAAAACTGCACTAACTTCCTTCGCTAACATAACATTCTCATATTCCACTAGCCTCTTCTTTTCTGAAAGCAATTGCTTTAATGGTCTAACAAATAAAGGAATTTCTTCAATATTTTCAGATAATGGAATGTTAACATTAATAGCATCCATGTTCTCTAGAAGTTCGGTGTAATCCTTGTTTAATTCTCTAGGGGATTCCATCCCCTAATTAGTCTCTATCATCAGAGGTATTGGACTAAAATAATCTTCACTAGGGTATTCATTCAGCAATTCATATTCATTCCTAGTGTTCACCATACTAACATGCTCATTCAGCCTTTGAGGTTGACCGGGAAGACTCCCTTGTGGTCTACTCGTTGGGATGGCCTGCTGAGCCTGTTGATTTTCGAGCATCTTATTATGCGCTGCTAGGTTATCGAACCTAGCATTCAACAATTTGAAACATTCCCTAAACTCATTATTGGTCTTTCTTGGGCATTTTTATTTTCAACTACAAAATCCATCAAAAGATCCAATTTAGATTTAGGGGGAAAGGAATTCGAATTATTATTGAAATTCTTAGATGTGAATCCCAGGGGTTGTGTAGATGGTTGTGGATTTAGAATATTGTTATTCTTATAGGAGAAGTTGGGGTGATTTCTCCACTTGGGATTGTATGTATTCGAATACATCCCCCCTTCTGCCCGAAAGAATTAACAAAATTCACTTGATCACTGGAAGTAGTGTCAAGCAAATCACAAATGTCCGTACTATGTGAATTAGACTCACATAGTTCACACAAAATATTGACATTAGCCACGGGATTGACATTAAGATTTTCAAACTTTTTCAGAATCATGTCAACCTTAGAAGAGAGAAGAGTAACTGCATCAACATTATACTTACCTGGAGTGCCTTGCTGTTGCTCCCTCTCGTTTGACCACTGATAGTGGTTTAAAGAAATGTTCTCAATGAGGTCGTATGCCTCATCTACTCCTTTGTTCATCAATGATCCTCCTGCAGTGGCATCAATAGTGTCTCTCATTTTGAATGTGAGACCGTTGTAGAAGGTATGAACTATCAACCACTTTTCGAGCCCGTGGTGGGGGCACATTCTGAGGAGCTCCTTGAAACGCTCCTAAGCATCATACAATGTCTCCCTTCCCGTTTGATAAAAGTTGGTGATATTTGTACGAATCTGGGTGGTCTTACTCGGTGGAAAAAATTGCCCAAGGAAGGCTTCATGAACTTGGTCCCATGTTGTTAAAGAGTTTTTGGGGACCGAGTTTAACCATTGCTTGGCGTTATCCTTTAGAGAGAACGGGAAAAGGCGCATTCTTATTGCTTTCGGTGTGACATTCTGAATGCGAGTTGTGTCGTAGTACTCCAAAAATGTTTGAATATGGAGGTGAGGATCTTCGAAAGTAGTGCCGTTGTATTGGTTGTTCATAACCATATGTAGAAGTTGCAGCTTTATCTCAAAGTTGGTCGCATTAGCGTTCGACACAACTATGAGAGATCTAGTTCACGGGGTACTCGAATTTACGAAGTCCCGTAGGGTCCTAGGAGGTGTTGCTGGCTCTTCTTTCGCCATGTATTGGTTTAAAGTCTCCTTGAGTTTTCTTAATCTCTCATGAAAGGTTCATTCTGGTTCCGGATCAAAGTTGTCAAAGAAGATTCGCGTCCGTTTCATACACTATAAGAAATCTCACAAAGAAAATTAAACGTAACAGATTATCGGAAGTAAAAACTAAAACAAAATTAAAAACAAAAATTATGTAGTAAATACAAATACAAATACAAAAGAAAGTAAACTGTTGTCCCCGGCAACGGCGCCAAAAACTTGATAAGCTTCAAACCTTAATGGTCTTTTTAATTTCCGCAAGCGCACGGGATATTGAAATATAGTGAGTGCAAGTACGGGTCGATCCCACGAGGACAGGGTTTACTTTGGGATGAATTTGTTTTTACTAAGAAATATAGATGAGATGGGGAGAAATATAGTTTGATTCAAGAAGAAAATAGAACATATGCAGAAAATACTTTAGAAAAACTCTTATAAATGGAAGCATTCTCGGGATTGGAAATCATTTAGCCAATTATTCATCATTTAGTCATGTCTCTGAAAATATAGATTTTTATCAAAATCAAGGATGGTACGTTAAGCCTACGCTACTTCTCACGATCAAGCAAGTAGCGTTTGTATCCTTCACTAATTATGCCCTATCTCTCGATGGCCCATAATTAGTAAGGATCCATTAAAGTTCAGAAATCAACGCACTTTCCATTCAAGGAACATCCCTAGGCCATTGAACTACTCTCGTGATCAATGAAACCTAGTTTTTTTATATGGTTTCGTTAATCGAGTTTCTCCGCTAGGTACTTCTCTCGATGAACTAGAATCATACAAGTTGGATGTCTCCGAAATGTAAGTCATTTTGAGACTAATATAAAGAAATTGTTAAGATGAAGAGAAGATGACAAAACATTTATAAAAGATGATGAATAAAAGACATTTTGAGTTTCTAACCCCAAGAATATGGGGGATTACTCACGATCCATACTTAAAACAAGCATAAAAGCATAAATAGAGATAGACATAGAATGACTTATTGTTTGTATGAAGACAAAAGGCTGTGAATAACTTCGGTATTTTATTGCTCCAATACTTCAAGTACAACTCCAAGAACACACTTTATATCTTCGAGAGATTTTTGAAGTAATAATTTCTAGGGTATAATATCAAGCAATTCTCATGTAAATTAGATTTTCCAGATGTTTTTGACTGATACAAATGGCCTTTAAATAGGCATCCTAGGCTAGGGTTGTGTTTCTTCAAAAAACCATCTTCAAAAGGTGCCTTTCCATGAACTGGTACAGTAAGTGCACGGCCGTGTACTATAATCTTGCACGGTCGCTCCAGCCTTGGCGCCATTTTGGATTTTGAACTGGCCAATATGCACGGCCGCTCTCAGAAATGCTGCACAGCCGCTCTGGCCTAGTTTGGCCGGCCACTCCACTGATTTGGGGCCATTTTGGCCTGGCAGGTGCACGGCTGCTCCAGCTTGGTTTTGGTCTGAATGTCCCTTTTGAAACTGTCCTTCCTTGCCTTTGATCCCTTAATGTTCCCAAAGCCTCATTTGTTCAAGAATTCGATTTAAAACCTGTAAAATATACTAAAACTATACCAACAAGTGTAAAATCAAAGAAAATGATAAAAGAAGCTAAATTACACTATTTTAGACTAAAAATGGGAATAAAAATTAAGTAAATATTAAGATAAAATGCTATAAATGACTTTAGAAAATTCATTTATCATGCCTTGACAATGACCTTTATCTCATTTTTCAGTTCTCATCCAAAGGCTCTGTTGCTTCTCTTTTCTTCATGGTACTAATTCATTCTCACATTTTTCTTTCCTATTTAAATTTCATATGTTAATCATATTTTGACCGTGTCCGCTTGATTGATTTTGGACATTTTTTATGAAAAATGATTTTTTAGATGAGAATTTACCTGTAATGGATTGGGAAACAAGATATAAGATTGCAGTTGGAACTGCCCGAGGCCTTCATTACTTGCATAAAGTATTCCCAAGAAGAATTATTCATCGGGACATTAAGGCTTCAAATATTTTGGTCACTATAGATTTTAAACCACAGGTATCATTTTTCTATAGCTTCTGTGTTGGTCCCAAAGGTGGCAACAAGGGTGAAAAATAGTTAGATGGGGGTGAATAGCTGTACAAAATTTTCGTCCTCTTTTGAAAACTAAGCCTCTTTCTTTCAAACCGCTTGCAGTGTGTTAGAAACCGCAAGTGGAATTGCAAAATGCACAGCGGAATATTCAAGTTGATAATGCGATTTAGAGGAGCAATTTTACAATGCAGTTTTAAGTGCGGTTTATAAAACTGAAAAGAGATTTTGACAAAGCTAACTTCAAACACAATTCACAATAATGGATAACTGAGAATAAGATCAACAGAGATAAAGATAAATTATTAGCAAACACAGTAAATAAAAATGCAGAAATGAAGAACACAATATTTGGAGTGGTTCAATCGTAAATGATCTACATCCACTATAAAGATGGTTAGTCTTGGATTTTCTAAGAGTTAGATTTTATATTGAGTATGAGAGAGATTACCAAGATACAAAGTATTCAAACTCAGATCTAAAATCTATTCTATGAAGATCAAATCCTAGACTATAACCGGTGTATCTCAAATGAATAGTCTATGTGATTAAACAAGTGAGGTATGTGTGTGTATAACAAGATCAAGGCTCTTTGAATCAGTATGATGTAGAGCACAGTGATTCTTGAAGTGTTAAAGGCTTGATTTTTGAGTTGGGAAATATTTCTTGAAGGAAGAAGATGAAGATTCAAAGGACTGAATATTTTCTGGGCAGTGCTTCAACTTCTTATGAACTTATAGCAATTTCAATTTCTCAAACAATCTTCAAGTGTTGAAGATTAGGGGTATTTATACTCAAGCACCAAGAAAGCAGCCATTGGAAACAGCTATTGCAAGGACTGTACTGGTGCATTCTGATTGGTCCATAATTTCACCTTTTGTCCCTTGTTCAGAAGTTGCAGTCAAAGCTGATCAGACTTCAGCTGCAAATAAGAAATGAAGGACATCTATCACTTTTTCAAGATCCTTGCAGATCTTCTCTGACATTAAGTCACGTGACAAGATTTGGTGGTTGAAGTCTAAGCATCATTACATATGGGCCTAAAGTCCTTAAAATAGAGATGAGGTTATGGAATCAATCAAATCTAAGCTAAAGCTAGGAGGGTTAAAGTATGCATACCCAACAATTTCCCCCTATTTGATTAATGCCATTACATACTATAACAAAAGCAAACATTGTACTTTGGTAAAAACATGTCCATAATAATTAACATGGTAAATCATGTCCCAAGTCAATGCACATACTAGCTTATGTTATAGATTTCTATACTATTGAAAGATTGAAAAACTTACAAATTATTGAAAGTATAGAAATGCATTTAGTGCACTTAGAAAATATGAGTTTAAGTTTAAAGTGCGGTTTAAACTTAATGAAAAACTTAATGTTTAAACTTCATTTCAAAATTATGAATTTTAAGTTAGAAAATATTTGAATGAGGTTTTAAACCATTGCGGTTCCATTGTTCTACAAACAAGCAGTTTGATATGAACAAGGTTTTGGAACCATGATGCAATTTTCATTACTACCTTAAATGGTTTTGAGTTACAAATACAGGTAGGAAAGGAAATTACAAGGTTACAAAACCAAAAGGAGTTAGACCAAAAAAAAAAATACTATGAGAGTGCGATCTAACTAAAGCAAAAAGTATTCAGCAAAAAGGAAATTACAAATATAGAAGCGGTTCTAATGCTGACGCAGTCGATGAGGCGGCTTGTCCACTACGTGCTCAGCTACATGCGGTCCAACATAGGCAGACTGTTCAGTTGCCATTGCTTTCCTCAATCTTCTTACATCTTCAGCAATTCTGGCTAACGCGGTTTCCAGCTTCTGAAGAGAGTTGCCTTGGTTTGCAAGTCTTAAGTTATTCTCACCCACTTCTCTAGAATTTCCTCTAACTTGTTCAGTCAGGTCTTCAATCAACGTATGGAAGGAGGAATTTAGAGAATTGAAGATAGTATGGATCTCCCCCTGAATTGCTGCGGTTTGGGTGGAGATGACTTCTTGTAAAGGCTTAAGATCTACTCCTACCTTCAAGGAAGTTTTCAGCTCTTGGATTTTGGAACTGAGTTTGAAGTTGAAACCTTCCTTGAGGTTTTCCAAGCGATCATTGACCTCATCTTTTAAAGAATTTATCTTTGCAGACATGCTATCTCCAACTATGTTCATCTTGATGCCCATCTCCCCCTTAAGCATATCCATTTCCTCTAGAAAGCTTGTTTGCATAGCATCCATGACTGATCTGAGTTCTGAATCTGGTTGTGGTTTGAAAGATTTGAGAAACTCCGTCTTCAGAAGTCCTAGATCTTGCTCTAAAGCTTTGCAGATGCTTTCACCAAGCTCAGTGAGGATCTTGTTCAATTCAGTAATGGAGGCTTTATCTCCCAAGGCTTTGATCATACCATCTTCTAAGGATTGCTGGAATGCATTGAAGCAGTTCTCAGCAGCGGTTTTAATGATGGAAGCGATTTGATCAGCTAAAGTGGATGCAAGAACAGGTGATCTCTCCCCCTTAATGGCATCAAGCAAATGGGTCTTAAGGGCACCTATATATAGGGTTTGAGTAGCAACCTTGGCTTATAGGCAACAGTTAGATTCAGCTAGGGAGGAGTTGGAGACTTCAAGGGATGCATTAGAAGCGGTTAGTTTGATGATGTGGCCTTGGTTGATTAGGATTTGGCCTTGGATAAGGTGAATGAGAATGTTATGTTAGCGGAGGAAGTTAGTTCAGTTTTGTATGGGTGTATTTGAATGGGTAGTATGGGAAGAAAGAGGAGGTGATTTTGTGTAGGTGAAGGAGTTTTTAAAGGAGAGGTTTGGTTGCGGTTTGAGGGGGGGTGGAGATTGGTTGCAGTTTGATCTAGGAGGGGAAGGAGTTGGTTCCATGCGTTTGGAGGTGGAAATGGCTTGGCTTCCTTAGGGTTTGAGAATCCAGGGTTGGAAGGCATTGGAATGAGTGGGGGTGTGATAGGAGTGGGAATGGTGAGATGCAGAATCAGAAACTGAAGGAGAGTTTGATTTGGATGGGGAGTAGGATTTGGATTTGGATTTGGATGGAAGTTTCAGACTGAATTCTGAGGAGGATGGTTCGGTGGAAGGATATTTTAGAGGAGGTAAGGGAGAAGGAGGAGGTGAAGGTTCAATTGGTTTACCTTTCTTGAAGGTTTTCTTTGCAGTCATCTTCTTCCTCTTCATTGGTTTCTCCCCCTGAATAGGTGAATCCTTTTGAGGTGGAGATTTGGAAGGTGCGGTTTGATATTGTTGGATAGGAGATGAAGGAGGTGGAGATTGGGGTTGTGTATGGATGGGAGAATGAGTTTGAGGAGGTTGCGGTTTGGAGGTAGGCTGCGGTTGGGGAGGAGGAGCGGTTGACTTGCCTTTTGCATTACTTCTTTCCTCTGCCTCTCTTTTCAATCTTTCTAACTGATCCTTGTAGTACTGGACCAGCTCTTCAGGAGATAATTTTTTGTAGCCTCCTTAGCATTTCTGGATCTAGCAACTAAATCAGGAATGGTTGGGTCTTCATCTTCTTCATCATCCTCATCAACCAAGTCCATTTTCTTCTGCTTTTTAGCCTAACTTGGTCCAGCAGCATCAAAATCACGTGGTTTGGTAGCAGGAGTGGTTCTGATCTTCCTGGCACGCGGTTTAGCTTCAGCCTTTCTCTTCCTTTTCTGCCTGACATTCTTCTTGACCGCTTTTCTTGCGGTTTCTGGATTCATAGCAACATACAGCTCCTTCTTGAGGAATGTATCAGCATCGAAGAGAGCCTTGTATTGAGCATCTCCATTGTTGTATCTGAAGGTGTGACATACATACAAACCCAATGTTTCTTCAGATCCCCATTCCACCATCAACTCAGGGTTGGCTATTCTGAGTTCTTTAAGATGTTCAAAACTGAGAAGGAGTGTGGTCAGAAGATGAATGTGCGCTCGCCCGAAATTTTGGATTTCGATGATAAAAAAAAAAAAAGGAGTCGCCATGCCATGTTTTAGAGGTACACTTAGAAAAACCTTTGAGAGAAAATGGGTCTGGGGGTCAGGTTACGTGTTGGGAAGAACCGAGAGTTCACCCAACACGCCTCGTCCGTGGGCGAGTCGTTCTAACTAAACATCCAAGTAATCCATAAACGCGTGCAAACATTGATAATGAACAAACGTGGTAAACATGAATTTTTATTGATTTGAACTTGGAAATTACAACTTGTGAACCATTTATTCGGGGAGGCCACATCCCATATACACAGATCAGAACAGATTACAAGAGGAAAATGGTCTCTATAAACAGACATAGAGTGTCACGTGACACATGACATGCATGGCTGAATGTGTCGCGTGACACAGGATCAACCAACATAGATATAACTATACATCCAGATTAACTTTGGAATGGATAAATTAACAACAATTCAACCCAGGGAGTGTGGATATGGATAGATCCACACCTCCTTGGGATCTAAACACCAACTTCCACAATAATCAAACCAAGAGCATCCAATTATACAAATCAACTATGTTAAACAGAGAGATTGCAATTGGGATTCAGTAATCAAGACGGATAGAGTCTGATTACTGAATCCAAGGAAGATAGAATGATGGAATTATCAAAGTAGCAAGGTAGGAGAGAGATAGAGGGGAATTGAGGGTGTTACCCTTGTTGATTCCACGAATTCTATGCCAAGTTAGGTATAGAATTCTTCAACAAGTGCTTCTGGTCCTGGTGAGCTTGAGAGGATTGGTTGATGGTGGATCTAAGAGGTGATGGAGGAAGTGGGTTGAATATTGGAGGTGGATTGGGATGAGAGAGAGAGAGAGGTGTGTGTTTAGTGTGTGTGTTACGCTGCTATTTTGGCAGAGTAACAGTATGTGAAGTTGGGATCCATTTCTAAGAGGGGTAGGGTCTTATTTATAGGCTGCAGTTGATGGTCACAGTGTGTCGCACGACCTTCTGTAACCATTTTCCAAGCCTCAACTTGTCGCGTGACACAAGGTGTCACCAACTGCTTTTGGCGCCAAAACCAGTTTCTGGAATATTCAGGGATAATACCTAAAAGGTCCAAAAAGGATTATTCCCGGCAGGTCCTTTAGCACGAGCAAAGTACCAAAAGGTACTTCCTTCGCAAGAAACTTATGGAATGTTTCCGAAAGTCTCGGAATAGACCGGGAATTTACCAAAATGCCCCTTAATGCAATTTTATCGTATTAAAATGCACCTAAAAGGGTAGCAAATTGGATTGGCGTACTTACAGAGCCCCTCGGCAATGTCACTTATGGAAGAAGTGAGGTTGTCGATAAAAAAAGACCCAATCCCAATGAGCGGCAAGGGACAAGGCGGAGGGCTGGACAATGATCTGGAAGATCGGATGGCTGGACCTTTGGAGAAAGGATTCCTACGTATCCCTTGGAGGGAATCAAGCCAAATCGTAGTTCGGAAGGTGAGAACGTGTGACTAAGAGAATGGATGGCTGCCTCGGGATGAGGACGTATAGCCGAAGGAACAGATGGCTGCCTCGGGGCGAGGACGTATAGCCGATGGAAAGGATGGCTGCCTCGGGACGAGGACGTATAGCCAATGGAAAGGATGGTAGCCTCGGGGCGAGGACGTATAGCCGATAGAACAGATGTGCCTCGGGTCGAGGACGTATAGCCGATGGAACGAATGGCTGCCTTGGGGCGAGGACGTATAGCCGATGGAATGGATGGCTGCCTCGGGGCGAGGACGTATAGTTGATGTAAAGGATGGCTTCCTCGGGGCGAGGACGTATAACGATGGAATGGATGGAAGCCTCGGGGAGAGGACATATAGCTGACGGAAAGGATGGCTGCCTCGGGGCGAGGACGTATAGCCGATGGAATGGATGGCTGCCTCGGGGCTAGGACGTATAGCTGATGGAAAGGATGGCTGCCTCGGGGAGAGGACATATAGCCGATGGAAAGGATGGTTGCCTCAGGGCAAGGACGTATAGCCGATGGAACAGATGGCTGCCTCGGGGAGAGGACGTATAGTCGATGGAAAGGATGGCTGCCTCAGGGAGAGGACACATAGCCGAAGGAAATTTTACTGTTAGGGGCGTCACCCGAGGATTTGACTAATGCTTCTAGAAAAGTAATTGACTAAGATATGCTTTCATACCTATGCTGGGCTTACCTGTAGCTGCCGGAGGGACTGATGCTGCTGCTGTTGATCGTGGGGGATTGTAGCTGCCGGAGGGTCTCATGCCATTTTTGTTGGTGCATTGCTGGTTTGCCGAGTGCGGGACGATCTTTGTTGACGGTTGGTTGACTTTGGGAGTCCTGAACTTTGCTTGATGGGACGTGGATTTTTGTTTGCTAGGGAACAGATTCTTTTGCTGGTGCTTTGGCGGCAGGGTCAATATTCTTGATGCACATTGTCGGGGAGACTGATAGACTTGGCTTCTTTGTCTTGGTTTTGCTTTGGGGGGCAGCCCTCGAGATTCGGTGATGCTCAGTTGATTATTGTACCTGCGGGGGAAATAACACTCCGAGCACTATATCTGACTATGCTACTCTGTTAGCAAAATTAGACTATGTTAGCTTGTTTGCACGAGTCTGTCCGTTCTGGGAACGAGATGAAAGAAATGCGATTATTGTATTGAAAGGTCGGCCTTGCCGAGTTTGTACATGGGATGGTGGAGCTGTATCGGGTGAGTGTATATGGTGATACATATGGTGGGGGGACCCTCTCCCGTGCATTTACATGTGAACGTAATGGGAGGTGTATTGCAGTGACGGCGAGTCGGAGAGTGCCCTGGGGGGAAAGACTTGAAAACTTTGATGTTGTCTAATGTTGACCAGGTATGTCGCCCGACATGACGTGTCTGCTGAGCAAGTTGTGTCGCACGACTAGACAAAGCTCGCACCAGGCCCCCTTTTAAAATCAGCTCAGGATTCATTTGTAGACACTGCCCTTTCAATAGGAGGAACCCAGCAGCCCCAGCTTGACAGACAAGCGATTCCTTTGGCAAAGACCGATACTTTCAACTGTAATGGAGCATTATAGCGGAGAAGTAGCTTCCCGGGGACATCAATTTCATCAGGACTTTGTTGAAATTTGGCGATTTAATCAAAAGCATCATAGGCAAGTTATTGACAAGCGATACAACATGCCATGCATTTGGCCCTTGAAAGATTGGAGGGTCAACTGGGATTTGCTCTGGGCTGCATCCTGCTTTTGGGCCTCGGAGTGGCACGTCTTTACTCTATCATATAATGATCTGACACCAACCATGGAGGACTTCAGGGCATTGACAGGCCTGGGCGAGGCGGCGACTGCAGCGTTTCCCCGAGACATACGACTAATTACAAAGCAATTATCAGCTTTCCTGTGCTTTCCAGCAGATCAGGTGCCATCTATAATTCTGGGTGGTGGGTCCATAGACTTGACCCGGATGGCTAGGTTGCGCTTATCCAGTCCTGAGCTGTTCGATCTTTCCACGTCTCTGGACATGTTTATGCTGTTTAGCTTGTCAGCTCATTATTTCTGTGGGTACATTGGAGTTTGTCCGGGCACATTGTTGGAGGTTTTCAGGCAACTCAAGGGTGACCGAGGTGTGGGCCTTTGTCGAATCCGCTCTGTGCAAGGGGAGATGGACATTGTGCTGCTGCTACTGGCTGAGACCTATCATGGCTTCGATAGGCTAGCAGGAGGATCTGATTTTATGGGTGTGGGCAGCCCCAGTTTATTGTCTTTATGGCTTTCTGAGAGACTACGCTTGATCATGCCGCTTCCAGCGGGTTAAATTGCTATGCCTTGGGTGACGGGGCAATGAAGAGTGTTGAGAGATACAGCCGCTGATATCTGGCAGATAAGGTTGACGCGGTACGGGACTACTGATTTGAACTTCTGGATTTCGGTGTGGGGACTACAGACCATGAGAGACATTCAGGATGGGTCAGTGGTAGTCAGGCTGCCAGGATTGCATGTGTCTTCATTCTGTGTCCCATCATTGGTGAGTAGGCAGTATGGGTACCCTCAGTAGATTGTCCGGTCTTTGAGAGAGAGGCTGACGACTGATGCTATTCCGATGGACATGACCGAGCCCCAGACTGTGCAGTTCTTCAGCAGATCCTTTTTGGAGGGTTTCTTTACCACTCGGACACTCCTTCGACAGGTCAGAGGGATCAGATTTTTGACCACTGAGTATTTGATCTGGTATGAGGAGCAACAAGGTCCTGTGCAGTTGACAATAGAGGCTCGCTGTCGGGAATACTTGGGAGCAAACTACCCGACCAGCCGGTCTTTCAGAGATACGGAGGCCCATGGGAACCCAGATAATGTTACCGGCGATATTGCTAAGGACTATTGGAGGCAAGAGATCTGGAGAGCTGCTATGAGGGATGATCCAGAGGTGATAGCTCGCAGAGAGGCCAAGAGACAAGATATGATTACTAGGGCTGCTTTGAGGGAGACTGGTCTGATCGATCCACCGATGCGCATTATACCCGAACTAGGACGGGCTCAAACCGACTTATTTGACATTCCTAGGCCAAGGACCTCCCGGGGACCAAGGAAAAGGAAGAACAGAGATGCAAGTTCGGGAGCGGGAACGAGCTCTTAGACACCTTATCTGAGAGATAGGAGACACTTTGCTTGTATTTTGAGGGAGAGATTTATTGTATGGAACATGAGTATCCTTTGATTACTTTATTGCAGACAAAATAGATGTTAGCATTTTGAAAATGTATTGCCTTTTATTCGCAGCAAGTTATATGAGTCAAAACTAAGCCGTGCTTGAACTCATCAAAAAGAATATTAACTTAAAATGAACCTTTGAAAAACCTTGGAACTGTAATCAAAACACATTTTGGCAAGATTTGAGATTTTGCAGCATTTTAGACCGAACCACGAGTGGTTGCCTACGCTCCCCTTTTACAAAGAGAACTAAAGGGCTCAGGTCTCCGTAGTTTGACTCAATTAACTTTTGTGTTTAAGAAAGGGAAGATAGAAGGGGGACATGGTGCAACCCTTCTTTTTACCTAGACCGCCCTTTTTAGGGTTTTCAGTCCAGTTGGGTATATTCTTTTAGCACCAGGCGCGTCCCTTATTTTTGCATGGACTGCCTTTTGAGAGGTTTTCAGTCTCATCTGGGACAATTTTGTTGCGCCTTTATTTTCATTTCTTTTTTTTTCTTTCCTTTTTTTTATTTACAGAGGGGAAGACTCGATCAAACATAATACCGCCGCAACTTGTCGCCGTTGACGGGGTGCAGGAACGGGTTGCCGTCCAAA
Source organism: Adenophora triphylla var. japonica (assembly GCA_022495995.1). Classification (NCBI taxonomy): domain Eukaryota; kingdom Viridiplantae; phylum Streptophyta; class Magnoliopsida; order Asterales; family Campanulaceae; genus Adenophora; species Adenophora triphylla. Next base: position 148,756 of record JAFEMH010002558.1, on the reverse strand, counting down.
TCTGTTAGCTGCATAGCTCCTCCGGAGAATATCTTCTTCACCAGGAAAGGTCCGACAGGTGCCCATTTGCCCAATGCACTGTTCTGATTCGAGGGCTTCATTTTGAGGACCAGATCACAAACCTTGATGTCCCTGGGTTTCACTTTTTTGTCGAAAGCACAGACCATTCTCTTCTGATATGCCCGGTTGTGCTACATGGCCTTTAATCTGCGTTCGTCCAACAGTGTCAACTCGTTGTATCGACTTTGGAGCCATTCAATCTCATTGACCTCATTCTCAAGCAATACCTTGAGGGATGGAATCTCTAGCTCAATGGGCATGACAGCCTCCATTTCGTAAGTCAAGGCATATGGAGTTGCACCGGTAGTAGTTCAAATTGAAGTGCGGTAGCCCCACAATGCTAGATGCAATTTCTCCGGCCAATCCCATCCTCGCTCGGCCATCTTCTTTATGATTTACTCGAGGTTCTTATTGGCAGCCTCAACAGCGCCGTTTGTCTGTGGTCTGTATGGCGAGGACTTGTGGCGCTTGACCCTGTATTCGGTGAGCAGCCGACTGGTTTCTCCGTCAAAGCGGGACCCATTGTCAGAAATGATCTCATTTGGGACTCCATAGCGGCAGAATATTTGTTCCTTTATGAAGCGAGCCACTTTCTTAGCTGTGAGCACTTTGTAGGACGCGTCTTCCACCCACTTTGTGAATTAATATACCGCGACCAAAACAAATGAATGTCCATTGCTCCCTAAATGAGTTATCTTCCCAATGACATCGATTCCCCACGTTGCAAAGGGCCAAGGAGTTGTCATACAGTATAGATCATGAGGAGGGATGTGGTTTAGGTTGGAGAACCGCTGACACTTATCACAAGTCCGTACAAACTGGATGCAATTAGTCTCCATAGTAATCCAGAAGTAACCCAGTTTGATAATGATGTGCATAAGGGATCGAGCATTCATGTGAGGTCCGCAGGCGCCGTTGTGAACATCTTCCATTACTCTCTGAGCTTTCTCTTAGCTGATACAGAGCAGGAGTGGGCAACCTTCCCTTTTCTTCCATATCTCATCGCCAATTATGACATATTGTGCTGATAGCCTTTTCAGAGCTTGCAGACTTGTGGCCCGAATACCTCTTAGGTCACCCTCTTCATTACTAGGGAAGGATGCCTCACCATGCTTGAGATACTGAAAGATATGGCTATACCACGGCTCATCGACGGTTTCGATCTTTATTTCACAACAATATGCAGGATTTTCTCGCCTTCCGACCCTGAACGGCTTGATTGACTTTCCCTATGGTATTTCTACCAAAGAGGCCAGAGTAGCTAGCGCATCAGCAAATTTGTTCTTATCTCGTGGCAGGAACTGGAATGACACTTCCTTAAACTGGCCGACGAGATCTGCAATATAAGCATGATACTTCTGGAGGCATGGATCTGTAGTTTTCCATCTGTTGGCGGCTTGATTAATTATCAGCTGGGAATCACCGAACACTTCCAACTCGTTCACATTACGCTAAAGGGCAGCCTCAAGACCGGCTATGCAAGCTTCATATTCGGCTGCGTTATTGGTAGCCGAGAAGTTTAGCTTGATGGCTATGGGGGTGTGTGTAGCGTCGAGCGGATTTTGATCATCCCCTTTTTATTTATCTTTTGAGTCGCCACCTATATTATTCGTTTGGAAAACATAGAAAAACCATTTTGAAAGAGATTTCGGGTTCGAGGCTTAGGTTATGGAATGGGAAGGTCAAGGAGCACCCATTCCACCCAATTCGTAGATCGGTGTTGCTAAAGAAAAGAGAGGTTTTCAAAAGAGAAGAAGATTTTAAATTGAAAAGAATAAAATTAAGATCCATTTAACGGGGTTAAACGGAATGTAGGATCGATTGCTTCGAGACCATCCCCATGATTTGGGGAGGCTCTAGGACGATCCTAGATTCTATGTATTTATACCACTCTAACAATCAATTAGAAAGGAAATAGGGGTTACCTTGCGTGAGGTGATTTGAGCAGAGTTTCGACTCAAGTTTAGAATCAAATCTTGATACGGACAGAGCTTCGCCTCAGTCCTTGACTCGGATCTTGATGTTTGTTTATCAATAAGGTTGACAAACAAACTTTGAGGTGATTTTAGGGGTGATTTACAGGAATATTTCAAGGAGAGAAACCAGTAAATGTAGGAGGAATATTGGGATTGTGGACCTCTGAAATAATGGAAGTCACCAAGTATTTATAGGTGTTGGAGAGGTGTAGGTGGAGAGGTAAAACACTCCTAGGAAGGTTCCAGACTCCAAAATCATTAGTTGGCCGGATGGATAAATTTGATCCTGAAAAGAGGTTGAAATCGACGAGGAGACTGTCATCTGCATGCTGCAGAACAACAATATCTCGCGCGAGACACGCTATTCCGCGTGAGATATTGCAGTCTGTGGACAATTCTGCCCTTCCCTCGTTATCTCGTATGCAGTTTAGTCCCAAACTAACGATGGTTAGCCAAAAATTAAGGAAACATGACGAAATGGTGGATTTCTACTTCTTGACTCAAAGCGAGACTTAGAGTGGTATAAATGTGATCCGATGGGTTCAGAATAGGATGTCTACAGAGCCCCTCATCGACAAGTCTTATGAAAGAAGTCATGTCGACGATAGAAAAGACATCATTCTGAACATCGGGATGGTCGGACCGCACGGCTTCCTACGTATCTCTATCGGAGAATCAGACCATAACGTAGTTCGACTCCAAAACACGAAAAGGCTGCTTTAGGTATTTTGAAAATCATTTTTTGAAAATCAAGAAGATTTTGTTTTGAAAAGGCAAATTCATACTGAGGAATCAAATCAAGACCCAATTCTGAATATACCTGTCTGTCTGAAGATTCGCCTGTCTGGGCTCCGAACCTGCGGGGAAATATGTTAGAAAATAAAGGCTCACCTGTCCGGTCCTTTGAGTCCTGTCGGTTTTGTGACGATTCGCCTGTCTGGGCTCCGAATTGGGCTTTTAGTTGTTGAGGATGACGATTCACCTGTTTGGGCATTGAATCGAGCTTTTGACTTGACGATCCACCTGTCTGGGCATTGGATCGGGCTTTTAATTTGATGGTCCACCTGTCTAGGCGTTGGACCGGGCCTTTGTGATGATGATCCACCTGTCTGGGCGTTGGACCGGGCCTTTGTGATGACGATCCACCTGTCTGGGTATTGGACCGGGCTTTTGTGTTGACGATCCACCTGTCTGGGCATTGGACCGGGCTTTTCTTTTGATGATCCACCTTTCTGGGCTCTGAATCATGTGGAATGAGTTGATCTCTGGATCAATCATTTTTTGGGCGAATGGTGCCGTATCAGACGATCGTGCGGGTGTCACGTTCGGCTCATTCCGTGACATGCGGTGCCGATTTTTCCACGTTTCCTTGCTAGTGTATCATTTCCAAGGGTAAATGTGTCAAAATTTTGAATTTTAACGTTGCGTAGACGCTTATTGTCGAGGACAATTTTGTAAAATTCCAGAAGGTATATCTCGCGCGAGATAAGATGTCTCGTGCGGGACATCTACTGTCGGGGCAATATATAACAGCAGCTGCTGTTTAATTTGAAATTATCTCTTTTCAAATTTCCTCCCTAGCTCGAGCCAAAGCGATTTTCTCTGCAAATTTTCGCGAGTTGCTTGGTTATTCCTCCTCCCAATCAACTTTCAATCCTTCCTCCTTCCATAATCCATTTCTCAAGAAAGAAAAAATCCGATTTTGGGGAGTTTTTGCTCGGGAAAGATTATCCCCGCGACGACCTTATATTCGATAGGGACATGCATATTGCTACCGCTATTCGAGAAGGTTTGGTAAGAGCTTCTTTCTCAATCCTTTTTTCTTGCATTGTATTGCCTTTGAATCCATGCTTTTTTGAATCCCAATTTCATCAATGGCAGTTTTGCTTAGAATTTGGTTCCACCTTGCATGCTTCATTTTTTGTTGAATTTGTTGGATGTTTGTTGTTGCATTGTGTGCGTATGAGTCCCCTACATATCATGGATTGTAGGAGGGGTTGGTTCGGGTAGTTGAATGCATCTTTGGGCAAGCTTTTCTTGTGCGCACGCCAAGTGTTCGATGAAATGCCTCAATGGAAATTTTCTTCTATTTCTTTGAGATTTCGGCCATGGAATGATTTCTAAAATTGTCCTTTTGCTTCTCCTCTGTTTTGCAGTCGTACAGGCCAACGAAAAACTGTTGTGGGAGCCCAAAACTGGCTAGAGCTTTGTGGGACAAGATCAAGGACCTCAATGGGGTTCGAGCTAGGATGGCTCAAACAGGGCTTTTGACCTTTGTTGATAACCTCCAAGGGATGAGACGGACTTCCCAAGTTCTTCAGGCGATCCGGGAGAGGTGGTGGGATACTACTCACACCGTGCATCTGCGCTTCGGGGAAGCCACCATGACTCCGACGGATTTCCTTGCTATTATGGGGCTAGAGTTCACCGGTGAGCCCCTTCCGAAGACTGCGGGTTATAAGCCTGCGAGCCCTGCTGTGTGGAGACAGTTGATTGGTTTCGCCCCTAACAAGGTTAAGGGGTTTGCTGCTGAGTTATCCCCTCTCCGGGGTCAGATTGAGACTTATACGGAGAAACCGAATGTGGACACTGATCGGTTGGTGCGGGGTGCCCTCTGGTATATTCTTTCGGAGACTATTTTTGCGAACCACTCTTCTACCGCCCGTCTTTCTCTTTTGGGTTTGTTGGTGAATTTGGATGAGGTGAGGACTTATGACTGGGGCTCAGCGGGGCTGGCCTTCTGTTATCACGCCATGGACGAGGCGTGTAGGCACACCAAGGATACCCTGTCGGGGTATTCTTATGCTTGGGAGGTATGCTCTTGATTCTGTTTATGTCCTTTGTTTGTATTTCATACTGAATCTGTTCTGTTTTCTTTTACATATATGGGGCTATGTTGTCTTCGGGCTGTACAAGTTTGAGCTGGATAGTCCGAACCCTCTGTTCTCGGATATCAGGAGGTGGAGCCACCACAATTGGAGTGTTGATGAGGAGGAGAATCAGGAGTGGACCCTGACAGTTGCCGAGGCGCTGGTGTGAATGTGGTGCCCAAATTTTTGTGTTGGATTCACGCGAGTTTGAAGACATCCGAGTTATTTGAAAAACGGAGTCGCCACGCCATTTTGATTACCTCAAAACTTTGAAAAAAAGGTTTTTACTTGGGTTCGGAGGTTAAGTTACCCCTTGGGAAGAACGTTTGGCATTCACCTAAAGTGCCTTGCCGGAACAAGTCTCCCAAGATTTCATTAATCGTGCTTGCTTGCGTGCTTTCTTGTGTGCATGTGTTTGAAAATAAGGGGGGGAAATGTCCCAAGTTGTCTTCCGGACGTACAAACCATTTATTGGTTGTCGCTCGGGATTCCTTGGAATTTTATGTATTTGGGATTATGATCCCGTCCTCATCTTATGACTTGTGATCATCGCATTTTAACCTCGGGACCCTCGGGACTTGCGTGATCGAGAGAATGACTCTCTTTTGGTCAAAGATGAGGTTCTTTAGAAAAGGAGGGTCCTTAGCCCATCAATCCTACGCTTTAAGACGGTCGAGCTCATATAGAGGCTTCATACTCTTTCTTAAGCGATAATCGGAGATATAGGGTTCAAGGTATCCCTTTCTAAAGAAATATGGAACCTTTAATGGAAGGAACGATGTAAAGATAGGATCTTTTACACCGGTCCGTTCCAAGGTTGGGGGAAAGGGGGAAATGCATAATGAAAAAATGACACGTTAATGAAAAGATGACATTTTTGGGTTGCAAATGATGCACTTAGTTTAAAGAAATAATCTTTATTGCAAATGATGCATAAAGATTTGATTTTTATGCAAATGATGCATTTTTGTTGAAGAAATTGGCATTCATTATGCAAATGATGCATAAAGATTGAATTTTGAAAAGCATATGATGCTAGTTTATGGTAAAGACATGGTCTTTAAAGCAAATGATGCTTGAATAAAGGGTTTTGAATGCAAAGGATGCATTTTTATTGAAAAGATTGGATTTTTATATGCAAATGATGCATAAAAATGACATTTTTATTTGAAAATGGAAGTTTTAGGTGCAAAGGATGCACCTTTATGAAAAAAGACTACATTTTTATGACAAATGAGGTCTTAATGCATGCAAAAAGGGAAAGGGGGTGATAAAGATGTGATCTTTAACTATGAATGCCAAGTCCCAAGCAAGATATATGAATGCAATGAGCAAGTATATCAATTAAAAGCAAGGTTAAGGCGTGCGAGGTTACCAATTGCTTCCTTTGCTTCTTTGGTCAGAGCTAGGAGGAGAGATTGGTCTTGGATCTTCAAGGAGGAGGGAGGGAGCTTCTTGGCCTTCTTCTTCACCTTCTTGAGCCTTCACCAATATTCTTCACGTCTTGGGAGTGACTGAGTGTATTGCTATGAATTGTGTGTATTGTTGTTGTTTTTTGAAATGGGTAGAGGAGGGCTCTATTTATAGGCAGTCTGGATAAGGCTAATGAAGCCGTGCGGCCAGAGACCTTGGGCTAATGCAGCCGTGCGGGCTTATCCACAATGACTCAGCATTCTAGAAACATGCAAGGTGGCATTATTCTAGAACCCTCTTCCTAATTAAGAAAAACGTGTTTCTTAATTAGGAAGGCTCCCTTCAGCCCTTAATTTTAATTTGGGACTGTTCCAGAACATTTCCGGAACACTAGGAAGGTTCGGGGAATTACCGGAAAACTTACCGAAATTGCCGGGAAATTTAACCGGAAGGCATGAGCCAGATTTGGGTACTTACAGAAGCCCCTCGGCAACGTCACTTGCAGCGCAAGTGGGGTTGTCGATAGAAAAGGATCCGATCTGGCGAATGCCGAGACGGATTGGGTGACCAAGACGGTCGAGTGGCTGAACCTTTTGGAAGGCTACCTACGTATCCCGGAGGAATCAAGCCAGGCCGTAGTTCGGAACTTTGGATCCGCTGGGGGAGGAAGAAGAAAAACTGGTCTCTTGTTGGGGAAAAAGAAGAGAAAATGACCTAGGAGGTCAAGCAATTGATCCTACTGGGGATATGCTAGGAGTGACCAAGGTGGTCGGATATCTGAACCTCTATGAGGGGCTGCTTTATCACTGAGGAGTGACAAAGAAACAGGGTGACCAAAGTGGTCGAATGGCTGGACCTTTTATAAAAGGCTACCTACGTATCCCGGAGGAATCAAGCCTTGATCGTAGTTCAAGCATCACTAGATAGTTAGGAACGATGTCTAGGATTCTTGAGATTTTGACAATTAATGGAGGCTGTCACCTGATTGAAACTAGAGCTGACGTCACTATCGAGTGGATAGAGGTAGCTAGAGTTTGGTGAACTTGAGCATACGTCTCAATCTCTTTCGAATCAAAGATATAGGTTGCCAGAGTTTGAATGATTTAAGCATACTTCACTATTCGGGATAGAGGTAGCTTAAGTTGAGAGAAACTTAAGCGTACGTCACTATTCTGGATAGAGGTAGCTTAAGTTGATAGAAACTTAGCATACGTCACTATTCTGGATAGAGGTAGCTTAAGTTGATAGAAACTTAGCATACATCACTATTATGGATAGAGGTAGCTTAAGTTGATAGAAACTTAGCATACGTCACTATTCGGGATAGAGGTAGCTTAAGTTGATAGAAACTTAGCATACGTCACTATTCGGGATAGAGGTAGCTTAAGTTGATAGAAACTTAGCATACGTCACTATTCTGGATAGAGGTAGCTTAAGTTAAGAGAAACTTAAGCGTACGTCACTATTCTGGATAGAGGTAGCTTAAGTTGAGAGAAACTTAGCATACATCACTATTCTGGATAGAGGTAGCTTAAGTTGATAGAAACTTAGCATACGTCACTATTCTGGATAGAGGTAGCTTAAGTTGATAGAAACTTAGCATACGTCACTATTCGGGATAGAGGTAGCTTAAGTTGATAGAAACTTAGCATACGTCACTATTCTGGATAGAGGTAGCTTAAGTTGATAGAAACTTAGCATACGTCACTATTCGGGATAGAGGTAGCTTAAGTTGATAGAAACTTAGCATACGTCACTATTCTGGATAGAGGTAGCTTAAGTTGATAGAAACTTAAGCGTACGTCACTATTCTGGAGAGAGGTAGCTTAAGTTGATAGAAACTTAGCATACGTCACTATTCCGGATAGAGGTAGCTTAAGTTGATAGAAACTTAGCATACGTCACTATTCGGGATAGAGGTAGCTTAAGTTGATAGAAACTTAGCATACGTCACTATTCGGGATAGAGGTAGCTTAAGTTGATAGAAACTTAGCATACGTCACTATTCTGGATAGAGGTAGCTTAAGTTGATAGAAACTTAGCATACGTCACTATTCGGATAGAGGTAGGCTCGCTTAGAGTTTTGACAATTCGGAGGTTGTCACCTAGCATTATCCCGTTATAACGGAATTAACGGAGGCGACTGGGAATAGAGCTTGATTGCTAAAGAGATAAGGGATATTTTCTGAAAAAGATGTTATCTTGGTTAAAAGATAACGGAAATTGCATGCCCAAGTGGAAGGTCCAGGGGCAGGATTGTAATTTCTGCTCAGAGCGAATGAAGCCGCCCGGCATGAGAAGGAGAAAAAGGAGCCGTACGGCTAGAGACCTGTTTTTTCCAGATTATTTAAAACAGGTTTGAATGGGCATTGGGCATTATTGCCGCCCAAGAACTGCCGAGGAAGAGAGAGAAAGGAGAGAATTTCTTCAAAATTCTTCAATTCCCTTTTGCTTCTATCGATTGGAATGGATCCGGAGGGTAATCCCATACCGAGGCAAGCAAGAAGGAACATCTCCGCGGCTGCGAGAAGGAGGAGAAAGGAGCTCGTTCGGACGGAGAGGAAGTATGACTTCCTTACGCCTCCATCGGAGCTTTACCCGGGGAGAAGGGAGCATAAATCAACGAACCCGCGATCGGTTGGGGTAAGCGTTCTTAATTTGCTCAATTCCGTCGATTTTGATTGAATTTTGAATGATTTAGGGCTTGACCCAAATTTTAGGAATTTTCTAGGATTTTTTGAATGACTTTGAGACATTGAACAACCTATGAGGCTAAGAATATGCATGTGCAACTTATTTGATGAAAATTATGAGAATGACTCACTTTTTTCTCGCAAAATGAAGTAAGAATGAGAATTTTCAAAATATGAGACGGAGTTCTTGCCTTGTGCTAGAACTAGGTCAAAATTCTGATTTTCAATGAGAAAACATGATTTTGGAAGATGAAAATGATTCATGCATGCCATTTCTGAAAGAATAATGCTTATGTGCAAAGAATTGTGAAAATTGTGATTTTGTGTTTTAGGAAAGCAATGACGCGTTTCAAGTGATGAAAGGCGTTTTTTGATGCAAATAATGCTAAAAAAAACTTTTGTGAATGCTTTTCTTTTGAAAATAGGTGCATCTTTTGTGAATATATGCATGCTTTTGAAAATGATGAAGGACTGACACTTCTTTTTTTCTTTGTTTTTTTGTGCTTGTCTACAGGAGAACAAGTCTAGAGGACCATCGGAGATAGCAGTTAAGCTTTGGCAGAGGATGCCGGATTTCGAGAAGAATGGGGTGAACCCCAAGAATTTGGTGAGGGCTACCGGTCTGGATGCGTTTGTAGAGGCCATCGGCAGGGGTGTTCACATCACCTCTAAGAGCAAGGGCTTGGTCCAGGCCCTTTCTGAGTTTTGGTGGGACTCTACTCATAGTTTCCACCTGAGCTGGGGAGAGCTGACAGTGACTCCTGCCGACTTCACAGCTATTACTGGCCTACAGTTCACCGGGAGGCCCGTGACTTGGAGAGACCACATTACGCCGAGGAGTTTCAGGCTTTGGTCGGGTTTGAGCTGATTCCCAAGGGGCCGGGGATGGAGCCGAGGAATGTCGAGGTAGCAGTCCAGACTTGCATGCGAGCTTTGCCGCTAATGATGTGTCGCTCACAAGTGGCTAGAGCATTCATATGGTTGATGCTATCAGTCACTATCTTCGCAAATTCTGGGACGCTGGCCATGACTTGCCTTCTCGACTCTTTGGAGGATGTGGATGGGATAGGGACGGTCTCTTGGGGAGAGGCCGGATTGGCGGAGCTCTACTTCTCGTTGGACATGTACAGTCGGAACAAAGCTGCTTCCATGGACTGCTTCTCATTTGCCCTTGAGGTAGTCTCCCTTCTTTTTTCTTTTCTCTCTTTTCCCCGTCTTGAGACTTTTATGAGAGAGAGAATGACCTTTTGATGTTTTGGACATGCAGGCCTGGTTTTGTGAGGTGATCGGGTTCTTCCCTTGGAACCAGCAGAGTGATGTTACCATCTTTCCTGCTATGGTTCGCTGGAGGGGAGATGCGAGAGATAAGTTCACGGGGAAGACCCGGATCACTTTCGACTACAAAATGGTGAGGCCGGTCATCAACAGGGATGGGCATGACGGAGTGGACTTCTACCCTTGGGGGCGGGTATCAGGAGATCTTCTTTGGGAGATGCCATAGATGTGACGAGGCAGAGGAGGTGGCTCACTGGGCCGACATGTGATGTCATTTACTTGGGGGACCGTTTCTCGAGGCAAAGATGGCCATGTCCCTCCATTGGACGCCATTACTCCTCGGGATCCTCCAAAGACGAATGCTACAGCCTGTGGATTGGCCGAAGGAGGATGAGATAGCGAGGTACTGTGCAGGCGTGGCCGCAGAGGAGTACTTTGACATGGACACCCCTACGCCGTGTTTGTGGAGCGGCGCCCGAGACGCCACGAAGCCAGTGAAGCCGGCGGTCACTCAGTGGATATGGGGAGGATGAGCCTATCGACCCGCCGATCCCTCTGCGCATCCGTCCTATGTGGTCCATGGAGTGCCGAGGAGGATGAGGATACCTGTCCCCGATGCTAGGGAGCCCGTACACCTTGCCGCCCGATAGCACCGTGAGTATACTTTTAGGGTCTTATTCCCTTTTTAGCTTTCGCATTTTCTCGCTTTTTGCAATTTTCAGAGATTTTCCCGAGATTTTTCTAAGATTTTTCTTCTTTTCTCGTGTTCCGGCTCGCACTTACGATAGGCCGGTCAAATAGGTAGGGCTGGAAGGACATGTGCCTGCCTCTTCGAGGAAGCCGGCTGCGCTTCGAAGGCGGCAGGGATGCACAGGAGCCTGGGCGCAAGAGACGGCACGTCGGGGGCACGCGTCTACCTCATCGGCCTCGGAATACTCTTCCAGTGCCATGCCTCGGGGCGGGGACCCAACAACGACATTCCGGAGCAATGGCCGAGTACGGGCACGATAATGTCCATTTGTCCGACGTGAGCGACCGGGAGGACTTGATGAGGGAGGCTAGCATCTATGAGTGAGCAAGCGATGAGGAGGAAGAAGAATCTGAGGCCTAGGAGGTCTCTAGGATAGATTTGGAACGAAAACAAACAATGAACAATTTTATGCACAACTTGTTTATTTTTTGCTTTATTTGGGCGCCGATGGGGCGTAAACATTGTATTTACATTTTATGTACTTTTCTAATTTATGCTTTCTCAATTTGCATATTATCTCGAGCCTTGGGGCGACTTTTTTGCTTGGAATTGGGGCTGAAATCGGGCCAAAATGATTTATAATGGTATATAAATGCTTGAATGGCTTACGGATATGTTTTTGTACAGGTTTTGGTTGAAAAAGTGGGGTGAAAACTCCCTTGGGCAGCAACTTTGGTTGCCGCAGAATTTTTTTCTCGCAGAGGGCTAATGTAGCCGTGCGGCATGGCCTTGAGGGAAAATGAAGCCGTGCGGCTTACGGTCTGTCATACGAAATTTGGTTATTTTCCGAATAAAAGCAAGGCTTGGCCATTTCATTTCATTTTCACTCTAGACTTGTCCCAATTGTTCCCGAGCATATTTTGGACCTAAAAGCACCATCTTTGATCACTTTGCGATGGAGAAGCCCGTCGATTGCAAAGGGGGAAGCGAGACCATTTTCTATCCGGTCTTCAATCTTGGGCGAGACATAACTTTCAAAATCACAAGGGACTCGCTTGATTCTTCCTTCAAGATCAAGTCTTTATGGCATTTGAGGGATCTCCCGCCCGATTGGGACCTGTTGAGAGCCGCAAAGAAAGTTACGGGACGTCCGGAGACATGTTTATCGCTTCTCTTACAACGAAATTGTCCCGACGCACGAAGACTTGAGCCTTGATTGGGGGTCCCGAGACCGAGGCTATATCTATTTCGCTGATCGGAGACGTGCCGGTGACGGTAAAGCTTGCATCTTTTCTCGCAGATTCCTCCGGGAGAGGCCGAGAGGATGATGGTAGCCCTGATAGGATTGACCTTTCGATATCCCGGGCGAGTTTGGGTCTCCAGATATGGCTGCGACCACGGTGGCTACGGATGCTTTCATTCTCTCGCGTATTCTCTGTTTTGTTCACCGCCGAGTCCGTGGGGATCTGTCATAGTGGCCTCTTGGACATGGTCGAGACTGCAGTGGCTGGGAAGGATATTGTCCCGCCGGGTTTTGGGAGAGACATTTCATGGGATCGACAGGATGGCTCGGGAGACCATTTCATGAGGTCCGGAGTCCGGCTATGTTGACTTTGTGGTACAGGAGAGGCTCGGGGCTTTGCACGGGGCTTTGCCGACTCGGTGCCCTTGGGTGATTTCTCGGAGAGGTGCACCTAGGCAAGGAACAGGGTAGCCGGGAGCCGATGATGGCTAAGCTATCCACTTCGGACATCCGTTGGTGGATACCACACCGGAGGTTGCGGACTGTGAGGATATTTCAGAGTCTTATGTTGTGAGGGTTCCGTGGATTCTCGCCGGTCATCCTTTATATACCCCGCTTGGTATCCAGCAAGCTTGGGGCTTTACGGGAGGAGCCATTGAGGATCGGGGAGGACATCCTGGACCATGGAGGTGGTGACATTGGACATGAGGGATCCGGCCCGGCTTCTCTTTTTCTCGAGGGCTTGGACACATCTTGCTTTCCCACCCGGGGCTATCTTCGGGAGCGGGAAGAGCACCATCTTGACCACCGTCTACTTGGATTGGTACGAGAGGGAGATGGGAGCGACTCGGGTTATCTTGGAGGATAGACGTCGAGCTTTATTGGGAGCCGGCTGCGACTCGAGTAGGACTACGAGGGAGGCGAGGCTAAGGCGAGTTGCCATAACCGGTCCAGTGACTTGGTCGGAGATATGGAGGCTCGGTACAAGAGGTTGTCCGAGGTCGCTCCTTTGGACCGAGGCTCGCAGGGAGGAGGTGCGGACTCGTGCTCGGATAGAGAGAGCACTCATTGACACGGGATTAGTGGAGGCTCCAGTGAGGATACCAGAGGTCGGAATGAGGGATACCAACATCATAGACAAAAAGAGGAAGAAGACTTGACGGGGCCGAGGAAAAGGGAAGAAGACCAAAGAAGACTCGGCGAATGACGGCGACGATGATCTTTTCTTAGGATTCTCTTATTGCCATTTTGCAAACACATTAGTTTATTTAGGCATTTTATTGTATTTTAGATCTTTGTAGCGAGGTTAGCGTAGTCAAGAGGTAGACCGTGCTTGAACTCATCAAGAAGTTTTTAACTTGTAATGAACAAGAAATATTATTTTAGAAATTAGTCAAGACACATTTCATGGAAATTCAAATGTCTTTTTTTATTGATCAGGACATATTTCATGGAAACTTAATCGTCCTTTTTATTGTTTAGACCGAACCATATATGGCTGCCTACGTTCCCCTTTTACAAGAAAGGCTAAGGGGCTCAGGTCTACGTAGTTCATTCCGGTGAACTAATTTTTTCATGTGCGGCCACTGTTTTTGCCTAGACCGCCCTTTTTGGGGTTTCGGCCTAGCTAGGCATTACTCTTTTTGCACTAAGATTTTTTCTTTTTTTTTTATATGTGCAACCCTGTCTTTTGCCTAGACCGCCCTTTTTGGGGTTTCGGCCCTAATTTGGGTATTACTCTTTTTGCACCTTTTTTTTTTAATTTTTTTCTTTTTTTTTTATTAGACATAGTATCTTCGGAGTTTATCACCGTTGGTGGGTGGACAAAGGGATTGCCATCCAAGTACGCAAGCTTCATGGCTCCTCCCGATAATATCTTCGCACCACATAAGGGCCGATCCAGACGGGTTCCCATTTTCCTGTGGGGTCAGTCTCGGGTAGTGGGCTTTACTTTCGGCACTAAGTCACCCTCTTTGATGTCTACGGCCTTGACCTTTTATCAAACGCTCGGCCATTCGCCTCTGGTAGGCTCGGGTGTGTTCCATGGCTTTTAGCCTTCTCTCGTCAAGCGGTGGCTAACTCATCATGCCGGCCGCGCAACCATTCTACTTCATTGACATCAAGTTTTCCGGGAGGACCCTTAATGACGGGATTTCCAACTCCACTGGTAACACTTGCTTCCATCCCGTAAGTTAGGGCAAAAGGAGTTTCTCCTGTGGGCGTTCGACAGACGTTCGTAGCCCCAGAGTGCTAGGTGCGGCTTTTCGGGCCAATCACGACCACGGGTGGCCATCTTACGGATGATCCGCTCGAGTGTCTTATTAGCAAAGCCTTCCACAGCCTCCATTGGTGCGAGATGCATGCGGGGACGACTTGTGGCGAGTAACTCCGAACTCGAGCTAGAGCGGTCTATCGCAGTCCTCCTTCGAAGTGTGACCCATTATCGAAATGATCTCGTTGGGCACCCCATATCTCGCACATTATGTTTTCTTTGATAAAGCTGGGCCACTTTTTCTCGGAAGTGAGGACCTTGTAGGACTTGGCCTCTACCCACTTGGTGAAGTAGTCGATGGCTACCAACACGAACTCGTGCCCATTGCTTAGGTCGGGGCTATTTTCCCTATCACATCAATGCCCCAAGTTGCAAACGGCCAAGGAGTCGTCATGCGGTACAGGTCATGAGGTGGGAGATAGTTGAGGTTGGCAAACCGCCGGCACTTGTCGCAGTTCGGACGTCTTTGGACGCGATCTGTCTCCATGGAGATCCGGTAGTAACCCATTCGAGGATCACTTGCATCGTGGCTCGGCATTCATGTGAGGACCACAAGGACCATTGTGGACTTCGGTCATCAACTCTCCGGCTCTTTCTTGAGTGACACATAAGAGGAGTGGTCCTTGATAGCGTTTCTTGTACGGGTTGCCTCCTAGGATGACATAATGGGAGGCCAACCTTTCGGGGCTCGCAAGCTTTTGGCTTTGACACCTTCTTTTGGTCTACCTTCTTCGTCTCTCGAAAGCCGACTCTCCGTCTTTGAGGAATTGGTAAATGCGATTGTACCAAGGTTCCTTTATGCGCTCGGGTCCCAGTCCACTTCATACTTAAGGTTGGGGCTTCTCTTCTACCCACTCTGAAGGGCTTTATGGCTTTTCCCTCGGGGATCTCTACCAATGAGGCTAGAGTAGCTAGGGCATGCTCGCGAATCTGTTCTTTTCCCTCGGCAAGTAGTGGAAAGTCACTTCTCCGAAGCTGTCCAGTCAACTCCTCCATATGGGCATGATACCGTTGCGGATTAGGGTCCACGAGTCTTCCACTTGTTGGAGACTTGGTTGATGATCGTGGCCGAGTCTCCGTAAACTTCAAGCTCCTTGACATTTCTTTCTAAGGCGGCCTCCAAACCAAAGAATGCAAGCTTCATACTCGGCGACATTGTTCGTGGCAGAAAGTTCAACTTGAGGGCTATGGGGGTATGCTCATCTTTCGGATCGACCAATAGCATTCCTACACCATTTCCTCTTTTGTTAGCGGCTCCGTCAAAGAACAATTACCATCTATTCTCGTGCTCAACCGCAAAGATCCCTTTATCTCGGGAATTGGGGTTCAGCCCTCTCGTCTTCATTATCGGGGAAGTTCGCCAGGTGATCTCGACAATGCTTGACCCTTGATGGCCTTTCCGGTCACATAGTTGATGTCGTATTCTCGCCAAGAAGAAGGACCACTTCGCTAAACGCATTGAGAGGAAGGCTTGTCAAAGATGTACTTGATGGGGTCCATTTTCGAGACCAAATTCACAGGCGGAGCTTGCATATAATGCTTCAAATTTCCGACTACCCGGACTACCCAAAGACAGTGTCTTTTCACATGCCGAGTAATTGAGCTCACTCCCGTAGCTTCCGGGCCGACAAAGTAAATGGCATTTTCTACCCGAGAGTGTTTCTTTTCCCGAGCAAGCATAGCCCCAACCGCCGTGTTCCGTGGATAACGGTGAGATAGAGCGAAGAGGCTTCGTCTATGTGGGGGCATAGTACCGGGGATGTACTAAGTATGCCTTGATCTCGGTCAAAGGCATCTTGGCATTCTTCGGTCCATTCTCGTGTCCACATTCTTCTTCATGAGCTTGAAGATAGGCTCGCACATAGTGGTCAACCGATTGACAAAACGGCCGATGTACCGCAATTTACCCATGAAGCTCTTGACTTACGTCCTGGGTTTGAGGTGGCCTCATATCCATGATGCCTTTGATCTTTCGGGGCTCAACTTCTATACCTCGCTCCGTGACCATATACCCAAGCACTTTTCCCCTTGTCACTCCGAAGGTGCATTTGCGTGGTTTAATCTCATGGAATCTTTGTCTCAACCTCTCAAAGAATTTTCGTAGGTCAACAAAGTGCCGCCCACTCTCTCCTTTGGAGTAGATTATCATATCATCTACGTAGACCTCAATCTCCTTGTGGATCATGTCATGAAAAAGCGCGGTCGCTGCCCTTTCAGTAAGTAGCCCCGGCATTTTGAGCCCGAATGGCATTACTATATAACAAAGAGGTTCCCCATGGTGTGGTGAAGGCCGTCTTTTCCGGTCTTCCTCGGCCATCTTAATTTGGTTGTAGCCCGCAAAACCATCAACGAAGGATTTGACTTCGTAGTTGGCAAAGTGGAGTCCACCAGATGTCTATGTTTGGCGAGGGTAGTCGTCTTTGGGTCGGCCTTGTTCGATCTCGGAAATCCACACAAGAGCGCACCTTCCCATTGGCCTTGGTTACGGTCACGATGTTGGACAACCATGTCGGGTATTCAATGACTACGATGAACCCTACCCGCAGTAGCTTCTCAATTTCTTCTTTGACTGTAGAGACCATTCCGGCTTGATCTTTCTCGCTTACGCTTTACCGGCTTAGCATCTCGGTGCTAGAGGGATTCTCGTGCTCTACTATCGAACCTGCCTAGCCCGGCATATCCTTGTATGACCATGCAAACACGTCGACGTATTCTCCGAGCGGCTCGATCAATCTGTCCCTTTCAACCCCCCGGAAGAAGCTTCCAATCCGTGTCTCTTTAGGTTCCTCAATAGTACCCAAGTTCACACTTATCAAAACCTCCTCGGCGGCTTGGGCCCGGTTTTCCTCTTTTTCCGAAACCCGCTTAAAGATTTCTTTAATGTATTGTTCGTTTAGTGTGTTTGCATCTTGTTCAAATGATTCATTATTAAGCTGTTGTTAAGTTTTGAGTTAATTTATCATTTGTTAAGTTGGCAATAAGAGGATAATCGTAAAGATTTGTCATTTCATTCAAAATAAGGGGAAAGATGACATCGATTACATTTTCATAATCCTCGGGCGTGAGGCCTTCGGATGACTCTGAGGACTGGAATTCAAAGATTCCTGACTCGACTGAATAGACAACAGTGACTCTGGACCCTACGCTACTTATTGACTCGAGGGGGACTTGACAAGGGTTGGACTGGGATCTCACTCCTTCTTGCTGTTGCCCTGGGGAGTAGCAGTCTTGTCAACGTTCTTCAGAAAGTTGGAGACTTCGAACTGATCAAAAGCTTGCCGGAAATCATTAACAGTGCCGGCATGTGGAAAGATGGTGAGGGGAACTAAAGTAACTTGTTGCAATCTTTCGCCTAGCTCTTCCGTAGTGACTGGACTCATTGATCGAAGGGTCTCGACTCATCTTATCAATGCACCGCCGATAACTCATTTTCTCTTATCGATCTTGGACACCACGACCTTGTCACCGTAGCCAACCAGAAGGGTTGGCCTCGGATAATGCCGATGAAGTCTTCTTCGAGGGGATCTTAATTCTTCCTTGACCGGCTATGTATTCAATAGGCTTTACGTGTTCTCGCTTCTAGATCTACTAGCTTCTCATTGAACTTCACGATGGCCACAAATTCAGCACTTTCGCTTCAAGAGGATCACTATACATGGGGATATCAGGCTGGACTGTGCTTGGGGTGATGGGTTCCTTGACAGGTTCCTTGGAATAACTGACATAGAAGTCGAACTTGCCCGAAGGCTCTCCCAAAGTTTCTACGCTCTTGTCCCCAGCTTCGTATCTTTCCTTAAGCTTCTGCTGTGTGGACTTTGTCTTCTTCTTCTTCCTTGAAGGAGCGTCCTCATTGATCCATTCTTGATACTCATACTCTAAGCAGTCTTCACAATCACACACATCATACCAGATGTGAGGCTTGGGTTGAACTGGGATAGCCCCTCCAATTGCTTGGTCATTACCGTTGTGGATTACCATGTCGGCCATTTTGACACTGAAAAGCTGACAAAACTGAGGATTCTGGCGAACTATCTGAGGATTCTGCGCTAACAAGTCGCTGACCCGGTGTTCTCACCCACTTCTTTCTCGCTGCGGGAAAGGGATAGGAAAGGTTTAGACTCGGGGTAGGTGTTTAGGCTGAAGGCTCAAGCAATATGCAAATTAGAATCTTCAAGTTTACTTAAAACAGTGTCTTTTATTAATATCTATTTGGTTGGAAAAGGGATTCTGCCCTTCTTTTTTCACAACTACTCTAGATCCTGGATCAGTGGGTTCCGTCACTACGTCTATAAGCCCCTCGTATTCCACCTGTATTTCGACCTCCCAGGGTGGACAGCCCCGGGCGAGGGTCCTATAGGGCACGCGGATCCCACCGACCGAGAGTAAAGAACGCTCCTATCGGGTCTAGCGGGTCATAGGACCTTTCAACGCACGAGCGATGCGGATTATAGTCAAGGCAATACCGGGAAAGTCTCGTCTCTCTGCCTTGACGGATCTTTGGCAGAGTTTCGCTTGTGCGAATGACGGTTTCTGACTTTCGGTAATGTCCGAGAGTATAATAGGCATAGGTCGGGCGGAAAAAGCCGGATGACACAGTGTCACATTGAACTTCGTTGCATACGCAGTGCGTGAGTCGGAATCGAAGTCAATGCCGGTCAAGATCTTGCCAGTTTTTCCTTGTCGGAATTTTGGCAGAGCTTCGCTTGAGCGAAAGATCTTTTGATTTTTTTGGCAAAGACTCGGTCTTGACTCTTATGCATTCCGTGCGGGTCAAGGTCAATAGTCAATGTCGGAGTCAAGATCCCACCAATTTTTCCTTGTCGGAATTTCGGCAGAATTTCGCTTGAGCGAAAATCTTGGCTTCCGTTATGAGCTAAGGCTTGACCTTTACGTGGGTATGCAACTGGGCTATATGACACGGACTAGACCAAAAACCAACCAAAAGTCACGGTTTTTTGAAATGTGTGACACGGACTGTGCATTGGTCGACACTGGCTGCCATGGGGAGGTTGGGATGATTCCGTGCGCGCCCGGGAGCATCGTAAGGCTGTCCGTGACTGCAGCTGGAACCACCCTCGGGTTTGAAGGACGTGCGTGCAAAAGTGTACAGGATATATCAGGTGCGCGTAGTGTGCGGTCTCCTAAAAATGTTCCTTTTTGAGTTAAAACAGAGATTTTCAGAAATGTGTTTTAAAGGAATGATTTTCGGGACGGGGGAAAATGCAACACGTAAGCACGTAAATTTTCTGGGAGCCCAGTACCATGGAGCTGAATAGCCCCAAGCTGCTAGGACTGCCAGATTAACCATGATTTTTCCTGGTGGAATTGCCACTGAGGTCGCCCGGTCAGAATCCAATGAGGATTAAGCCGTACGACTGCATGGATCAATTTTCCAGGTTCCACTCCTTTTGCTATTTTTCGGGTTGTTTCCCGTTTCAAAGTATGCACAGATTCCAAGATGCAAATGATGCAATGCATGGTAAAGAAAGCAAGCATGATTAAAGAAATCGGCGACGGGAGTCTAACCCGCTCAAAGGGAAAAGCTTTCTCTTTTTTTTTTTTTCAAAATTGTTTTTCGAAAAGGGATACTGGTACGTGGATTGTTAAACCACCGGTTATCCCAACTCCCACGTCAGGGAGTGTACAGGAAGGGTAAGTGGTTTCCACCTATATATCGAGTATCGATTTTTGTTTTGAAAATAAAAGCTTTTCTCCTTTGGGATATCCCCAGCGGAGTCGCCAAACTGTGAATGTGGTGCCCAAATTTTTGTGTTGGATTCACGCGAGTTTGAAGACATCCGAGTTATTTGAAAAACGGAGTCGCCACGCCATTTTGATTACCTCAAAACTTTGAAAAAAAGGTTTTTACTTGGGTTCGGAGGTTAAGTTACCCCTTGGGAAGAACGTTTGGCGTTCACCCAAAGTGCCTTGCCGGAACAAGTCTCCCAAGATTTCATTAATCGTGCTTGCTTGCGTGCTTTCTTGTGTGCATGTGCTTGAAAATAAGGAGGGAGAATGTCCCAAGTTGTCTTCCGGACGTACAAAACATTTATTGGTTGTCGCTCGGGATTCCTTGGAATTTTATGTATTTGGGATTATGATCCCGTCCTCATCTTATGACTTGTGATCATCGCATTTTAACCTCGGGACCCTCGGCACTTGCGTGATCGAGAGAATGACTCTCTTTTGGTCAAAGATGAGGTTCTTTAGAAAAGGAGGGTCCTTAGCCCATCAATCCTACGCTTTAAGACGGTCGAGCTCGTATAGAGGCTTCATACTCTTTCTTAAGCGATAATCGGAGATATAGGGTTCAAGGTATCCCTTTCTAAAGAAATATGGAACCTTTAATGGAAGGAACGATGTAAAGATAGGATCTTTTACACCGGTCCGTTCAAGGTTGGGGAAAGGGGGAAATGCATAATGAAAAAATGACACTTTAATGAAAAGATGACATTTTTGGGTTGCAAATGATGCACTTAGTTTAAAGAAATAATCTTTATTGCAAATGATGCATAAAGATTTGATTTTTATGCAAATGATGCATTTTTGTTGAAGAAATTGGCATTCATTATGCAAATGATGCATAAAGATTGAATTTTGAAAAGCATATGATGCTAGTTTATGGTAAAGACATGGTCTTTAAAGCAAATGATGCTTGAATAAAGGGTTTTGAATGCAAAGGATGCATTTTTATTGAAAAGATTGGATTTTTATATGCAAATGATGCATAAAAATGACATTTTTATTTGAAAATGGAAGTTTTAGGTGCAAAGGATGCACCTTTATGAAAAAAGACTACATTTTTATGACAAATGAGGTCTTAATGCATGCAAAAGGGAAAGGGGGTGATAAAGATGTGATCTTTAACTATGAATGCCAAGTCCCAAGCAAGATATATGAATGCAATGAGCAAGTATATCAATTAAAAGCAAGGTTAAGGCGTGCGAGGTTACCAATTGCTTCCTTTGCTTCTTTGGTCGGAGCTAGGAGGAGAGATTGGTCTTGGATCTTCAAGGAGGAGGGAGGGAGCTTCTTGGCCTTCTTCTTCACCTTCTTGAGCCTTCACCAATATTCTTCACGTCTTGGGAGTGACTGAGTGTATTGCTATGAATTGTGTGTATTGTTGTTGTTTTTGAAATGGGTAGAGGAGGGCTCTATTTATAGGCAGTCTGGATAAGGCTAATGAAGCCGTGCGACCAGAGACCTTGGGCTAATGCAGCCGTGCGGGCTTATCCACAATGACTCAGCATTCTAGAAACATGCAAGGTGGCATTATTCTAGAACCCTCTTCCTAATTAAGAAAAACGTGTTTCTTAATTAGGAAGGCTCCCTTCAGCCCTTAATTTTAATTTGGGACTGTTCCAGAACATTTCCGGAACACTAGGAAGGTCCGGGGAATTACCGGGAAACTTACCGAAATTGCCGGGAAATTTAACCGGAAGGCATGAGCCAGATTTGGGTACTTACAGCTGGCCATGCTGGATGCCTTTGAGTATAAGCGGCTGGGCCTTTATCCATGGACCCTGGTAGAGTGGGAGGTCCACCATGCTTGGGATGCCACTGCGATGTAGAGAATGCTGGCATCTTTGGAGGGGGATACTATGTATTTGGGCGAGCGAGTCTTCCCACAGCATGGCCGGGGTAGACTGCCATATAGGGTGCCAGCGGATCCGCCGAGGGTGATGTACCCCACCCACTATATTCCTGATGATGATTATGCCGATCTCATGGTGGGTTGTGCGGCGACGGCTCGTGTTGTTCGAGGAGCCTCCTATGCGGAGTTCTTGCCTCGACTGATGGGTCCTCTGCCGGTGGGTGCTAGGCGATCGCTTGCTCGTGGTTCCACCTCTGCCTCTGCCTCAGGTTCATCAGCCCCTAGCACTTCTTCCCAGTATGCCGGCTCTCTGCCCTTCATGCCAGATTTCGGTCCTCTGAGCTACACGTATATGATGGGGAGCATGCCGATGATGGGCCACATCCCGACTCCGGATCATATTCCCGAGGGTTACCGCCTTCCGCCTGATGTCTCCTCGGTATGTTTTTGTTCATATTATCTCCCGTATGCGTCCATATAATTGTATATGTCCGACTTCATCTGAGCATCTCTTTTCTTTTGTTGTCAGATCACTATGTCCGCGGCCGATTACAATCGTGGGGCGAGCAAGATGGCAGGATTGATGGCCCTGGTGTCGGACCTATCTGAGAGGCTGTTCCAGAAGGCATCCTTGGTGGCTTCGACGGTGGCCTCTGTGGTGACTCCTACTTGTGGAGCCAAGAGGTCGAGGAGGGATGGTAGCCCCCATGGTGGTGAAGGCGGAGGTGCCGGCGGCTCGAGCGACTTGATGGCGTGATCCCCTTTTTCTCCCTATTTGTTTTCTGATGACTTGTAAATATTGGCCTTGTGGGCCCAGATAATTTTCTTTTCTATTGGTACCTGTTAGCACGTAGATTGCAACAAAACACAGTTTTCTTAATTCCTAATCCTAGGTCTAATTAGTTAGTTTTTTAACTTTCTCGACTTTCCGTGGTTGGAAATGAAATGGCCACCTAGGCCCCAATTTTGAGCTTGAATTTGGTGTTGCACTGTATGTTGAGAACTGTATGTGCAGGTTATTCGAGACTTGCTTCGTCAAGTCGGGGCTAGATTGTTATTTGTGCAGAAATGTTGCTGTTTTACCGTGGCGATGTATCGCGCGGGACAAGGCATCTCGCGCGAGACACGCTACCCAGGAAAAATTCTTTTCCTTCTCCGAACAGGATTTTGTCAGTTTTCCCTATAAAAACACCCTATAGTCCGGCCAGATAACTCATCCTAGCCTTTCAAACTCTAGAGATATTCTGTTAGGGTGACGTTCTTGTCTTCTTTTTCAATCCTGTGATCCATGGCTTCCAAGGAGATCGCCCCAATGTCCATAATTGTCGATGATTTTTCTTTGCCTTCTGAAGTGATTGAAGCCTTCAAGAAAGCATCAAGAGATTTCGTGAGGTCGTTTCGTAATCGATCTCGCAACAAGTTTATAGCAGAATTCGGATTCAGAATCCTTTTCACCTTGAAGAACCTCCAACCAGATTGGAATCTTTTGCAGGGTGCTGCTCGATTTTGGGATCCCTCTGTCCATCTCTTCAATTTTTCTCTTAATGTGATGACGCCTACTGTGGAGGAATTTGCCATCATCTTGGATATGCCTTTAACTGTTGAGATTTTTGTTCCTAAATACAATAGGAATCATTCAGAGGCCTTGAATGAATTGCTAGGGATCCCCCTTGATACTTGCTATGAGTTGGTTCACCGCAGGTGGGTAGATTGTTCTTCTTTTCCTGCGCGATTCAACAGAGATTCAGATGATGACGCCTTTCATGTCTACAAACGGAAATTTCTGGCCCTTTCTCTTTTCGGAGATGTTTTGTTTACATGCAGGGATGGCTTGGTTGACTCCTAATTGGTGGAAATTGTTCTGCAGGCTAGAAAACGTTCTAGGAACATCATTCCGCTAATTTTGGGTGAAACCCTACATGGTCTTGATGAGTTGCACAAGACCGGTGCCATGACTCAAGGGAGTCCTCTTTTGTTGACTATTTGGCTTAGGGAGCATCTCAAATTGGTAGGTCCCCCATTGGAATATTCCCCGTTCACATATCATATGCGAATGCTGCTGATCAAGGATCTCTCAGTGGATGAGTGGGCTGAGTTAATTGCGAAGAATGTAACTGTGGATATCCTTTGGTGTCCACCTTATTGGAGATTGAACAAGTACATCGCCAATACCAAGGGTTTTGACAGGGTTGTTCTCCCGAGTTTGCGAGATTCCTCCTTTTATTTTCCCAAACGGGTGCTCTGTCAGTTTGGTCAGCAGCAGGACACTTATCTTTTCGAAGGGGCCTCTTGTGGTGTGTCTTATATTGGTGTAGAGTTTGCGCAGGTGCTAGCTCAAGCATGGGGTGAAGGAACTAGTCGGGACCGCTGGTCGAACCTTCGAACTTTTGATGCAAGCATCTTCTTATCTGACAAGTATTTGGATTGGTTCCTTCATACCGGCCACTCTAGTGTGGAGAAGATTGATGATCTGCGGCTTCCATTGCTAGGGGATTCTTTTGTAGCTAGTAGTATTTTGCGAAGGAGCGAGGCTCAGTCTGATCCTGCTAATGTACGAACCGATCCAACCCAGGATTTTCTTGATGGAGATTGGTACGAGAGGCGAGGCAAAGGGATGCCTGGAAAGACGCAAGCTTTAGATAGGCCCAATGTCTTCAAGAGGCTTTCAGAGTACGTCTTTACTCGTCTCGAGGGATGTTCTGCTTCGAAGGGTCCGAAGCGTAAGAAGGACCTCGAAGACGGTGGTGATCATGTCCGCCGGCCTACCAAGTCAATGAAAGGCTAGATCTTAAGGAGTACCAAGAGATTGCTTTAATAGATCAACAGTTTTATTTTATTAGTATTTTCTTTTCAAGATTGTTAGCTTAGCAAATTAGTCGCTGTGGTTAGGATTTCCCTTTTGCTGTTAAAAACATGCATTTGATTAATAAAAAGGACAAATTAGATTTATTTATTTGATTAGACCGAACCCAAAGGCTGCCTACGTTCCTCTTTTACAGCAATTAAATAAGAGGCTCAGGTCTAGCATAGTTCATTTTTTGAGAAAAAAAAAGGACAAAAAATACGGTTTCAGGCCAAAGGGTAATCTCACGCGAGACAAGCCCCACCTTTTTTTTATGCACACCCTTTCTTTTGCCTAGACTGCCCTTTCGAGTTTCCAATCTAGCGGGCTTCTTTTCTTGTGCGAGCTCTAATTTTTGCCTAGGTCGTCCCCTTCGGGATTTTCAACCTAACGAGCGTTTTTCTTTTAAGAGGCCAAGTCACGCGAAGTATTTCTTGAGCTTGTCCATGTTGACTGGCTTTGGTAGCTGATCTTCGTCTAAGTCTACTAGCTGAAGGGCTCCCCCAGAGAATATCTTCTTTACGATGTAGGGTCCTATCCATCTTGGTCCCCATTTGCCTAGCGGGTTGAAAGGTCCAGGACAATGCTCGCGGAGAACTAGGTCGCCCACTCTGATATTCCTTGTCTTGACATTTTTGTTGAAAGCTCTTGCCATTCTCCTTTGGTAAGCTTGAGTGTGCTCGGCTGCTTTTAGCCTCCTTTCGTCTAGCAAGGCTAACTCTTCGTATCTACTTTCTAGCCAGTCGACTTCGTTCACTTGGTTTTCTATGAGAACCCTTAGTGATGGTATTTCCAGTTCTATTGGCAAGACACCCTCCATTCCGAAGGTGAGGGCATAGGGGGTCTCTCCCGTAGCTATTCGGACTGATGTGCGGTATCCCCACAGTGCGAAGGGTAACTTGTCGGGCCAGTCTTTCCCAGTGACTGCCATTTTTCTGATGATGGTCTCGATTGTCTTGTTTGGGCTTCGACTGCTCCATTCGTCTGAGGCCTGTATGGAGATGACTTGTGCCTTGTGATTTTATACTCGGTTAGGAGGTGATCGGTTTCCTTCTCGAAGTGCGAGCCATTATCGGATATCATCTCTTGCGGGACCCCGTATCGCAGATGATGTTGTGTTTGATGAATTCTATAACCTTTCTGGCATTCAAAACATTGTAGGAGGCGGCCTCGACCCATTTAGTGAAATAGTCGATGGCTACTAGGACGAAGTAGTGCCCATTGGCTCCTGTGGGTGTGACCTTTCCAATCACGTCTATTCCCCATGTCGAGAACGGCCAAGGAGAAGTCATAGGGTACAGCAAGGAAGGCGGTGCGTGCTGAAGGTTGGCGTGTATCTGACACTTATGGCATTTCTTGACCATTCTGGTACAGTCGGCTTCCATGGTTAGCCAAAAGTACCCTTGTCTGATGATCTTTTTGGCGAGCATATTTCCGCTCATGTGGGTTCCACATATGCCTTGATGAACATGGTCCATTATTTCTCGGGCCTCTTCCTCGGTGGCACAAAGGAGGTTTCCTTGGGAATGCTTCTTGAATAGGCGGCCAGCTATGATGGAGTAATTAGCGGCAAACCTCTTAAGGGCGATCTGAGTCTTCTGGTCTGTCTCAGGTGGGATGGTTCCATCTAGGTTGAAATGCCAAATATCATGGTACCACGGTTTCTCTTCGGAGTCCTCGATGGTAGCACATTCGGATAACCATTTGTCTTTGCAGTCATGGAGATCTATAACGGCGCAGTAGGCAGGAGTTGAGTGTCGTGTTATTTTGAAGGGTTTGACTGCTTTTCCTTTAAGGATTTCGACCAAGGAACCGAGTGTGGCTAATGCGTCTGCGAACCGATTTTTGTCTCTAGGAAGATAGTGGAACGAGACATCCTGAAATTGTTGCGTCAACTCTTGGAGGTGGGCACTGTATCTTTGAAGAGTTGGATCTTGGATCCTCCACTTCTTCAGGGTCTGATTGATGATTAACTGGGAGTCCCCAAATACCTCGAGTTTG
The DNA here is from genome assembly GCA_022495995.1 of Adenophora triphylla var. japonica. Classification (NCBI taxonomy): domain Eukaryota; kingdom Viridiplantae; phylum Streptophyta; class Magnoliopsida; order Asterales; family Campanulaceae; genus Adenophora; species Adenophora triphylla. Next base: position 121,826 of record JAFEMH010002558.1, on the reverse strand, counting down.
GTCAAGTTGCATTCTAGGGCTGCCTCAAGCCCCGCTAAACAAGCCTCATATTCCGCGGTGTTATTGGTGGCATCAAAGTCAAGACGTATTGCTAGTGGGGTATAGATGTCGTCAGGGTCTACCAATAACATTCCAATGCTGAACCCTCTCTTGTTGGCTGCGCTATCGAAAAATAATTGCCACTTATTTATGTCTTCTATACTCAGGATATCTTCATCAGGGAATCGCGGGTCTTCCCCCTTCGCTTCGTCACAAGGAAATTCAGCCAACTGATCTGCGAATATACTCCCCCTGACAGATTTCTGAGTGACGTAAGTGATATCATATCCCGCGAGCATGAAGTACCATTTAGCCAGTCTCGAAGACAAATTTGATTTGTCTAGGATATACTTCAAAGGATCCATTCTTGCAATGAGACGAACCAGGAAGGCTTCCATATAGTGCTTTAGCCTTTGTGACACCCAAACAAAAGCAGCGCAAGATTTGTCGAGTGGAGAGTAGTTGATTTCACTGCCTTGGAATCTGCGACTGACAAATTAGATTGCATTCTCTGTGTGTGAGGCAGGCTGTTCTTGAGTGAGCATAGCCCCTAGAGCATTGTCAATAACCGTGAGGTATAGCTTTAAGGGCTTTTCCTTGTGTGGTGGAACCAGGATGGGTGAGGAAGTTAAGTAATGCTTAACTTCCTCGAATGCTTCTTGACATTCTTCGGTCCACTCTTGAGGTGCGTTTTTCTTAAGTAGCTTGAAGATAGGATCGCACATAGTAGTCAGTTGATTGATGAATTGACTGATATATTGGAGTCTGCCCATGAATCCCTTTACTTCTTTCTGTGTTCTGGGTGAAGGCATGTCCATGATAGCCCTTATTTTAGCGGGGTCTGCTTCTATGCCGCGCTCTGTGACCATGTACCCTAAGACTTTCCCTTTGACCACTCCGAATGAGCATTTTGCGGGGTTTAGTCTCATCTTGTGTTGTCTCAGTCGATTGAAGAATTTTCTGAGATCTCTGAAGTGCTGACCATCTGTCCCTTTTGAGTGGACAATCATTTCATCCACGTATACCTCTATTTATTTATGGATCATGTCATGGAATAGTGTCATGACTGCCCTTTGGTAAGTAGCCCCAGTGTTCTTGAGACCAAACGACATGACTGTGTAACAGAACGTTCCCCAAGGTGTGGTGAATGCTGTTTTGTGCTGGTCCTCCTCTGCCATGAGGATTTAGTTATACCCTGCGAAGCCATCGACAAATGAGCGGACTTCGTATGCTGCCGTGGCGTCGACGAACATGTCTATGTTTGGTAGTGGGAAGTCATCTTTAGGGGATGCCTTGTTCAAGTCTCTTAAATCGACATAGACTCGTATTTTCCCGTTCGACTTGGCTACTTGTATCGTGTCTGCTAGCCATTCCGGATACTCAATCACTTTGATAAAACCCACGTTCAAGAGTTTCATGATTTCCTCTTTTACTTGTATTGACCATTCCGGCTTAATTCTGCGTAGTTTCTGTTTGACTGGCTTGGTGTTGGGTAGCAGCGGTATCTTGTGTTCTTCAATTGACTGATTCAACCCAGGCATATCTTTGTAGGACCAAGCAAAGACGTCGACATATTCTTTGAGGAGTTGCGTCAAGGTTTCTCTGTCTTCCCCCTTGAAGAAGCTACCGATCTTTGTTTCTCTAGGGTCTTCAGTTGTCCCAAGATTAACCGTTTGCATTTCCTCGTCGTCAACAGGGCCATTCTTTCCACAACTACCTACTTGCTTTGCTAATTCTTTTAAAATTTGTTCATTTTCTTGATCAATCTCATCATATGATTCATTATTAACGTGTTTGTTATATTGATTATTATTAGTTAATTTATCATTCACGATGTTAGCAATCTCAGGGTACTCGGAAAGATCAAAGTTTTCATTAAGGAAGTAAGGGAATACATGCTCGGCCACTGCCTCAATTTCCTCTGGAGTGAGTTCATCAGAGGTGGAGCCTGATTCTAATGTGAAAGTTACAGGGCCTATCTTCCTGCGGGGATGGGGAGAACAACCAAGCTCTTTGATCATGAAGTCTTCATCAACAATTGGCCCACCGGTGACGTGCCAGTTTAGAATTGGCTCATGACATTTCTGTATTAGTCTTGTGTAATCAATAGTTGGAGCGTCCCCCTTGGAGATTCCATGGATTTGGCTGTCTTCTAACCGGCACAGGTCTTCAAACTGTCGCAGCATGTCTTCTCCCAACACAAAGTCCCATTCGCTGGTTATTTCTGCCTTCGTGCCCCGCAAATCTTTAGGGATTAGTGAGATGGTTTCTGCTTCATCTGGTGAAGCATCGCAGTCGCTGAAGATTTCAAAGCCCGGTTGGCGCTTTCCTTTATCGTCAGTCCATAGTTCTGAAACGATAAAGTAGGGGATGCTTTCCCCTTCCCAGACGAAGTAGCCATTGAGTGTCTTTCGATATGGTTCGAGATTGCAATCTTTGACCTTCGGGTTATTGTGGCCTTTGTATGTGGTTCCTTCCCACTTGACTTGAGTGAAGTCCCAGTCTTCTTCGTCATCTCCATCATGGATAGAAGTGATGTATCCTAGACCATGCTTTGTGTGTGGTGAGTGAACCGGTGGTGGTTCCGTTACCCCCTGCAAGTATTTTCCAAGTCACAAGCCAGGGAAGTATCCTTTTGCTTGCATCATTCTCCAAACAGGAAGGTTTCCAGAAAACCGAAGTGCCTTGGAGTAATCATTTTCATTGCAAGTTTCTATGACATTCACGGTACTTTCTTTCTCGATCTCAAAGCCAATAAACAGGAAATCAGAAGTGCTATGTTGTACCTCGAGGATAGGGCTAGCAGTAACCATCTCTCCGTGTATGGTGATTGTTGGTGTAATGCCCTAGGCTTTAGTTATGTTTAACTGAGAACCGTTATGTATCATCTTTATCGTTTAAGTTTATTATTTGATTATTATATAGTTTTCATATTTATTGTAATAATCTCCGTCCCGGATTATTAAGAGAATAATTAGTATAATTGTCAATGGATAATCATATGATGATTATATGCATAGAGATGCACATTGAAATTATGGGTACTTGTTAGAGAACAAGTGACTGGACTTGACCCGTATGAGATTTATGTCATGGTCAAATGTCATAATTAAATCTCATATGGTCACTTCATTTAGTCCTAGACCTGAGATTATCATGACCTTACATATGATGAAAGTCATGTTTGATTTTAGTCAAACGATATCTTAACACGATATTTATAAAGGCTATTTTTGGCATGATCGGATTCATGATGGGAAGGATGATAAGTCAAGATGGAATTTGTCCCTCGAAAGAGAGATGTTTTGCTTGGGCCCCTCGATGAGTGATAATGATGGAAAGTGTGTGGCCACACCCCAATGCGATTGGAATATCATTATACTCAAAGATTGAGAAAGCATTGAACAAATACAAGTTGACGTGGACCATGACTTGTGTTCAATATAACATCGTGAGACAAAGGGAGAAATGGAAGTGTACCATTGGAAACGTGAACTCTTACGTTATATTATTTGGGTAGACATAATGGCTTGCTAGAGTCCGCTTATGTCTTATGAGAGTCGATATGATCGAACTCATTGCCAACATAATATAAACCTATTGGGTCACACACAACTAGAATTAATTGGTTAAACCAAAGGAAGAATGATTGAGAGTTCCTGCATATGGCAACGTTTGTCACGTGACATACCTAGCCATATGGCAACGTTTGTCACGCGACATACCTAGCCATGTGGCAACGTTTGTCACGCGACATAACTAGCCACAGAGGCGGTTTACACTTGTTTCCTAATTTGATTAGGGCACAAACTCTAAATACTAAAGTAGTATAAATATGAGTCTGTAAACAGCCGAAAAAGAGCCGAATTTTTCAATAGAAAATCACCAAAAAGGTTCTCTCAATATTCTTCCATAGGTTTAAGAATCTAGCAATTCTCAAGAACGGTTCTTGGTTCATTCTTACGTGTGGATACAACAATAGAGGGTCTTCGCTCGTTTGACGATCAAGGCCTAGAGTTCCAATCCGAAGATTGAAAGGCTTTGAAGATCGAAGATTGTGATTCAAAATCATACCAATAAATTGTTCGATAGCTCAAGACCGGAAAGCAATTAAGGTTGGTAAAATCTATCTCATAAGAATTCAATTTAATCGTATAGAACGGATCTTAGGGCTTTGGATTTTGTGTTAATTTGATGCTTAATTCTGCTGCGCATGGACCCATAAAACCCAACAGTGATTATCGTATTGTTGTGTCTGAACTTGATACATTGGTGTAGGGAGGAGGGTAAACCCCCTATGTCGTGTAGCCAAGGGCGACCAAGCAGCAAGTTGAAGGATGCCGGGATGTCGATGACTTGAAATTCGATTCTCATTGTGACTTGCCCCATTTTCTACAGGTATCACAACTGACCCCAAAGCGGTTCTAGTAGTACAATCGTACCCCCTTACAGTATGCCCAGATGGCTTAAGGTCTTTGTGGGTGAGGCCTAATGATGATAAGGCCTTCTTTGGAAGGACATTGATTGCAGAACCATTGTCGACCAAATTGCGTGGCATTCGGTATCCATTCACCTTAGCGGTTATGTAGAGGGCCTCATGATGATTGTTCCCATAGGATGGGAGATCCAAGTCGGTGAAGGTGATGACGTTGCCGAATTGTACTTAACCGATCATTTGAGTGAGCTCTTCGGGTGTTGTTTCCGAGGAAATGTTCATTTGAGCCAATGCCTTTTTCAACATCTCACAATGCTTGTGAGAAGCCCCTATGCGATCCCAAACTGAGATGTTTTCTTGTATCTTCTTTAGCTGAGTTAAGAGAGGGTCGTCTGGTTCGTTTGATGATGAAGCTTATGCTTGTTTAGGAGGGTTTTCATCCCTTGGATCTTTATTAATGATCACACGACCGGATCGTGTGAGGAGATTGACTGTTTTAGACCCTTTTTCCTTTTGTTCTAAGATTTCCTCCCAAGACATCATATAACAGAAAGAAGGTTTATTAAATTCAAAAGGGCTCTCATCCACAGTTGTGGCTAGACGAGTAGGGTCCTTGAAGCTACTTTCTACTTCTATCAAATTGACTTCATTGTTTGGTAAAGGATTAGTAACAACATTAGGTAACCCTATCTCTTTATCGTCAAACAAATCTTGGATGACGTCTTTCAAGTGGAAACATGAGTTGGTGTCGTGGCCGGTGAAGTTGTGGTACTTGCAGAAGAGATGATGAGCATGATTGGCAGGAAGATCTTTCTTTGGAGGTCCACCTTCTCTTGGTTTGATTTTTCCATTCTTGACGAGTACCTCGAAGAGTTCTTCTTGAGTGATCCCTTCAAGCTTGTCATAATGTCTATCCCTTTTCTTCTTTTGTGTTGGAGGTACCGCAGAGTACTTACCATTTTCGGGATGATTGAAGACAATAGCATTAATAGAAGTGTCCTTGGGGTTGGAAGAGGAAGAGGAGCTCTTGTTGTAACGTAATCCACTTTCTTTCTTGGCTTCCCTTTTCTGCTTGATGAGGTCATCTAACCGTATACCCGACTTGTGGAGTTCGGCGAAGCTAGGAAAGTAGTTGCCCGCGAGTTTGTCTTGATACTCCTCCCTAAGACATTGTATGAGGATGTGGATTTGTTCGTCTAGGCTGGGCCTATCAACGATTTCATTCAGTTTGGTCCTCCACCTTTTGACAAAATCTGTGAAGGATTCATTCGGAAGCTGCTTTGTTTGTTCAAGATCCCTTCTAGTGGTGCGGTAAGTGGAGTTGTCCTCATACTGTTTTTGGAAAGTACAACTAGCGAGTGGCCAGTCGAGTCTTGTAGAGAGTGGGAGAGTCATGTACCAATCCCTAGTGGCACCATCGAGGGTTTGTGGAAAGCATTGGGCTAACAGGTTGTCATCAACACCCATAGGTAGCATGACCTAAGAGTAGGTCTCCAAATGTGATTTGGGACAGGTGGTGCCATTGAATTTCGCAATGTTAGGTGTTTTGTACTTTCTAGGAAGCTTGGACATGGATTGACGAAGGGTGTCATAATCAATAGAGAGCGAGGCTCCCTTACTCACATCGAGGGATGCAAGCTTCTTTTCCAACATGGCCATGGTGAGGGGTTCGTTCTTGCTTTCCCCTTTGCTTTCTTTCTTGGATGTGTAGCTCTCGTTGTCAGAGGAGGAAGATGATGAGCTAGACTCGTACTTCTTTTTCTTGCTTATGTTTTAGCGGGGACCCTTGGACTTCTTGGTGTATGATTCCTCTTCTTCGGAGGAGGAATCATTTTTCTTCTTCTTTTCTTTGTTGGCTAGTGCTGCCCTAAGTTCTTGGATTTCTTCTACAAGAGTGTGTATTTGGGTAGCTTGCACTTCTAGGCGATCATTGGCTTCTTCCAGAAGTTTGTGGTTGTTTTCAGACAAAGTTTCATTACCCGGAATATCGTCGATGCCGGACATTGTGTTGGGAGTCTTGAAGTTGAATAGCTTCGGAAAACTGACAGAAGAGATGCAGAGATGACGTCAGGATCATATCTAGCCCCAATGAGTCGGAAGCAGGCTTAAACGGTTCAGGCTCAATTACAGCAAACAGGGGCATTATCTCGCGCGAGACATGTAGTCCCGCACGAGACAATCACACGGAAAGTCGATTTTTATTAGACCTAATTTTTGGTTGGAACGGGGAATCCGTTTTGAGTGGTTTCTAAGGCCTTTATCAGAACCTAACGACTAAGCAATCAATCCGATTTTTTGTAAAACAAAGCCATGTAAGATTTTTTTTGAAGGATATATATTTTTTTTCTTTTAAAGGGACTTCCGAAAGGGTCATTCCGAAGGGACTTTTCTGAAGGGACTTTTCTGAGGGACTATTCCGAGTCCTTCTTTATTGTCAATTTTACATGGCTTTATTTTGGTCAAAAACAAGAAAAGATCGCCAAGTCAAACCGACCGGTCAGGGAGTGTTCCTAAAAAGACAATCTATATGAAAATGTGGCGATGCAGGGCTAGAAGGCTAAGCTCCCCGCGATATGTCAATCTAGATGGATTGAATACGCGGAGTGGGATGATCCAACTTCGGAGAGACCGGCGACTAGGTGGTTACCGTCATCCGTCCTTAGTGTGGGTCCCGGGTTTATAGAGGGTAAGCAGTGCAATGACAGATATATCATGAGTGCGCGTGTGTGATAGTCAATCTAGGTGATAGATAAAAATAGAGATTTTTTTTTGAAAACAAAAGAAAACAAATAGCGGCCGCACCAAGTGGTTGCCTACGTTTCTCCCAATTTAGGAAGACTCAGGCCGTCGTGAGAGAGATGAATAAATTAATTACAACTCCCGCATCCCCAATGGACCGGACTTTAATAAAATAAAACCCAATCGCACGCAGTTTATAATTAACAATCAATTATTTAACTAAAATACGGATTCGAGTTCGACATCTTAAGGGAGACCTTAAGATGAGGGAACTCTATAGATAATGAATTCTGGGATCCCCCTTGCGAGTTCGACTCTCGTCTTGGACTGTGAGATGAACAGGGAAAACCAGAAAACCACAGATTGCCGAGGAGACGTCTCGCGCGAGATAAGATATCTCGTGCGAGATATGCCTGATCTGAGAACAAAAAACAATTTTTTTTTTTTGAAAACCTCTCTTTTTATTTTGATTCAAGTTTAAGCCGCTTAATTTTATTGTCCCCAGCGAAGTCGCCACTGTAGCGTCGAGTGGATTTTGATTATCACCTTTTTATTTATCTTTTGAGTCGCCACCTATATTATTCGTTTGGAAAACATAGAAAAACCATTTTGAAAGAGATTTCGGGTTCGGGGCTTAGGTTATGGAATGGGAAGGTCAAGGAGCACCCATTCCACCCAATCTGGAGATAGGTCTTGCTAAAGAAAAGAGAGGTTTTCAAAAGAGAAGAAGATTTTAAATAGAAAAGAATAAAATAAAGATCCATTTAACGGGGTTAAACGGAATGTAGGATCGATTGCTTCGAGACCATCCCCATGATTTGGGGAGGCTCTAGGCCGATCCTAGATTCTATGTATTTATACCACTCTAACAATCAATTAGAAAGGAAATAGGGGTTACCTTGCGTGAGGTGATTCGGGCAGAGTTTCGACTCAAGTTTAGAATTGAATCTTGATATGGACAGAGCTTCGCCTCAGTCCTTGACTAGGATCTTGATGTTTGTTTATCAAAAAGGTTGACAAACAAAATTTGAGGTGATTTTAGGGGTGATTTACAGGAATATTTCAAGGAGAGAAACCAGTAAATGTAGGGGGAATATTGGGATTGTGGACCTCTGAAATACTGGAAGTCACCAAGTATTTATAGGTGTTGGAGAGGTGTAGGTGGAGAGGTAAAACACTCCTAGGAAGGTTTCAGACTCCAAAATCATTGGTTGGCCGGATGGATAAAGTTTTATCCTGAAAAGTGGTTAAAATCGATGAGGAGACTGTCATCTGCATGCTGCAGAACACCAATATCTCGCGTGAGACATGCTATTCCACGCGAGATATTGCAGTCTGTGGACAATTCTGCCCTTCCCTCGTTATCTCGTATGCAGTTTAGTCCCAAACTAACGGTGGTTAGCCAAAATTTAACGAAACATGACGAAATGGTGGATTTCTACTTCTTGACTCAAAGCGAGACTTAGAGTGGTATAAATGTGATCCGATGGGTTCAGAATGGGGTGTCTACAGTGTGCATGTCATTCGGGTCTACTAATACCATCCTGATGCCGTTACCTCTTTTGTTCGCTGCACCGTCAAAGAATAGCTGCCACCGGTTGCCACTTTCTACGACAAAAATCCCTTCATCTGGAAACAGAAGATCTGGTCCTCGGGCTTGTGGCCGGGAGAGTCGGCCAGCTGATCTGCCAAAGCCTGTCCTTTGATTGCTTTCTGGATCACATATTTAATATCAAACTCTGCTAGGAATAAGGTCCATTTTGCCAGTCTGGTGGAGATACTGCCTCTATCGCTCTAAAACAGGTACTTAATCGGGTCCATTTTGGAGACCAGATGTACTGTGTGGGATAACATGTAGTGCTTCAATTTTCTGACCACCCAAACCAGAGCTGCACATGTCTTCTCTAGGGCAGAGTAATTCAACTCGCTACCTTGGAATTTGCGGTTGACAAAATAGATGGCGTTCTCAACTTTGGAGTCCTTCTTCTCTTGCGCCAGCATGGCCCCAATAGCTGTATCTGTGACCGTCAAGTATAGAAGTAGGGGTTTGCTCCCATGAGGTGGACAGAGAATGAGAGGATTAACAAGATAAGCTTTGATTCTCTCGAAAGCTAGTTGGCATTCTTCATTCCAAATCACCTCCTGATTCTTCTTCAGCAGTTTGAATATTGGCTCTCACATGGAAGTCAGCTGGTTGACAAATCGGCTGATGTACTGTAGACGGCCCATGAAACCCTTTACTTCGGAGACAGTTCTGGGCAGCTTCATTTCAACAATTGCCTTGACCTTTCTGGGATCTACCTCAATGCCGCGCTCTGTGACCATATATCCCAATACTTTACCACGGATAACTCCGAAAGTGCACTTGGCTGGATTTAATCTCATGGAGTGCTCCCGAAGCCTATTGAAGAACTTCCTTAGATTGGTGAAATGCTGTCCATCTGACCCCTTTGAGTGAATAATCATATCATCAACTTACACTTCAATCTCCTTATGGATCATGTCGTGGAACAGGGTAGTCACGGCCCTCTGGTAGGTAGCCCCAGCATTTTTAAGTCTAAACGGCATCACTATGTAGCAATTAGTGCCCCAAGGAGTGGTAAATGCTATCTTTTCCTGATCTTCCTCGGCCATTTTAATCTGATTATAGCTCGCAAAGCCATCGACGAAGGATTTGACTTCATAGTTCGCTGTTGCATCTACAAGCATGTCAATGTTCGGCAAGGGGAAGTCTTCTTTGGGACTAGCCTTGTTGAGGTCCCGGAAGTCTACACAAACCCGTACTTTTCCATTTTCCTTTGTGACCATCACGATGTTTGCCAGTCATGTCGGATATTCGATCACCTTGATAAAGCCTACCCGTAGGAGTTTCTCAATCTCCTCTTTGGCCTGTAAGGACCACTCAGGCTTGATCTGCCTCAGTTTCTGCTTAATCGGTTTGATCTCTGGATCCAAGGGTATCCGATGCTCCACAATAGATGTGTCCAACCCAGGCATGTCTTTGTAGGACCAGGCAAAAACGTCTACAAACTCTTTAAGCAGCTCGATCAGGGCATCCCTCTCAACTCCGGAGAAGAAGCTACCAATTTGCATTTCTTTAGGTTCCTCAGCTGTTCCCAGATTCAGCGTTGTCAATATCTCATCGGCAGCTTGGGCCCGGCTTTCCTTTCGCTGGCAAACCTGCTTTGAATTATTTTCTAAAATTTGTTCATCTATTAAGTCTGCATTATCTTCGATTGATTCTGGCTTAATTATTTTTAAATCTTGATGATTATTTTTGGTTAAGTGCTCAATCGTTAGATTTGCAATCACGGGATACTCAGAAAGATCGACCATTTTATTAAGAGCGAATGGGAAAACAGTGTCTACAACACGACGACGGTCTTCCGTCGTGAGGACGTCAGACCGATCAGAGGACTCGAACTCAATTACAAGGGATACAGGGGAACGACTTAAGACACGGGGGACAAACTTAGACGCAGGGGGACTGGGATGAGGCTTGAGCCCAAGTTTCTTGATCATAGTCTCCCTGTCAGCGACCGGTCCTTGAAATGAAGTCCAATTCTGCAACGGCCTCTCTGTAACTGTCTCCAGAATGCTCGGATTCACAACTGGCCCATTCCCAAATTCCTACATAGCCACTACCTCATCATTCGAAGAAAAATCAATCAAATCTCGGGGATCTTTTGTAACAACAACCCTTTCTGCCGGTATCTCCTCTGGAAACATACCATTCTCAGGCTTTGACAGCCCCTGATCTTTGAACAGATTTGCCAAATCGCCATCCATGTCTACAGGGTCTGCACCGCAGATCTTGTGTATCACAGGCTCGTCTAGAGCAAGCTTCTCAAACTGATTGACATAATCGGGTCCCCAAAAATGGTAGTTGTTCTCATATGTGGTAGTAACGCCTGGCCTTCTGGGCATACTGACGAGCATTTCCTTCACTGGGTTCTGACTGGTGGCAAACCTTCGTATCATCTTCACCCTTTCTTCCATTTGATTCAGATTTGGTCCCGGGCAAACGAACATTTCTCCATCCTCTTTGACAAAGTGCTTGTTTAGGGACCAGCTATAAGGGCGCATGTCAGGCCTTTTATATCTCTTGCCGGCAGCTAAGGTCATCCTTTCTTTGAGCGCTTCTGCCTTATCATATGCTTTGTCCTCTCCAGTCACAACATATCCCAAGCCTCGCCTGTTTCTCTTGGGTTCCGGCATCACAAGATTACACGGTCCCTGTTGTCGTTTTCCTAGCCCCAGGCCAGGGATGTAGCTCATGCCTCTCATCATTTTCAACATGAGAGGAATCTTGTTCGAGGAAGTTGTTAAATCGATAGTGCAGACCTTCCCTTTAGGCTTTTCGATCGTGAAACCACTGAGCATCAGGCTCTCTTGGTCAAGCTTGATTTCCATCATGGGCATGGTGTTGGTGCTGGTCTCCCCAATAGTGACGCTATCCCCGTAAATGGTTGTCAAAACCCCATCTTGCACAAACTTCAAACATTGGTGGAGGGTGGAGGCTACCGCTCCGATTTCATGAATCTATGGCCTGCCCAATAACGCCGAGAACGTGACAGGGATGTCGATGACCTGGAATTCTACTGCCATTTCCTTGCCCCCGAATAACAGATTCAAAGAAACAATCCCTAACACTGCTCTGGATGTCGAATCGTAGGCTTTTATAGTTTGATTGGATGGCTTAAGGCTCTGTGCGTCAATGTCTAGCATGCTCATTATCTTGGCAGGAAGCACGTTAATGGCTGACCCGTTGTCCACTAACACATGGGGAATTCGACGCCCCTCCAAGGGCACGGTGATGTGCAGAGACTCATTATGCTTTGAACCGTAAGCAGGCAAGTCCAGGTCTGTAAAAGTGATAATGTTCCCATACTGGGCTGTTCCAATCAATTGGCATGCCTCATCGGGAGTGGCATTGACGGACACCTTGGTTTTGGATAGAGCCTCTTATAATTTTAGCTTGTGGGGGTAAGAAGATGTAAGCAGAGACCATAAAGAGATATCAGCTTGGGTTCTCTTCAACTGCGTCAAAATTGGGTCCTTCTAGACTTCTTCCTTTCAGGCTGATCTGTAAGGATCCCGAGAAGCTTGGGGATTCGAAGCCGCAACTCCTTTGCCTTTCCCGGATGGATCAGCACTATCCATTCCCAACATTATTCCCGACTGTGTCAACAAATTAACTTCTTGATCATTCTCAACCACAAAATTTTGGCTAGCCTCTTTGAGTTCAGCTAATGTAAGCAGAGCAGGGCGAGTGATGTATGGCCACGTTGCCTGTCTTATCTCATTCACGGACAAAGGCTCTTCCAAGTTAGCTGCTATCCTGAGCTCCTCCAAAGAGATGGGGGACTCTCTGGGAACTACGAAAGAAATAGCGTTGACAACCAAATGCTCTTCATATTCATCATAATCAGCAGCATTATTTAAATCATACAAATCATTAAGATACAAGACGTAGCAAAAGTTGTCTTTCATTTCATTGAAATAAGGATTTACATCAGTCATGACTTTATTATAATCACCACTAGCTTTTCCATGTACAGACTCCCCAAACTCTATTACATTCACGAAATAATCTTGACCAAAATCGATGAGGTTCACATTGTTGCTGGGCAGAGGGTTGTTGACGACGTTAGGACGAGGGGACTTTTCGATCTTCTTTTCATCCACAAGGCCTTGGATAATCTTCTTGAGTGTGAAGCAAGCATTGGTGGTGTGTCCCGGGTACTGATGGAACCAGCAATATTTTCAGTCGAGATTGAGATTAGGATAAGAGGACTGTAGTTGTCCAAGGGCTTGATCATACCGGTCCTGAGCAATTCGTTGTAAACCTCTTCCGTGGTCATTCCCAAGTCATCAAACTTTCGTTGCTGCTTCAGCTGGAATCTTCCTCCATTATGCCCATTATTACCTCCTCCTTGCAGGTTATTGACGCTGCTGTCCTTAACCACTTCTCTTCCTTTGGGTGCCATTGCAGAAACTGGGTTAGGTGCCCGGTATCGTAATCCTCCACTTCCGCTACTACCACCAACATTCATACCCGGGGTTTGGTTAAAAAGCCTGTTCTCGCTCCGAGCGCCCATTCCGACCATTTCTCGTAAATCTGGATACCAACCCTTTCTAATGGCCTCTCTTAACACAGGTTTGACACATGATAGGAAAATATCTTTCTGATCTTGAAGGGGGATTGGTTCCGAAAGCTCATTAAGTTTGGCATTCCATCTCTTGTAGAATTCTGTGATCGACTCATCATTTTTCTGAATGGTGCCCACTAGATCGTCTCGGGTAGTACGCCACTCTAGGTTTCCTCTATATTTCTCCAAAAAAGTTTCGGTGATCTGGCTCCAGGTGGAGCGACATTCTTGCTTGAGGGCCAAAAACCAAGTGAGCGCTGGACCTTTCAAAGTCAGATGAAAATTAGAAGCCATAAACTCCGGTGTGTAACCCATCGCGCCCATCGTCATGACATAGGTGTCCACATGAGTCTTTGGGCAGGCTGTGCCATCAAAATCCATCTTTGGCATCTTGAACTTATGGGGAAGAGGTGTTAATTGAGTCGGGTCAACCACCTTGAGGCCACTGGAACCCACAGTCAATCTATCGATTTGCTGTTGCATCTGCTTCAATAATGCTGTCACTTCCGGAGTCAAACCCGGAATTAGGGGAATAGCAGGAACCACAGTCGAAGACGGCACAGGAAATTCTTGCATCTGCTTCAATAATGCTGTCACTTCCGGAGTCAAACCCGGAATTTGGGGAATAGCAGGAGCCACAGTCGAAGACGGCACAGGAAATTCTGAAGCACATCTGATGGGCAAGGCAGACGAAGGAAGACCGAAAATACTGGGAATGCTGATATTGCTGTCCAATAGACTAACTAAGCTGGGAATCCTATTCCCGTATATGTTGTACCCATTAAACTGAACACTTGGATTCTGTGGACCAAACTGCACTGATTGACCTCCAAATTGACCATGGGTAGAAAATCCGATACTGATGCAAGGAGCTGAATATGGGGTGGAACCATACAGATGCTGGGTGAGAGGAGAACAGACTGCGGGCTGAGAGAAGTTGCTCTGGAACTGGGACTGAGAATACTGCAGAATACTGTCCTGACAAATCTGGTTTCCTGACAGACAGTACTGGTTGGATTGCTGCTGATTAAGCTGAACATACTGATAACTATCTGGATACATGATGCACTGGGATTGGGAATAGTTTCCTTGGGACTGGAACCCGTACTGAGCTTGCGGCACTTGGGCATTGGGAGCTGGTGAGGAAGTGAGATTGAAGAAGTTTGATGGTTGGCCACCGCTTTTGTTGAAACCCTGTTGAGCAACTTGACTATGAGTCTGAGAGACTGGGAGAGGAACCCTTCCTTGGGTGTTCATGGCTATTTCCGGAGATGGCATCCGATCCGGGCGAGGAGCATAACTTACGGGAGGAGGCATATCATGGTAGTTGAATTGAGCAGGTGCAGAGTGATGAGTAGATTAAACAGGAGAGCTAGATCCGATCCCGTTATTACCCTCTTCGGTGATTTCTTCGTAAGAATCGTCCTCTTGGTGGAGTACCGCGATTCCCCTGGCTCTCATGGCCTCGATGAAATGGGCGTGGGCTTCCTCCTCTCTAGCCTTGGCGTTTTGAGCCAACAAGCGGGCTTCACGTTCCCTGGCCAAAGCAGCTTCTAAAGTTATTCTCAATTCTTCTGTAGATATGTCATTCAAACCCGGTTGACCCATCGAAACTGAACCTCCAGCAGACTGAGCAGCAAACATATCACCATTCCCAGCCATATCTGATCTTGAACTGACTGAAACTCCCGAAACTGTTTGAACTTCTTCAACAACACGGACCAAACGAGCTCCCGGAACAGATGAGCGGATCCAACTCGCCGTAGCTGCAGGGGTAGATACGGGTTTATAAATGGAGGAAAATTTTGAGGAAATACGGGAGAGGGAAAGGAAAAGAGGGACGGACTCGCGCAAACAATTATTTATCTTCAAGTATAAATTGGTATTTTAAATCCTAAAAATGGTTGGGAAAGGATAAGCCTTTATTTATGCAAACTACACCTTGGGGAAACCTAGGGATGCAACATTCAATCACACTAAATGCTTTGCATTTGAAATCAATAATAGGTAATGATACCTAACCAAGACCTAACACGATGTGGGACAGAGAGGTTGTCCAAATTTCTGGGAAAATTTGGGCAGCATAACGGGTATTCTCGAAGAATTTCAAAGAAAAAATCCGGCATGACCTCTCGTCGGTGCATGGTGACAATGCGGCATGATCTCTTGTTAGAACACGCCACGAGAGTGACGTGTCCTCACGTGAAACCATGTTGCATTGGCAACATGCCCCCAAGGTGCGAGGTTTTGGGGAAGGTATAAGGACCTATAGTAAATTTCAAAAACAATTAATTTTAATGTGATTAAAACGTTGCATCAAAAACCAACCTTGGGTAAGCTTTAAGTGTGGCCCCACCTATAACGCACAAGGGGGATAGGTTTGATATTAGGCGCTCAAGCGTAGGCGACATACATCACCGTCTGCGATGCCGTCAATCGCACCCGAGGGTTCTAAATCTATGTGGGATAGTGTGCGGATGACTATGATCTTTTATTTATGAAAAACAAAAATTTTTATTTTATTATTATTTTTTAAAAAGAAAACACACACGCTCTCACAGAGGATAAGGGATACAACAATCAACTGAGCTATTTTGATTCAAGGGACTGCCCTCAAACCAGCTTCTGAAGACATGTTCAGTGACCATTCCTGTCGCATGACACAGGACAGCATGGGATAGAGATGTCGCACGACCAGGGTGGTCACTGAACCAGAACCCTGCATAATGAAATCAGCCCCTGCCTCTCCATGGCAACGGACAAAGCATAATAACTAAAGCACAACAAGATGGCCACAAAAGACATACAAAAGGCTCACAAGTCTCATAATGCAATAAAACGCATGTACCACAAAATATCATCAAGGATGCTCACAAAAATGGATATGTTGGATGTTTAATTGAATGAAAGCTTGACCCTCTCAATTTTGAAAAACAGGTTTTCAAAAAGTGTTGTCCCCAGCGGAGTCGCCACTGAATGTGCGCTCGCCCGAAATTTTGGATTTCGATGATTAAAAAAAAAAGAAAAGGAGTCGCCATGCCATGTTTTAGAGGTACACTTTGAAAAACCTTTGAGAGAAAATGGGTCAGGGGTCAGGTTACGTGTTGGGAAGAACCGAGAGTTCACCCAACACGCCTCGTCCGTGGACGAGTCTTTCTAACTAAACATCCAAGTAATCCATAAACGCGTGCAAACATTGATAATGAACAAATGTGGTAAACATGAATTTTATTGATTTGAACTTGGAACTTACAACTTGTGAACCATTTATTCGGGGAGGCCACATCCCATATGCACAGATCAGAACAGATTACAAGAGGAAAATGGTCCCTGCAAACAGACATAGAGTGTTGCGTGACACATGACATGCATGGCTGAATGTGTCGCGTGACACAGGATCAACCAAACACGATGTGTTGCGTGACACAAGACGTCCGTATGCAGATACCTCACAGCTTGAACACAGAAGAACAAACAACCAACATAGATATAACTATACTTCCAGATTAACTTCGGAATGGACAAATTAACAACAATTCAACCCAGGGAGTGTGGATATGGATAGATCCATACCCCCTTGGGATCTAAACACCAACTTCCACAATAATCAAACCAAGAGCATCCAATTATACAAATCAACTATGTTAAACAGAGAGATTGCAATTGGGATTCAGTAATCAAGATGGATAGAGTCTGATTACTGAATCCAAGGAAGATAGAATGATGGAATTATCAAAGTAGCAAAGTAGGAGAGAGTGAGAGAGGGGAATTGAGGGTGTTACCCTTGTTGATTCCACGAATTCTTTACCAAGTTAGGTATAGAATTCTTCAACAACTGATTCTGGTCTTGGTGAGCTTGAGAGGATTGGTTGATGGTAGATCTAAGAGGTGATGGAGGAAGTGGGTTGAATTGGGGGAAATTGGAGGTGGATTAGGATGATAGAGAGAGAGGTGTGTGTTTAGTGTGTGTGTTATGCTGTTATTTTGGCAGAGTAATAGTATGTGAAGTTGGGATCCATTTCTAAGAGGGGTAGGGTCTTATTTATAGGCTGCAGTTGATGGTCACAGTGTGTCAGACGACCTTCTGTAACCATTTTCCAAGCCTCGACTTATCGCGTGACACAAGGTGTCACCAACTGCTTTTGGCGCCAAAACCAGTTTCTGGAATATTCAGGGATAATACCCAAAAGGTCCAAAAAGGTTTATTCCCGGCAGGTCCTTTAGCACGAGCAAAGCACCAAAAGGTACTTCCTTCATAAGAAACTTATGGAATGTTTCCAGAAGTCTCGGAATAGACCGG
The DNA here is from genome assembly GCA_022495995.1 of Adenophora triphylla var. japonica. Classification (NCBI taxonomy): domain Eukaryota; kingdom Viridiplantae; phylum Streptophyta; class Magnoliopsida; order Asterales; family Campanulaceae; genus Adenophora; species Adenophora triphylla. Next base: position 104,161 of record JAFEMH010002558.1, on the reverse strand, counting down.
AAATTTACCAAAATGCCCCTTAATGCAATTTTATCGTATTAAAATGCACCTAAAAGGGTAGCGAATTGGATTGGCGTACTTACAAAAGTCTGCAGAAGGGCCTCCATCTCTGTTCAACTCCCTTTTCCTTAGACCGGAAGGTATTCACACTATCACAGAGTTCTCTGAAAAAAATCATGGGCCAATGATGCTTGATCTCACTGTATACGGCAGAACAATACATCCATTGTTGGGATGTAAAGTTGTTGTGATTGCCAGTCTTGCCACATATGGATTTTCCCACCAGGAAGCACAGGTGGCTCATCAGCTCACCAAAAGCTTTTCTGGGGATCTTCTTGTAATTCCCAACCAAGGTTTGAACTCCAGCAGTTGTGGATGCAATGGCATCTTGAATGTCTTGGTCAACTGATTATGGGGAATAAGGAACTCTAAAGTTTAAGGTGCTCCTTATGTCAATATAATCGATAGAAACTTCTAGTCCTTCCACATTGGCAGTGAGGCAGGAAACCTTTTATCCATCTTCTAAGATTCTAACTCCAAGCTTGGCATCAGAATAGAATTGATCCACGATGGAGGGGATGATGAAGGTCTGCTTCTTTGTAAAGAGGGGAAGGATTCCAGATGCCTTCATCTTCCTAATCAACTCCTTTCCAAGGGCATCATGCCTTAGCTCAGCTTCATCAATTTCCCACCCTGGTAGGAAGGTGTTAGGATCCTACAAAATAAAACATTTAAGTTAGATCCATTTATGGATTCACAGTTCACAAGCGGTTTGAGCACCCATGCGGTTCAGCAATGGTGCGGTTTGAGAAGTGAAATACTTCAAACCCCAAGTGAATTATGAATACAAGGAAAAAGAAATAAACATAAAGATTTGAGAATAAAATTACTAGAACGTGGCATTGTAATCCAAAATTATCCCACACTTCCAATAAATGCCTGTTGGGGAAGGTCATGGTTTCCAGCCTACTCCCTCCGTCCCATAACAAGCGACACACTTTGCCATTTTGGGCATCCCACTGATAAGTCACACTTCCTAAACTGGAAAAGAATCTTTACTATTTCCTCCACTCATTCTCTCTCCTACATTATTATAATACTCACAACACCATTATAATTTACTATTCTCTCCACTCATTCTCTTTCCTACTCAACTATCTACACTCACAACACATCAACCTTTTCACTTTTTTCTTAATTACCATGCGGAACAGTAACTGCGTCGCTTGTTATGGGACGGAGGGAGTATATACTAAGTAAAATCTCAAGAAAACAAAATGAAAGAAACAAATAGCATGCGGTTTTAAAGTATAAGCGGTTTCACACAAGCAAAGACAACATGTGGTTTTTGAAGAAAGTATGCATGCGGTTTCCAACATGCGGTTTAACTTCAAGTGAACATGCAGTTTTAACTTGCGGTTTAGAATTGGCGGTTAGACCTAAGCATGCGGTTTGAAAAATGAGGGTCAGATGCAAAATCAAATCCAAAATTTTTCAAAATATTTTCTAAGTATGGAAAACACTATTAAAAATTATGAAATCCAAAACCTAAGAAATTTTTAGAAAAGCATATGAACTTCATGAAGAACACGAAGAATAGTATGAACGTGAAAAACAGAGACATTCAAAAACCTAACCAAAATTGACAAATAATATGTCAAAATGATCACATTGGGAAAGGGAATAACAATATAACATTAAAAGTTCAACCATTGCCCAGAATCACCAAGAAATCAAGAAAAACAAAAATGGGTTTTCGAAAATTGAAAACTGAAATTGACAAAATCGGTAGCCAAAACAAGTTTAGATCATCAAATAAACTTGAGCAAGAAACAAGATCAAAATCATCCAAAATAATTTTGAAGAATATGAACAGTTTCTTACAGTTCATCAATGGCTATTTTGAAGAAATTAAGAGTTTAGAGTTAGAGATTTGTACCATGTCATTGACTGGTTTCTTGGGGGATCTAGGAACTGCAGATGCTCTTTGTCTTTTAGAAGTCATTTATGATTTTAAGGTTTGAAAATGAGGGTTTTTAGAGAGAGAGAGTGGTTGAGAAAACTGAAAGTACAGTTTGCAGAGAGATTACAGGTAAAGGGTCAATTGTAGCATAGGAATGGATATATATAGGTGGTTATGGGTGGAGTACAGATAGCATATGATGTTTCCACTTCCCACTAAGTGTACCACATGCACACACTCCCACCATGAAACACCCTTTCTGCTTCTACACAGACCCCTATGACAGTTGACAAGAGGCTTTTTAATGCAAATATTCATTTTGCATTAAATGCCATTAAATGCATTTAAATTTTGAAAATACGTGGGAAAATATTTGCTAAGATACCCTTATGTCAAAATAAAGACCAAAAATAAAATAAGGAAAACATACCTGAGGTCCACGTGGCCGTCATGCAAAAAAAATGGAAAATGAACAGTTTTTTTTTTTTATTTTGTAATAAGGATAAAAATATTAAACCTAATTGAAGCTTCTTTAAAGTTTAGAAAGTGAAAAACATTGAAAAATATTATATGTGTTGAAACGCGGTTTTGATTAAGCGGTTTTAAAACTGCATGCGGTTTTGAAAATATAGGCGGTTTAGAAACTGCATGCGGTTAGAAGTTGCATGCGGTTTACCTCATGCGGTTTGTCCACGCGGTTTCAACAAGGGTGAGGTTTGAAACCTCAACAGGAATTTCAACCTAAAATTCACATACTCAACACACAAGTTAATAATAAAAATATGGACTTATTTAAGTTCAAGCATACCCATTTCTCCTCTGAGGAAAGAAAACCTCTTGGAGTCAAGAGCTTTGGTGAGGATATCAGCAATCTGGTTATCTGTCCCCAGATACTCTAGATGGATATTCACCTTTTCCACATGGCCTTTGAAGAAATGATACTTGATGTCTATGTGCTTGATCTTTGAGTGCATTACAGGGTTGTTGGAGACTGAAATTATTGATGTGTTGTCACACATGATTGGACAATTTCCTTCATTAATTCCATAGTCTGCCAACTGTTGCTTCATCCAAAGTATTTGGCAGCAACAACTTCCAACTGCAAAATATTCACCTCTCGCAGCTGACACTGAAACTGAGGCTTGCTTCTTGCTGGCCCAAGCAACTAGTCTATTCCCAAGGAAATGACAAGTATCACTAGTGCTCTTTCTTTCAATAGTGTAAGCTGCATAATCTGCATCTGAATAACCTACGAGATCGAAATTCAAATCTTTGGAATACCAAAGTCCAAGGTTAGTAGTTCCAGAAAGATAGCGGATTATACGCTTGACTGCATCAAGTGTGCTTCTCTAGGATCGACTTGATAGCGTGCACATACACAAACACTAAACATGATATCTGGCCTACTAGTAGTTAAATAAGTAATGAGCCAATCATACCTCGATATAAGGTTTGATCAACCTTCTTACCTTTTAGATCTTTGTCTAGTTTATTGTCGGTGGCCATCGGAGTATCGTATGCATTGCATTTTTTAGTCCAAACTTCTTTATCAACTCCTTTCTGTATTTGGCTTAGCTGAGGAAGATTTCTTCTTTGTATTGTTTGCTTTGAAGCCCGAGGAAGAATGTCAATTCTCCCATCATGCTCATTTCAAACTTGCTTTTCATTAGATTTTCAAAATGCTTACAAAGTAACTCATTAGTAGAGCCAAAAATAATATTATCAACATAAATTTGAACAAGTAATGAATGATCATTATATTTAGCAATAAAAAGAGTTGTATCGATTTTACCATGTTTAAAGCCTTTTTCTAGTAAAAATTTAGATTGAGTCTCATAACATGCCATTGGAGCTTGTTTGAGTCCATACAAAGCCTTTTGGAGTTTGTACACATGATTGGGAAATTTAGAGTCTTCAAAAGCAGGAGGTTGAGCAACGTACAAGGTTTCTTGAAGTTCACCGTTGAGAAAGGCATTCTTTACGTCCATTTGATATAACTTGAAACGCTTGAAAGAGGCGTAGGCCAAGAAGATTCTGATTGCTTCCAATCTTGCAATTGGAGCAAAAGTTTTGTCGTAGTCAATTCCTTCTTCTTGCCTACATCCTTGTGCAACCAACCCTGCTTTGTTCCTAGTGATGCTTCCATTCTCATAAATCTTGTTCCTAAACACCCACTTAGTTCCTATCACTCCTTGATCATGAGGTCTAGGCACTAATGTCCAAACCTTGCATCTTTCAAACTGGTTGAGTTCTTCTTGCATAGCAACGACCCAACTGGAAACTTGGAGTGCTTCCTCAACTTTCTTGGGTTCAATTTGAGATAACAAGGACGTATGCTCATCATAGTTTGATCTCCTTGTTTGAACACCGGAAAACAAATCACCAATCACATTTGTGAGAGGGTGACTGCTGACTTCACAAACCTCGGGGGGTAAGTCTGGTTGGACTGAGATTTGCTGAAGATCTTCAATTGGAACATCGTTTGATCCTTCAACGAATTCATGGAAAGTTATTTGATGAAGAGGTTCAATAAGCTGGATGGGTGAATTCTCAACATCTTCCCATGCGGTTGCATATGGAGTAGGAACTTCAGGTGCGGTTTGATAATTGCGGTTTGAGGGAAATTCTGTTGAGGGTGCTGGATTTTGCGGTTGAGGTTCATGTGCGGGTTTAGATGTTTCACCTGTTTCAGTATTCTCAACAAAATCATCAGCAACATTTGGAGCCAAATGTGGCTCAAGGAGAGAATGTTCATCAAAAGTGACATGTACAGATTCTACTATTTTTAAACTAGTTTTGTTGAAAACATGAAAAGCTTTAGAATGTTTAGCATACCCAACAAAAATACCTTCATCGGCTTTAGATCCAAATTTACCTCTGTTTTCTCTTCCGTTGTAGAGTATAAAACATTTGCAGCCAAAGATTTTGAAGAATGCAATGTTGGGGCTTCTTCCTCTCTAAAGCTCATATGGTGTTTTGTTATAGGTCTTGTTGATGAGGGAGCGATTCTGAGTGAAACATGCTGTGTTGATTGCTTTAGCCCAAAAATACTGAGGTAGCTTCGCTTCAGAAATCATAGTCTTTCCGGCCTCAATCGACGTCCTGTTCTTTCTTTCCACAACCCCATTTTGTTGTGGAACACCAATGCGTAAAAAATTGTGATCAATCCCATGGTCATCACAATACTGAGCAATAACGTTGTTTTTGAATTCTGTTCCATTATTTGATCTCACACTAACGATGTCATCTTCTTTTTGTGTTTGGAGCAGTCTAAAGAGTGAGGTTAGAATTTCATAGCAATCATCCTTGGTGATCAACATCTCAACCCACTTATATCTTGAATAATCATCAACCACCACTAAAGTGTATCTATTTCCTCCAATGCTGGCAGTGGTGACGGGTCCATACAAATCAATGTGAGGCAGTTGTAAACATCTTGCAGTTGAGGGCGCGGTCTTGATGGTGAAAGACGACGTGGTTTGTTTACCAAGTTGACATGCACTGCATTTCTATGGATGGTGGTCAGCCACTTTGGGTAAACCACGAACGAATTTTTCCCTTCCAATCTTTGCATGATACTTGAAATTTGAGGAAGTGAAATTGCAATGCATTCCTTTGTCACAGAATTGAGAACATGAAAGGAGGTTGTGCTTGAGTCCTTCAAGAAGAGAAACCTTCTCAATGGTTAGGTTTCCTCTCCTTATGATACCATACCCAATGGTTTTGCCTTTGTTGTTGTCACCAAAGGTTACAAATGTACCACTTGCTTCAATGACATCTTATAGTAATGATCTATCTCCAGTCATATGTCTTGAGCAGCCACTGTCAAGATACCATTCATTATCCTTGGAGTGACCAACCTTTAAGCAGAGGACCTGAAAGATAAACATTTAAAATGAGGTCCCCATTATTCTTTGGGTCCTGAGGTTAGCATCTTTTGATATCCCACACCTGTTTGACAGAAGGAGGATTATTCTTCCTGGCATTGGGTGTGAATCTCAAAAGGCATTCTGCAGCCTTGTGACCTAAACCATAACACACAGAGCATTTATGAAAGCTGCAAGCAACATGAGGTTTTACAAACTCCTTACTTTTCTTAGGATCAGCATTCGGTTTGGGAACTACGGTTTTAGCCTTAACAAAGGTAGGCACTTGTGGTTTGACCACGGTTTTTTTGGGAACACTCCTCTTGCTTTTGAAGGTAGGAGGTGCGGTCAAAGAAGAAGGGCGGTCAGCTGTGCGGTTGGCTCCACTACCTACTCCATCAGGTGCGGTTGAAGTAGAAGTGCGGTCAGCTGCATAAGAAACCTCCTCTGCGGTTTCAACCACAAATTCTTTTCCTTTCATTTGATTATTTTCCCAAATTGCTTCTTAAGGTAGACATAATGGAAATTAAGTTTAGCATTTGATTCTTGTCCTTTACCCTTTGAAGTGGAATGCATTTCCTTAGTAATTTCAGTAGTTTGATTAGAAAATTCCTCACCCTTTTTACAACAGGATGCACACTTCTCCTTTTTACCTGTTTGAAATCCAAGACCTTCTTTTACAACACTGGTCATTTGGGATTCTAAAATTTGATCTAAGGTGACAAGTGATTGAATGAACGTCGCCCGAAAATTATGTGTTGGTGTTGTAATGATAAGTTTTGAAAATTTCGGTTTTGGGAGTCGCCACGCCGTTTTTAAAGGAAAACATTGAAAAACCTATTTTTAAGAGAATTTTGGGTTCGGGAGTCTGGTTACGTGTTTGGGAAGAACTATAGAGTTCACCCAACACGCCTCTTTCGAGACTTTCAATCAACATTGGACAATTATATACATTCAAGGTGTGTGTGCAATATGTGTCGATGAGCAAGGCATGCAAATTTGGCATTTTATTGATAACGTAAAGACTGGATACAACTTGTGAGCCATGACAGGGGGCCACACCCTTTACATATCATGATTTTCATGACAAGGCAGAAGGTTAAGATAATCTGCTCAGGAAGCTCTGATGTCGTCCGACACAGGACTTCCCAGAAAGGGGATGTCGGACGACATGATACCTCATGGTCAGATTGCCTTTTACAATGACCAGGCTATCCTAGAACTGGAATAACATTTATTTCACCCATTGAAGACAATATTTGGAGGTCTAAGTTAAGTTTGAGGGTTGATGGGAGTGAGCAAAGTCATGATCGACTTTTAATGATACGGATGTCATATGACATAGAACATCCGAAGTCATCTATGTCATATGGCAAACCCCTTCCATCAACTTGATCGCACCCAAACAGACCTTAGGCATCCCAAATAGTGGCTTATGAGCCAAAAAATACTTAGGTAAGCTTTGAGTTACGAAAGGGGTTAAATCTGATAGATCTGAAGTCCAAGAATGGCTTTATAGCCTTCTGGGAGCTCTATGTCATATGACACAGGATCTCCAGAGAGTCCTGTGTCGTCCGACAAGAGTGGCCTATTTCATGCCCTTCACCGCTTTGATTCCCCCTTTGTTCTCAAAGCAAATCAAGTATTTTTATTAACTGTAAGCAGTAATATAACAGTATTATGTGAGTATTATGAGAGGATCACATGGCTTTAGTGGCCAAATGTGATAAATCACATGTTTATGGCCAATTTTATGTAGCCATCACCTCCTAACTCAAAGGAAATGAGTAAAGATTCAGACTTTAATGGTGTTTATGCCACCAAATGTTCAGATCTGAGGTGGGGAGAAGTGAATATTGGAGATTCACTTCTCTACCACCTTTATCATGCAAAAATCCCAACTTTTTACATAATATTAAAGCAAATAAGCATGCAAGGTAATATGAGTGTATAGAAGAGTTATTTAAAGAGAGAAAAGGGTTTAGTGGCTACCTATTGTAGTCCACAAGGTAAGATCACCAATAGTATGGTGTCTACCCCTTCAACACACCAACAAGGAGGGTTTCTTTGGATCTTGGCCTTGGTGTATGTGTGTGTGTGAGGAGGGAGGTGAGTGTGTGTGTGTATGAGAGAGAGAGGAGAGACTCTATTTGTGCAGAGTTTCCCCTATTATACTGATATCCTCCCAATCCCTCTCTAAAGTCCCCCTAAAATGATCAGCCATGCCTTGTATTTATAGGTAGGCTGATTGGAAGATCTTTGTCGTCCGACAAAGGCAGTTAAACTGCCTTAGTGTCGTCCCTTCCCTCATCATCGGTGTCCTCGATGGTAACACTATCTCTGTAGATGATGGTCAGCTCGCCATCTTTGACGAACTTGACGCATTGATGCAGGGTTGAAGCGACCCCATTGATTTGGTGCAGCCATGGTCTTCCTAGCAGAGCGGAGAAACTGACCGGAATGTCTATCACCTGAAACTCAACTACCAGAGGTTTCTTGCCGAACCACATGGTCAATGGTATTACCCCCAAAACCTTCCTAGACGTGGAGTCATATGCCTTTATGGTTTGGTCGGATGGCTTCAAATTAGTGGCCTTAATATTTAACAGGCTCATCATTTTGGCAGGCAATACGTTCATAGCCGAGCCGTTGTCCACCATTACGTGGGGAAGTCGGCGTCCATCTAACTGAACAGTGATGTGCAGGGATTCGTTGTGATTGGCTCCATACTTTGGCAAATCCAATTCCGTAAAGGTGATGATATTTCCGTACTGGGCGGTACCTATCAATTGGCATGCCTCGTCAGGGGTGGAATTTACGGACACCATTGTCTTAGATAAGGCTTCCTCCAACTTCAACTTGTGAGGATAAGAAGAAGTCAAGAGGGACCAGAGAGAAATGTTGGCCTGGGTTCGCTTCAACTGTGCGAGGATTGGGTCGTTCTCTGTTGAATCCTCTTCAGCTACTCCTTTGGCGTACGGGTTTTTACCAGCCCCGTCTCCCGGAACAACTGCTTCTTTGTCTTTTCCTGATGATCCGGCAACATCGGTTCCCAACATTTTTCCTGACCAGGTGAGCAAATTCACCTCAGCTTCCTGGTCCTTGTCGTGATCTGCGTCAGTTGCTTTTAATTCTGACCAACTCATCGGAGGCCCTTGTGTAGTATACGGCCAGGCTGCATGTCGTAATTGATTAACAGTGATTGCCGAGCTTGAACTTGCGGCGCGCTTAATCTCTTCCCAAGTGAGGGGAGTAGATTGAGAATTGGGGGAAATGTCATTATGCTGGACATCATTTGCTAGTTTTGCTGCAGTTCGAATATCATCCCAAGACAACATATAGCAGAAATGAGCATTCGATTTATCATCAACATTGATTACATCATTGTTTGCGGGCACAATAGCCTTAAATTCACTCACACCCTCGTTGGGACTAGCCTCACCAAACTCTATGACATTGACAAATTCGATCATGTTGACCCTGTTGTTGTTGTTGTTGGGAAGAGGATTGGTGACGATGTTCGGCTTTTCAATCTTGCGCTGGTCGATCAGACTCTGAACAATCCTTCTCAGTGTGAAGCAACTGTTGGTAGTGTGGCCCGAATTCTGGTGGTAACGGCACTTTAAGCTACGATCCAGTCCCGGGGTGTTAGGAGTAGGGTAGTTCTCCAAAGGTTTGATCATTCCTGTCTTCATCAAACCATCAAATACCTCTTCGAGCGGCATCCCCAAATCATCATACTTTGACTTCTGAGGCCGTCCTCCAACACGGCCGGGTGGCTGATTGTTCTCCCCTTGGATATAGTTGACGGTGTTAGAGACCGCAGTTTCTTTGCCTTTTGAAGTAACAGGGGTAGAGCTTGGAACTCGATAGCGGGGAGCTGGAGTGTTACCAGGAACAGGATTTGGGACAATGGAGTAGGTAGCATTCTCGCTTTCGGCCCCTGCACTTACCATTTCTCGCAGATTCGGGTAGTATCCCCGGCCAATGGCTTCTCTGACAGACGGTTTGACGCATGAAAGGAAGATGGACTTTTCGTCAGAGAGGGGAATTGGGTGAACCAACTCATTAAGCTTCTTGTTCCATCTCTTATAAAAGTCTGTTACGGACTCATCATGCCTCTGGATGGTGCCGATCAAGTCACTACGAGTGGTGTACCACTCGACACTTCCTTTGTATTTGTCCAAAAAGCATCACCGATCCGGGGACCACGTAGCCCCGCTTCCGGTTTAAGGCCTAGAAACCACCTCAAAGGAGAGTCATCGAGGGATAAGTGAAAGTAAAGGGCCAGCATCTCTTCGGTGGCCCCTTTGGCACCCATTGACATGATGTAGCTATTCATATGAGTTTTAGGGCATGTGGAGCCTTCGAACTTGGTTATGGGGGGCATTTTGAAGTTCTTTGGGAGAGCCTTGGAGTCTTTGAGCTCTACAAAGCTGACCATGCTTGACCCAAAAGTCATCTTGTGCAGCTGTTCTTTCACATACTTTAGTTCTTCTTTCAGACTTGAAACCTCGGAGGATGGGGGTCGTCCCATAGTCGGAGCTACTGTTGAGGATGGCACTGGAAACTCTGGCGTGGACCTAATTGGTAAGGCAACCAGAGGAAGACCAAGAGTGCTGGGTATGCTAACACTGCTGTCCACTAAGCCAACTGGGCTGGGGATCTTGTTCCCGTACATGTCGTAACCATTGAATTGGACATTGGGATTCCGGGGCCCAAATTGTACTGATTGGCTGCAGACCTGACCGTGGGCAGGGGACCTGATACTGGTGCACGGAGCTGAATACGGTGTGGGATCGTACAGATGCTGGGTGAGAGGAGAACAAACCGCAGGCTGAGGGATGTTGTTTTGGAATTGGGGTTGTGGATATCAAGGGATCTCGATCCCGGCAAATCTGCTTCCTCGACATACGATATCCGCTCTGCTGTTGATTGAACTGATCGTGAGGAGCAGCAAACTGACCACCAAAGGTTTAGTTGGGAGGCTGACCCGTGCTGTTATACGTACTTTGACCCTGAGCCCCAAACTGATTCTGAATATAACCGAACCGCTCCTGGTTGACACCACTGGGCTGCTGACCCTGCCCAAGCTGATTCTGGGAATAAAACATAAACTGGTCCTGAGCACTGACCTTTGGGAAGGAGCTTGATTCGCCCCTTAACCCGTATTGCCCACCATAAGTAGATAATGGGATGGGGGAAGGTCTTGGCATACCCCAATGAGTCGGTATTGGGAGAGAGCTAGGCACATCATAGGAGACTGGTGGGGGCACATTGTGAAGGCCTTGCCTAGGTGAGGACGGGGGAACAAAACCAGTGCCGGTGATAGAAACATCGGGCTCTTCCCTGATTTCTTCATACGACCCATCGGGATGACGGATTACGGCGATGCCTTGCATGCGCATTACTTCGACATAGCGAGCCCAACCGGCTTCCTCACGGGCACGAGAGGCTTCGAGAGCAGCACGGAGAGAAGCTTCCTGAGAGAAGTTGAAACCTGGGTGAGGGTTAACGAACGGACTTCCCGGGGGTGTCATGTGAGGACCCCCGCCATAACCACTACTGGGGGAGGCATTCAAAGCTACGTTCCTCCCCGCATTCTGACCTTGATCTGGCCCTATGCCTTGACCGGCATTCTGACTCTGAGATGGATCAACACCCGCATTCGGACCCAAACCCGCTGAAACTTGTGAATCTGCCATTTCTGAGACTACTGGAAGCGAACCCCTGACTGGAGAGAAACTGATTAACCAACCACCCGGAACTCTGACCCAATACTTGCTCGCTGAAAGGGGGAGAGAATGGTTTTAGGTGGGGGAGAGGATAGGCTTAGGACGGACTCATGCATATGCTCTTTTTTTTATATTTTTTTATATATATATATATATATATATATATATATATATATATATATATATTTTATAAAAATGATTTTTATTGATCCTAGGAATGGTTGGAAAAGGGGGACACCTTCTTTTTCGCATTCTATGCTATTCCCCGGATCGTGGTTCCATCACTACGTCTATAGACCCCCTGTATTCCACCTGTATTGCACCTCCGGGACGGACAATCCCGGCAGAGGTCCTATAGGGCACGTGGAACCCACCAATCGAAAGGGAGAACGAACCTATGGGCATACGAACCAAAACAAGTCAAACTCGGGGTTTTCAAAACCAAGTCCAAGTCAACGTCTAGACTCGAGAGGAGAGAGGGTCAAAAGTACGTTTGAATGTACGAGACCGCAATTTGCAGGTGAAACCCTAGAAGAATTGGGCATGACCTCTCCTTATTTCGAGTTGAAAATCTGGCATGGCCTCTCGTCACTTGGTGGCGAAACTTCGGCATAACTCTTGTTAGTATGCGCCAAGAATTCGACATGGTCCCGCGTTGACACATGTCGAGAACGCGTCATGACTTCTTACGAAGCCAAGCCGAGAAATCGATATGTACCTGCGTCGAGATATGTCAAGATCTTAACGTGTACTTACGTTGAATTATGTCGTAATTCCAACATGAAGAGGGAGAGTATGCCAAGATTTTTTGGAGACGAAGAATGACTCGAGCTTTGTGAGAAAATTTTGAAAACCGAGTTTAGAAAATGTTTTGAAAAGTATTGGCCAAAAACCAACCGGTCACGGTAGAAAGTGTGTCACGGACAAGTGTTGGCTGACTCACAGGCTAGGAGGACTTTAGGCGCTCAAGCGTTAGCGAAACACGTCACTTTCCGCGATGCCGTCCGTACACTCCCGGGTTCTAACTCTATGTGCGGGTAGCGTGCGAGTAGTGTGAAGGTATTTTCTAGGAAAGTATTTTTTGCTCTTTTGTAAAAGATATATTTTTTTGTTTTTTTTATGCAATATGCAAAGGAAAAAACAAGAGAATGAGTCAAAGCATGACAAAAGGGGACTGCCCCAAATGTCGGATTTTACCAGCAGTCGTAGTCCAGCGTTATCCTGCCCTGTTCTGATCGACGGAACAAGCAAATAGCAAAGGGGAAGCTCCGGCTCCCAAAAATGCACATACCAAAGCATAGAAGCATAGAAGCATGGCAAGGCCCATATGAGCACACACAATGCACACACAAGGAGAATATAGAAATTGTCCAAGTTGATTTAAAGAAAGTTAGACCCTCTTAAGAAAAACTCTATTTTTTAAAAAAAAAAAAAAAGTTTTTTCAATGTATGTCCCCAGCGGAGTCGCCACTGAATGAACGCTCGCCCGAAAAATTATGTGTTGGTGTTGTAATGATAAGTTTTGAAAATTTCGGTTTTGGGAGTCGCCACGCCGTTTTTAAAGGAAAACATTGAAAACCCTATTTTTAAGAGAATTTTGGGTTCGGGAGTCTGGTTATGTGTTTGGGAAGAACTAGAGAGTTCACCCAACACGCCTCTTTCGAGACTTTCAATCAACATTGGACAATTATATACATTCAAGGTGTGTGTGCAATATGTGTCGATGAGCAAGGCATGCAAATTTGGCATTTTATTGATGACGTAAAGACTGGATACAACTTGTGAGCCATGACAGGGGGCCACACCCTTTACATATCATGATTTTCATGACAAGGCAGAAGGTTAAGATAATCTGCTCAGGAAGCTCTGATGTCGTCCGACACAGGACTTCCCAAAAAGGGGATGTCGGACGACATGATACCTCATAGTTAGATTGTCTTTTACAATGACCAAGCTATCCTGGAACTGGAATAACATTTATTTCACCCATTGAAGACACTATTTGGAGGTCTAAGTTAAGTTTGGGGGTTGATGGGAGTGAGCAAAGTCATGATCGACTTTTAATGATACGGATGTCATATGACATAGAACATCCGAAGTCGTCTATGTCATATGGCAAACCGCCTCCATCATAAAGATCGCACCCAAACAGACCTTAGGCACCCCAAATAGTGGCTTATGAGCCAAACAAAAACTTAGGTAAGCTTTGAGTTACGAAAGGGAATAATCATGACAGATCTGAAGTCCAAGAACAGCTTTGTAGCTTTCTGGGAGCTCTATGTCGTATGACACATGATCTCCAAAGAGTCATGTGTCGTCCGACAAGAGTGGCCTATTTCCCGGTGCCCTTCGCCGTTTTGATTCCCCCTTTGTTCTCAAAGCAAATCAAGTATTTTTATTAACTGTAAGCAGTAATATAACAGTATTATGTGAGTATTATGAGAGGATCACATGGCTTTAGTGGCCAAATGTGATAAATCACATGTTTATGGCCACTTTTATGTAGCCATCACCTCCTAACTCAAAGGAAATGAGTAAAGATTCAAACTTTAATGGTGTTTATGCCACCAAATGTTCAGATCTGAGGTGGGGAGAAGTGAATATTGGAGATTCACTTCTCCACCACCTTTATCATGCAAAAATCCCAACTTTTTACATAATATTAAAGCAAATAAGCATGCAAGGTAATATGAGTGTATAGAAGAGTTATTTAAAGAGAGAAAATGGTTTAGTGGCTACCTATTGTAGTCCATAAGGTAAGATCACCAATAGTATGGTGTCTACCCCTTCAACACACCAACAAGGAGGGTTTCTTTGGATCTTGGCCTTGGTGTATGTGTGTGTGTGAGGAGGGAGGTGAGTGTGTGTGTGTATGAGAGAGAGAGGAGAGACTCTATTTGTGCAGAGTTTCCCCTATTATACTGATATCCTCCCAATCCCTCTCTAAAGTCTCTCTAAAATGATCAGCCATGCCTTGTATTTATAGGCAGGCTGATAGGAAGATCTATGTCGTCCGACAGAGGCAGTTAAACCGCCTTAGTGTTGTCCTGTCTCGGACGACAGCGTACATCATTTTGACATACTTGGGCCGAATGGCTGGCAGGCCCAATGGGTTGGATGGGCTGTGGGATAATTGGACTTAATTTGCTTCTTTAGCAATTACATAAGCCCAAAATCAATTAAAGTGGACCCAAAACATGAGTTCGGGTTGGGGTACTCACAGTGATTTGGTCCACTCATCAATAACTTTTTGAAGGTCGTTGTTTTGAGCAACCAAATCATCATTCCTAAGTTGAAGTCCAGTAACCTTAGTTTCTAGGATGCGGTTTTGTTCAGCATTAGGAGACATACTTTTAACTTGGTCTTTAAGATTAGAAATTTCAGACCTCATTACTGTTTTCTCCGTATTAAACTGAGAAATTTCATCATGTGCTAAAGCTAAAGGTTTCTTAACATTATGGAATTTATGGATCATCATTTCACCTTCCTTGAACATCCTTTCATGTTCCATGGGAGAAACCTCTTCCACCACCTTTTTCAAAATTTTCTTCTGTGGAATTATTTTTGAAGGTGTGGCATCTTTAGAAGGAAAAATAGGACGTGAGTAAGAACTATTCCCAATTTTTACACTAGGAGTAAGTTGCACGTCGTCATCCAATTTAAATTTGGAAATCCTTTGAGGAACTACTTCATCCTCCATATCCAGCGATTCGACTGACTCAGTATCTAAATCATTAGAAGCATCTGCAACTAAGCAGAGATTAACCTCTTCGGTTTCATCATCACTTCCTTCATCAGAATCTGTTTCAATCCATGTTGCTAACTCCTTTGAGTTCTCTTCCTCTTCATCCACCATTCCCTTGCGACGAGAAAATTTAGTGGGGGAGATTTTCTTTTTCATATATTCAAACCTAGGTTGTGGACACTCAGATACAAAGTACCAGGTTTTCTACAGTTGCAGCAAGCTAGATCACCCTTTTTCTTTGTATCAGCAGCCTTGGAAAAAGTTGATGGAGGTTTGCCTTTTGAAAATGATTTTGTGAAGGGTTTTGAAGATTTTCTAAATTTTTGAAATCTTTTCACAAACATGGTAAAATCATCATCATCCATTTCGATGAGTGATGCGGTTGATATGGAAGAATCAACGGTTTGATTAGATGTGGTTAGTTTCTCCTCATGTTCCATTATGGACATGGAAAGTGATTTGGTTTTCCCTTCAACCTCTTCAATATGATCTAATTTAAGCTCATAGACTCTAAGGTTTTCATACAAGTTACTTAACGTCCAAGTATTTTAAACTTTTGAGTCCTCAAGAGATGTGGCCTTATTTACCCATCTCGAACCTAAAGAAGCTAGGAAAGTCATATTGACTTCTTTGTCAGTTAAAGTTTTGCCAAGAGATCTACAGGAGTTAACTACCTCAACATAGCGATTGTAGGTCTGGCGCAAGGTTTTGTTGGATTTTTTGTTGAAGTTGTTGTAGGATCTTTCAACAGCGTATCTTTTATTTTCCTTGCATAGATTGTCACCTTCGAGGTAGCTCTCTATGGCATCTCACATCTGCTTAGCGGTTTGGAATACATCACTTTTTGAAGGGTTGACACGGGTAAGGATCCAGAAATGATGAACCTAGCTTTGTTGTCCAATGCAGCTAATCTCTTTTCTTCTTCTGACCACTCAGATTTGGGCTTTTGGACTTCTGAAAATTCAGCACTGGTGGTTGGATTGGTGTTGGCCTTCATAGGAACGAACGGGCAATTTGTCACGCACTCCACCAGCATTTTGTCAATAGTCTCCAAATGAATTAGCATTCGGACTTTCCAGATGTCGAAGTGGTCTTCGTCCAAAAGAGGAATGTGTGAATAGTTAACCGTTGTCAAGGTTTTAGAATTTGCCATAGCGAATCGGCACACAAGCTGTTAAGCTTGAAAAACATTGGTTTTATAAATGTGTTTGCTCTGATACCACTTGTTGGTCTCAAAGGTGGCAACAAGGGTGAAAAACAGCTAGAGGGGGAGTGAATAGTTACAAATTTTTTGCCCTCTTTTGAAAACTAAACCTCTGGCTTACAAACCGCTTGCAATGTATTAGAAACCGCAAGTGGAATTGCAAAATGCACAACGGAATCACTACAAGAAAACGGGGTATTTGTGAAGGCCAAAAGCCATCCCCAAATATCGTCAAAACCATTTTAAAAAGTATTTGGGACTGCCTTGGGACGGTTTTGGCGCCCTCTCAAATACAAGGGTGCCAAATACATTTGTGACAACCCCAAAACCATCCCAAAAAGTATTTGGCACGAAAATGGTGACGGTTTTGCCCTTCCAAATACATCAGGCACGGTTTTATTTACCCTTCCAAATACATTAGGCACGATTTTTCCTGCCCTTCCAAATACATTTGTCACGCTTTTATCCACCATCCCAAATACGTTTGACACGGTTTGATTGCCTCTCGAAATACATTTAGCACGGCTACGGTTGCCCTTCCAAAAACAATATGGAACGGTTTTGTTCCTCCCAAATTGTAATAACCCGAATATTTATTGCATTTATTTAGTAATTATTTTTTTTTCTTCTCTAAATTGATTATTTGGGTTATTTGTGTAACAACCCCGAATTTCCAAAATTTAAATAATCCATAAACATGAATAATAAATATCCCAAAACGGATCCACCAAGGTGACTTAGTTCAAACCATTACATCAGTGCGGAATATTCAAATGTAACGGCTAAGTACAACTACTAGAACTAATAAAAATTCTGAAACTCGGAATTGTTAAATAACTAATTTATTCTACTTAAATGCTTCGCCTCTTCCTGGTGACGGTTCTCCTTCTTCTCTATTCCGATCCTGGGGGAAAAAGAAATGAAGGAATGAGCGAACAATGCCCAGTAAGTTCATACGTGGTCCCTTCGGTTCAATGAAGAGACAACCGGAATGAACGGATCCAAAGAAGTATATTCAAGGATAGGTTAAAAATCAAACATGTATACATATATATAGTAAGCAAGGAAAGTGTGGCAACTACACATTTAGTTATACTTTCATCACTTCCGTCAATTCCATAGGATATACCCTACATTGAGTACTCCCAATATTTTCATCACTTCCGTCAATTCCATAGGATATACCCTACATTGAGTACTCCCAATATCGATCACCTACATTGATGTCAAATTTTTCCTTACACTTACTTTACATTAAGCATAGTGTAAGACTTGACTAGCATGCATCATTTCACACAAGTCATAATCCATTCACAGGTAACATGCATCATTTCATGTTATCTAATAATACTTGACTAGCATGCATCATTTCATACAAGTCATAATATGTAGTGCATTCTGAAGACACTAACAACAACACATTCACCAATTCTAGAAAAAGCACAAATCAATAGAAATAAATATAATTTGCAGCGGAAAAATTAAAGCAATACACAAGAATATAATTTTTATCAAGTTATATAAATATATAACTTGATGGGTGCCAAGAAGGCAAGACCTTTCTATTAATAATATGAATTCAATACAAGGTCGAAGAAGTTCCTTAATGATAAACGAACCCTGATATAAGGAACAACATATACACAAATTCTCTCTGAAAATGAACACTCAAAACCTCACAAAAATATAAAAATCTATATGAAATTCTCGAGTGTTGGATAAAGTGTTGCCGACACTAAATGGCAACACTTGAGAGCCGAATTCTACTTTCTTGTGCAGATTTGCGTTTTCTGAATTGGATGATCTTCAATGAAGATCCACTGCACTATTTATAGGCCACAAAGTCTTGGAGCCTACTCAAATGATCGCCCAATGACCTTGAGTTTGTTTCCTCCATTTATGCCTTCTCGCCTCATTTGTAGGAGACCTAGTCTTCTCTTGCTTCTCTTGCTTGTACCTCTTAGCTTTGATTGCCTTGTACTCTGACTTGTTCTCCCCCAGAATAGTTGAATAAAATATCTCTTTGCTTGGTCATAAATTAAACAAATAAACACATGTTTATTTGTTAATTCCTCCTCTTCGTAATTCTCGCCTGGGCATATTCTGTTGCTGATTTCAAGCTCATTTTAAGGTGACTAACTACTGTTATATACACATTAATTTACCCATTAATATTTGTGAAAAAATACAAGAACTAACTCAAAGTGTCGCCAATTCCAAATTGCAACACTTTTGGCAACACCAGTGGCAACACCGGTTTGCAACACTTTGGGATAACATTCATGGCAACACATGATCTTAACATTAACAATCTCCCCCTTAGTTACTGATTTCTTCACAAAATACCAATGTGATGATCATTTCAAAAAACAGTTAGACTACCTTAACTAAAACCAAAAAAAAATGCCACGAGATTTTAATAGCGGCAACATCAACCTTCAGGCAATGTTATGAAAATATTTTTTCAATCCAAGTACCACACTCATACGAATGTCAACATCAACCTTTAGGCAAATGAAGTATCAAAATATCACAAAAAAAAATCTCCCCCTTAATACGAAATTTAATAACTAAAGAAAATAATTATTAAATTCTAAACAACCATCCAACCATACACCAAAAAACCATTCATCATGTTTTGAAGAAAATTTCAGCTGAAACAAAGAAAAAAAACAGAAATAGAAATTGTTTAAACATTACAAACCAAAATAAAACAAATAAAAATTGTTTTTGTTCCAAACCACCAAAATCAAAAAACCATTCGAACCAACCACCTTTAACCTGCATTTTCAGCTCCTTCACCTCCCTCTGCTGTCCCACTTGGCCCAGCACCATTTCTAGCTCCATCATCACGCCTTGGTGGCTTATCTCCCTCTATTTTGGAAGAAATTATATCCACCATTTTCATCATGTCAGTGCGCATATCCAACCACCCCTGAATTACTGAGTCAATGTGCTTCACTTGACCATTGAAAAAATTAAGAATCATAGCAGCATCAACCATAACAGGAGCAGTGTTGCCAGAAGTGTTGCCAGTTTCAGGGGCGACACTTGGGGCGACACTGGTAGCAGGGGCATCAATTGGAGGAGCATTTGTAACCAAAACCCAAGGTAAATCCCTGTGCCTATCACCTTCAGTAAAGTGCTTGGTAATTCGGTAGTAAACAGGCTTTTCAGAGATATTATCACCATTCCAAGGCTTAAGGTTTTGATATACAAGGACTTGGAAAATAAGGGAAGGAAAAATGAAGGAGGAGGTCTTTTTCTTTTTGGCCCATGCAGCAAGGTGAACGAATACAAGTCTCTCAAAATTCACTCTTTGTTTCTTTCCTAGTTTATACAACAAATTAGCTTGTTCAAAGGTTACGGTGTTCTCATTTGCCGTGGGAAGCCAATTTGTTATACATATCTTGTGGAGCACGCTAAACAAAGAAGTGAGATAGGTAGACTTAAAATGATCAGACCAAATGGTAATTCTCCCTCCAGTTAAAAAGGTGGCCAAGGAATTAGGATCATACTCCAAACTCTCATCTTCGACATTAGGGAGGCCGAAGGCTCTATTGATGATCAAAGGATTAAAATCATAGATAATGCCCCTAACAAAGATCTTTCCATAATGAGGGGTATTCCTATCATCAATATTATCCCTAAGATGAGCATAAAAGTTCCTAACCACACTTTCAATGTACGATGACACTTTAGTCACCGTAGGCAAAAACATCATATCCTCCAAAAATTGATACACACCTAACTCCTTGAATTGAGTCACATACATATTCTTTTCATTTAGAATTTTCTTATCAGAATCTTCAACAAACTTATGAAGACTTGCATCACTATAAAATTCCTCGGAAAGAAATGGGCGTTCATAATATTCAAAAGACTCATAATCTGACTTTGCATCTTGAGAGGGATTAGGAGAGTGTACCTCAGGCCATGAAATGGGAGAATACGAAGGAGAACTTGACTGTGCTTTGGTCTTGGGCAACAGGGTGTTGCTTCTGTGTGTTGCCATTGCATCGGCAACACTTGGGGCGACATCATCAGAAATTTTCTGTTTCTTCTTCATCTTGGACTGAGCTTCAGAAAGGGTTTCCTCATCTTCCAACCAAGCTTCTTCATGCTCATCAGAAGATGATGAGGGCTCCTTTGTCTCTTTAAAAGCCGGGTCCGAACCTTCCTGACGAAATGTTGAGAGAAGAACTCGAGCTATCCTCCACATTTACCGGATCATCACCGTGTTGGACGGTATCTTGGACTCCGAACAAGGTTTTGATCCTCTCAGCATTGTCTACGCACTCCACCTCGAAAAGACGAAGAGGCATCAACCGCCTTTCTCTTCTTAGTCTTCTTTTGAGGGGCGAAGGTGAGCTCTGTGGATGGGGTAGCTTCTGGAAGATTGATGGGAATTGGAATTTTGGAAGGATCATAGACAACAATGTCTAAGGATGGTGAGGTTGAGGGTGTGGCCGAAAGTGTCGTTGGGGATATCTCCATTGGAACGGCGACATTGGAGGCGACACTAGAGGGAGATAGAGGCGAAATTTCCATGGGTGATGAAATTTGGGGTGAATTTTTGGTGCTAGCCATGGAGGATTGAAGAAGAACGACGAAGAAGAAGGACAGGGGAAGGGTTTTGTGTTTTCCGCCTAAAGAGAGAGAGAGCACGGTGAGAGACAGAGAGAGAGGGTTTAGTGAGGGGGTTTTAATGAGTGAATAGTGGAAGGATTTAATTGATTTGACAAGGTCAAATTAATTAAACCTCCTATTATCCTAAAAATCCCAACAAACTCAAGTGATATCCGCCATTTTGAAATTTTTTTCCTTTTTTTTTTTTTTTTTTTTTTTTTTTTTAATTTTTATAATTTTTTTTAATAATAACTAAACATAATTTTAGTAATATCCATAAAATTGAGTTTTTCAAAATTCAAAGAGATGAATTTAAAAAAATAGATATTATAAAATTACACTTAGTTTGACAAAATAAATATTTTTGCTAAAAACCTTTTAAATTTCACAAACTCTAAATGTAAAGAAATAGACTTTTGGAAATTTAAAATTTAATTAACAAAAACAAAAAATAAGAAAAAAAAATAATGTAGCATCTACTAATGTGTTACTAGCAATGTTGCGTGACACACAAGGCAACATTTTGAATAAAATCCCCTTGATATTTTTTTTTCAACATATATAACTTATCATACCTTAGGCAATTTTTAAGCAAGCTTTACACATTCTTTATTTACAAGGTAGCATCGTAGTAGCGAGCTCCGTGCCCCGAGTTTTTTATAAATGTATAAAGCTAAATGTAGTAAGTTTTATACCTTTCAAGTAGGGTACACTGTAGTAGCGAGCTCCATGTCCCTAATACTTAGTATAAAACAACTACATTATACTCCCTTTGGGAATATTTCACATGCTTTGCCTTTTTCAATATCAACAACAATATGAGTGACTTTGTCACTTTTTAGCACAAAGGGGTATTTTATAAAAAAAAATGTTAACCTTACGTATAAACACATACTAGAACAAAAAGGTCAGTAAATGCCCCCCATTTGAGATTAAACTAAATTTTTTTTTTAATAATATACAACTCATACAAAGTGTTGCTGACAGTGTTGGCAACACTGACGGCAACACTAACAGATTTATAGAAAACATAAACCAAGAGATTTTTTCAAACTTGAAAATCTCTCATGGTCCAAGGCTTTGGTCAAAATATCAGCAAGTTGATGTTTTGTATCAATATGCTCTATTTGGATCAATTCCTTTTCTACTAAATCTCTTAAAAAATGATGGCGGATATCAATGTGCTTAGTGCGTGAGTGTTGTACAGGATTTTTGGAAATATTTATAGCACTCAAATTGTCACAATACATGGTCAAGATATTACTATCAAGACCATAGTCATCAAGCATGTGTTTCAACCATATTAGTTGTGAACAACAACTCCCTGCTGCCACATATTCAGATTCAGCAGTCGAGAGAGAAACACAGTTTTGCTTGCGACTGTACCATGACACTAGATTATTACCCAAGAAAAAACAACCCCCACTAGTGCTCTTTCTGTCATCTATATCCCCTGCCCAATCAGAGTCACTAAAACCAACTAAGTTGGTATTAGTGTCTTTGGTGAACCAGATTCCCAATTCACTTGTCCCGCATACACATATTTGATGATTATCTTGACAGCATTTAGGTGAGAAATTTTAGGAGCAGATTGATATCTAGCACAAACACCTATGCTGAACATTATATCGGGACGACTGGCAGTAAGATAAAGAAGACTACCTATCATGGATTTGTACAGAGTTGGGTCAACTTCCTCCCCTGCCTGATCTTTGGTTACCTTAAGAGATGATCCCATAGGTATTTTTGAGCACTTTGCACTCTCTAATCCAAACCTCTTCACCAGACTCTTAGCATATTTGCTTTGAGAGATAAAGATTCCATCATCTGACTGTCTTACCTGCAATCCTAGGAAATAATTAAGTTCTCCTATCATGCTCATCTCGAATGTTGATGTCATAGCTTCCACAAAATTTTGTAAACATGTTTTAGATGTGGAACCATAAACTATGTCATCAACATAGATCTGAGCAATGACAAGCTCTTTATTTTCCCTAAGAATAAATAATGTCCTATCGGCTTCTCCTCTAACAAATCCATATTCCAGAAGGAAACTTGTTAGACGCCCATACCAAGCACGAGGAGCTTGTTTCAAGCCATATAAGGCTTTATCAAGTCTGTATACATGGTCTGGGTGGAATGGGTCTTCAAACCCTTTGGGTTGCTCGACATAGATCTCTTTATCTAAGTACCCATTCAAGAAAGCCGCTTTGACATCCATTTGGTGCAATGTGATTTTGAGATAACAGGCTATAGCAAGAAGAAGTCTTATTGACTCAATTCTAGCCACAGGTGCAAAGGTCTCGTCAAAGTCGATTCCTTCCACTTGTGTATAGCCTTGAGCCACAAGACGAGCTTTATTATGAACAATATTACCCAATTCATCAGATTTGTTTTTGTAAATCCATTTAGTTCCAATAATGTTAGTATTTAAAGGACGTGGAACTAAACACCAAACCTCGTTACGAGTAAATTGTTCAAGCTCTTCTTGCATAGCTTGAATCCAGAATTTATCATTTAAAGCTTCAATCACATTTTTTGGCTCAAGAGAGGAAACGAAATAGGAGTGTTTTACCTGAGAGTATGTGGAGGACATACACACATACCTAACCATATCTCTGTAGTCTACTGGCTCCTTATTTCTTGTTCGAACCCCTTCATTAACATCACCAATTACTTGAGTAATGGGATGATAATTTCTGATACGAGCTGGGGGATCTCTCCTGCCTTGATGGTACACCAATCCATCTTCTTCTTCTGAGTCACTGCTCTCAGAATTTCCAGCCACTGTTCTGTTCTCCTGTGTTGCCTCAGGTGTTGCCATTTCAGGGGCAACACTCGGGGCGACACTTGAATCTGTGACTGTACTGGCCGAATCAGTTTCTGTTCCAGCCCTCTGTTCAACTTCTTCCAGCAAGGTCAGAGGTATATTATCAGCTGGTTCTCCTGTAGCACTCAAGTAATCGTTAAATTCAATATTTACCGATTCTTGAATCACTTTTAACCTCAAATTGTAGACACGATAAGCATGACTGTTTTGAGAGTAGCCCAGAAAGATGGCTTTGTCACTCTTAGAATCAAGTTTTCCTAAGTATTCCCGGTCATTTAAAATGTAGCACAAACACCCAAACACATGAAAATAGTGAACCGTAGGTTTCTTTCCATTTAAAATCTCATAGGGTGTCATAGTTGTACCGGGTCTTAAGAAAACTCTATTCGTAGTGTGACAGGCTGTGTTTAATGCTTCGGCCCAAAAACCTTTAGAAATATTTCTAGCAATTAGCATAACACGAGCCATCTCCATTAAAGTCCTATTTTTCCTTTCAGCAACACCATTTTGTTGTGGTGTTAGGGTGCCGAAAATTCATGGTGTATCCCCTTTTACTACAAAATGTAGAGAAGGAGAGATTTTCAAATTCTCTACCATGATCTGACCTTATTCGAAAAATAGGAGAACAAAACATGTTTTTGATTTTAGAAACTAAGTGAGTAAATTTATCAAAAGTTTCAGATTTTTCTCTTAAGAAATACACCCATGTAAACCTAGAAAAATCATCAACTATTACATAAACATACTTCTTACCTCCTAAGCTTTCTACCTCAATAGGACCCATCAAGTCCATATGAAGAAGCTGAAAACAATGTGTTGTTCCTGAGTGTTGCTCATTGTGTTGTTCAACACTGTGAGCAACACGAGTTTGCTTACCCTTTTTACAGTCACCACACATCACGGTGTCTTTGAGGTCTAGTTTAGGAACACCTTTGACGGCATTATGTTTGATAATCTTCTCAAGATTCCTATAATGAGAATGACCTAACTTTTGATGCCATAACCTAATATCATCAAGTTTTGTCAAATTGCACACTGATTTATTACCAACCAGATAGCAATTATCACTTGATCTTATTCCAGTCATGACACAAAAGTTAGTGTTATCAAACACTTCACAGGTATATTTATTGAATTTTACCTCCAAATTGTCATCACATAGTTGGCTAATGCTAATTAAATTTGCAAGTAAACCATCTACGTGCAAGACATTTTTCAAAGGAGGAAAACCAACAATATCCAGTGTTCCTTTACCAACTATTTCACTCTTGCCTCCACCACCATAAGTCACTGAGCCTCCTTGGATAGGTTGGTACTCTGTTAGGAATGATTTTGTACCCGTCATATGACGTGAACAACCACTATCAAAGTACCAAGTTCCTGCAATGTTAGTCCTTAAAGCTGTATAAACAACATAGCATTTCAGTTTTTCCTTGGGTAACCAACCCCTTTTTGAAAATCTGGATTTCTGTTCACCAGTGTTGCCATGAGTGTTGCCCTGAGAAACTGGCGACACTTGAGGCGACACTTGAAGACTGGACATTTTCTTTTGAAGAAAAATGCAATCTGATTTTAAATGTCCAGCTTTGTGACAGTATCCACATTCATTGGATTGATCAGGAGTATCACTAGGAGTGCTACCCTTTTCCTTGACACGCTCTTTTACAAAACAATTTTTTGTTTCAACATCAAACAAGGAAGAGGTAATACTTTCGAGTGATTCTTGGAACCCAAGACCAGCTTTCAGAGGCTTACTCAAATTGAGTATTTCATCCAATTTGGATGAACTCGTGTTGAGTTTTTTAAAGGTGGATTCGGCTAGGTTGAGTTTGGCCTTGATTTTATCAAGATCCAAGTCTCTCCTACTGAGTTGAGCTTCTAGCCGAGTCAAGGAGTTCTTAAGATCCTGATTTTCCTTTTTCAAGAAAATCACCATCTTATTCTCCTTTTTCCATTCCACGAGGAGAGATTTATAGAGGTTTTTTAATTCAAAAATAAGCTCATATTTATCAAGATCATCTTATATAATCTCCTCTGAATTTAAATCAGTAGAACCATGCAAATTAAGATCATTTAAAGAATAATACCTGCTGAGTGTTGTGCCAAGTGTTGCCAATTCCTGAACGACACTTGGGGCAACACTTTCTGAAGAAGTCACCAATGTTGTGTCAAGTGTTGTCAAATCTGGAACAACACTTGAAGTAACACTCTCAGTCGAAGGTAGCTTCTCTACCGTGGCCATCATAACTACTTGCTTCGTCTTTTCTTCTTTCTCCGTTCCTTCCTCCTCTCCATCACTAAGAGATACCCACAAGTTTTTGCCCGCCTTTCTCAAGGTGTTAGCACATTCATTGGCATAGTGACCCCAACCGGAACAAGCATGACATTGAATAGATTCAATGTACTTAGGATTGGACCGGATCTTTTCTGAGGATGCACGCCTAGGTGGGGTATCCTTTTGATTTGGAGGAGGACCTCTCCTTGGTACAAAACCAGAGGTTTTGGTTGTTTGGTCCTTAGCTTTTACCTGCACTTTGTTAAATTTTCTAACCATAGAATTATATCTCTTTGCAAGTAAAGCTACACTAGTATTTTCATCTAACTCCACGAAGAGTCATCTTCATCATCCACACATGTGTCCGAAGATTCGACTTTTAAGGCAATATTCTTGCCTTTAGAAGCCTCCGTTTGTTCATTGAGATTCAACTCAAAGTTTTTCAAAATACTCATTAAGGAGTTGATGTCCATTGTTGAAAGATTATGGGCCTCTTCAATAGCTGAAACTTTAATATTAAAACGTTCGGGAAGAGTACGAATAGCTTTTGAAACAAGTTGTTTATTTGTAAAAGGCTCCCCTAATACTTGACAAGCATTTGAAATATCAATCAACTTTTCAAAATAAGACGAGATGTCTTCGTTTTCACCCATTCTTAATCTTTCAAATCTACTAGTGAGACCTCTAAGCTTTGTTTCTCGGACACTGCCATCTCCTTCACAAAATCTTTGTAAAGTATCCCAAGCATCTTTTGCAGAGGGACTGTTTTGAATGAGTTTGAACATATGCATGTCAACCCATTCATAGATGGCATTCAGTGCCTTTTCATTGAAACTAGCAAGATTATTCTCTTCAATTGTCCACTCGAATTCAGGTTTGACTTGAACGTCACCATCGTCATCCGGAGGAAGCATTGGAACAGAATAACCATTTAAAATAGATCGCCAAGCCCGAAGATCAATTGATTTGATATGCGAGCGTAGGCGAATCTTCCAATAAGCATAATTAGATCCGTCTAAAACCTGTAATCTCTTTTGATTAGGGTTTGAAGGATCAAAAGCCATGACAAAAGGATCTAAACACTTAGTATATCAAGTGCTAGGCTTTGATACCAATTGAAATTGTCTATGGCTAAGAACTTATGAGACGAAACTCATAAGGTGAGATGAAACTCACAGGTGTTGTCCTTAGTGTTGATGACACTAACAACAACACATTCACCAATTATAGAAAAAGCACAAATCAATAGAAATAAATATAATTTGCAGCGGAAAAATTAAAGCAATACACAAGAATATAATTTTTATCAAGTTATATAAATATATAACTTGATGGGTGCCAAGAAGGCAAGACCTTTCTATTAATAATATGAATTCAATACAAGGTCGAAGAAGTTCCTTAATGATAAACGAACCCTGATATAAGGAACAACATATACACAAATTCTCTCTGAAAATGAACACTCAAAACCTCACAAAAATATAAAAATCTATATGAAATTCTCGAGTGTTGGATAAAGTGTTGCCGACACTAAATGGCAACACTTGAGAGCAGAATTCTACTTTCTTGTGCAGATTTGCGTTTTCTGAATTGGATGATCTTCAATAAAGATCCACTGCACTATTTATAGGCCACAAAGTCTTGGAGCCTACTCAAATGATCGCTAATGACCTTGAGTTTGTTTCCTCCATTTATGCCTTCTCTCCTCATTTGTAGGAGACCTAGTCTTCTCTTGCTTCTCTTGCTTGTACCTCTTAGCTTTGATTGCCTTGTACTCTGACTTGTTCTCCCCCAGAATAGCTGAATAAAATATCTCTTTGCTTGGTCATAAATTAAACAAATAAACACATGTTTATTTGTTAATTCCTCCTCTTCATAATTCTCGCCTGGGCATATTCTGTTGCTGATTTCAAGCTCATTTTAAGGTGACTAACTACTGTTATATAAACATTAATTTACCCATTAATATTTGTGAAAAAATACAGTAACTAACTCAGTGTCGCCAATTCCAAATGGCAACACTTTTGGCAACACCAGTGGCAACACTGGTTTGTAACACTTTGGGATAACATTCATGGCAACACATGATCTTAACATTAACACATTCATAGGTACGTGAACACACATAGCAATTTTCAATACTTGAGATATTCTATGAACAAGATCATATCATAGAATAAAGAATTTCAAATGACGATACATTTCGCAAGAGTATTTTAGAAAAGTACTATCAGCCACATATAGCATTCATGTTTTGAAAATACTTGATGGAGTTTCCAACGAAATTGATACACAAAGTGCTTAGGAACGTAATTCCTTACCTTAGCTTTGCTTTCCTTCCTTAAGCAACGCCTTTACGCGAAATCTACAATCACGTAATAACATAACTTAGGCACAAGTAATCGCTCATTACTTCTTATGTACCTATACTTCCTTTCTTTAGTTAACCTATGAGTTACTCTTAGACTCACCTTAACTGGTTAACTAACTTTCTATTTTTAGGAACTTTCCTAATTTAGCAGTTTATTAATTTTAGAAACTTTCTTCTTATAGATCTTTCCTCAAGAGGACACTTAGGTTCATTCCTTTCAATGGAAGTCTAATTCCTTAATAGCTTCCTAATTACGGTCCTTCTTCTCTTTTTGGGTAACCTTCTTTATTTGGAAAGTTTTCTTCTTCGGAAGCTTTCAATTTCGAACCCTACTATTTTAGGAACTTAAATATTCTTTTTGATACTAAAGTGTTATTTTTCTTCTTTCCCTTTTACATAACTTCTTTAAAGTCTTTGGCTTCTCCTTAATTTCCTAAAGGTTCCTTTAGGTTTTCTTAATTTCAACAAAGTCCTTTAACTTTATAAAATTTACAAAGAAGTCCCTTAACTTTCAGAATTTTACAAAATAGTCCCTCAACTTTTGAATAATTGCAAAACAATCCCTCAACTTTTGAAAAATTGCAAAACAATCCCTCAACTTTTAAATAATTGCAAAACAGTCCCTCATCTTTTAAATAATTGCAAAACAGTCCCTCAACTTTTAAATAATTGCAAAACAGTCCCTCAACTTTTAAATAATTGCAAAACAATTCCTCAACTTTTAAAATTCACAGAACAGTCCCTCAGAACCTTTGGACTTTTCAGTTTAGTCCCTTAGTTAACTGTTGAGTGAATAATTTAACTGGAAATCAGAATTTAATCCATTCAGCTTTGTAAACATGCAGTTTGGTCCCTTTTTCAGTTTGAAAACTAACTGTGTTCTTACAAAATAGACCAAAAGCCTAACACTTAAATAGAGACACAACCCAAACACATCTAGGCATTCGGCCGAAACCCTAGGTGGTTCAAAAACATTATTTTTGTTCTTCTTCTTATTTTCCAAACATTAAACAACTCATTTAATTCACATATTCTTTAATCAAACACTTTTAATCATATTAATTGTGTTAGATTTAAATACAAATCAAGATGAACTAGGGTTATGATTTCTTCATTATAACATTCAATTCCCCATTATTCAAACCCTTAATTTATTCATTAAACTCTAAGATTAAACCATTAAAATCTAAGAATGACTAACCTAGAATTAAAATAGTTTTAAAATTTCAAAAATTCATCTCTAATTCAATTTAATTCCGAAATGAATGAAATAAAAACTAGGGTTTAAGGTATCACATTACCTTGATTATGATGAAGAAATATTGGCCAAAAAAAGAACAAAAATCCGGCTGTCACCCCCTCCAAACTGCTCGGCCCCGCCCCTCTCTCTAGGGTTTTAAATTTTTTTTTTCTTTGATTAATGAAGGATTATGGAAAATAATGAGGAGGTTTTATTATTTATTGTTATGCTTTAACCTCCTTGGGCCCTTTAACCTCATTAGCCCATAACTTAGCCCACTTGATTAAATAATTGATTTGGTCCACTCAATTAAATCCAAGTCCAACTAAATAAGGAGTATTATTTTATTTAATTTTTCTAATTAAAATAATACTAAAAACATTTAAAATTTTCGGGTCTTTACAATTTGATTAATTGAGTTATCATTTTCTAAATGGACTAAGTTAAGTGGGTTTAGTTTATTAAAATTGGGATTAGATGAATTGGGCTTTGGAGATGGGCTTAGGTTTAGTAAAACCCAATATTATAAATGCAACCTTTTTTAACCTAGAGCCTTATTATTATTTTTACCAACCCTAGAAATAAATTGAGAGGGGAGGCGGCCAGAAGGGTCAGCCGAGAGAGAGAGAGTGCCGAGGAAGAGAGAAGGGGAAATTGTTCGTTAATTCCAAGAGGTAAGGACTATATCCATACTGTATTGTCATCCAGCAAGTATCAATATAAGATATACTATGTAGATGATATGCATATAAATATAATGGGTAATAGTAGAAGTGGTCATTCATCATGAGCATGGACAATCATGTAATGATATATAATTATGGGAGGCTAGGTGCTGAGAGAGAAAGAATCATATTGTGGATGTATGTATGTGGGTTTATATTTTGACATGTGTGTGTCCAAGAAAGAAAAATAGAAAAGAAAGGAAAAGAGAGAGAGGGAACCGAATTGAGAGAGAGAGAAAAGGAGAGGTTTCAGGAGAGAGGAGAGAGAGAAGTATAGTGTGTATGTATATCATGTATGTGTATGTATATGTTAAAGGACTAGTTTGCAAAATAAACAAGGGTCTAGGTGAAAGAGAAATATTTGGATGGTGAGTGTGTGATTGTGACGTGTGAAGAGGATGAGAAATCATCAAAAATTGAACTACTATTATTATTTACACTTTTGAAAGTATCTATTAGGATAAAGTGTACTTGTTTCTAATTTGGTTATATTATTATTATTATTGCTAGATTTTGAGAGGCAGTAGGTACACTTGTAGGAGCCGCAATTAACTGCAATTATCGAGGTAAGGGATTATACATCTTTAAGTTAATTGATCTCCGCTCCGTTTCATTATTTAGGCTTCCGTATATTTCTTGGCGATGTACGTTTCTTTGGTATGTAAAAGCTGACCTCGCGTCAGTATTTGTTTTGACTCCCTCGTTTACCGTTATTTGCTAATCTTTTGTTATTCATTTGCTAAATCGTTCTTTTGATGTCATAAATAGAATTTATTGTTATTGTGAAAGTTCGTATTCTGTATAAAAATAAGTTTTGATATGATATGATTTTTTTTCCATCAATGATCGCTAAGTTAGACAACCTGCTTCGGCGGGGTATATTTGATATTTTGACTTTCGGGCAAACTTAGTTCACCGCTTCAATGTAGTAGTGGTGGGGTGTTCCGGATACACTATTTATGACTCTGCGGAGTCAACCTTTGTGCTCCTTGTGGGCTTTTGTTCCCTTTATGGGATTTTGGTTTGATAAGGTCAGTGGACCACTTATGTGATCATGATGTCTGTGAGTGATTTGATTATCTACGGCATGTAAGGACAGTTGTAGATAATTAGATTACTCGAGTTAGTTTTGTTCAGCTTATCAGTCCTTTGAAATTCCTAATAATCTGTGAGTGATTTAGTTAGTTAAAGCTGGTATGGGACAGTTTTAAATAAGTAAACCATTCGGGTCATTTGATTCGATTTTGTCATCATTCGAACCTCCAAAGTATTTGTCAACTCAGTTTGTGAAACCGTTTATATTTCGAAAGATATGTGATTTTGAGATTTGTTAAACTAATGATTTCGAATTTGTGCATCGTTATGTCTTCGATTATGATTTAGACCTTGTATCGTTTGATATTCCTTTAGGTCAACTCCTCCTTAGTAACCGGAGGGGTTGTATATGAACTTACTGGGAATTGTTCGCTCACCCTTTCATCTTCTTTTCTTTCAGATTTTATATAGGAAGAATGTGAAACGGTTCGGGAGCACTTCGTAAGGAGTTCAAGGATTGGTTTAATCTATTTTCATTTTTAGACATTTTATTAAGTTATTTCAGTTATTTGAGAGATTATAAGACTTGAAAGATTTTGTTGAGCTAGTGGATTGTACTAGCCATTGAAATTGTTACCGTTATCCGCATTTAAGTTTTTTTTTTCAAATTGTGGTTAGTGTTTGAATTATGGTTTTAGTAGCCGTTGGAGGTTATTTTATTATCAATTAAGTATTATTATGGTTGTGGAAATTCGGGGTCGTTACAGTTAATATCAGAGCCTTGGCTTTAGATCTTTGGGAGTTTAGAATGTGTGAGAATAAGTTTGATCTGAGTCTTAGGTTTGACCTCGGTGTCATTCTTGGAGTGTTTAGTGTAGATTGTTATGATTAGTTGCTTTATCAAATTATGAGAGTTTATAATGTTTTATTTCTTAGTGTATCAAAATCTTATCTATTTGAATTTAGGACTAATTTTCCTTTTGTCATTTTAGGTTAATGGCAAAAATAAGAGTGAGTGCAAGGATCCAAAATCGGAGAGGTCGACAACAGAATCAGACTAATGATGTGAGGGAAGAGGATCATGTTGAGAATGATAACCATGAGGTTTTAGTTGAGAATAGTTCTAATCATAGGGTTGAGAATACCCAAAATGCTCAGGATGGTAATCAAGCTAATGGGGGTAATGGTCAGGGAGTGCAGCAACGAGTAGCGTCGGTGGCAGAATTAGTTCCCTTGTTGCAAGCACTTACAGGATTAATCCAGCAACAACAGGTTCAGCAGTAGCAATAGGTTGGTGGTGTCCCACCTAGGCGGAGTAGTGATTTAGCATAATTTAAAAAGCATACTAGCGCAACCTTTAGCGGTATTGGGGGACCTATAACAGCAGAGGATTGGGTGCAAGAAATGGAAAAGACATTTGAGGGGATGCGCTGTCGTGAGAGTATCAAATTGTCGTGTGCCACCTTCATGTTGAAGGAGGGGGCCTATGATTGGTGGCTTATGGAGAAGCGCAAACATCAGAATGACGAGTTTTTGTTTACTTGGGAAGATTTCAAAGTGGCCTTTTATGAGAAGTATTTTCTTAGGAGTGAGCAAATTCAGAGAGAGAATGACTTTATCAAGTTAGTACAGAAGGACAAGACAGTGTCTGAGTATGAGGCTGAGTTTGCACGTCTTGCCAAGTTTGCCCCTACTTACGTGGCAACTGAAGAAAATCGCGTGCGTAGGTTTGAAGAGGGGTTAAAGCCTGCGATCAAGAGGGGAGTGGTACCATTTGAGCTTAAGACATATAAGGACGTGGTAAACAAGGCGTTGCTAGTGGAAAGAGGTCTTATCGAAGTGCAGGCAGATTGGAATGACAAGCATAAAAAGAGAGATAGACAAACCAGTTTTCAGGATAATAAGGATTCAGGAAGTCAGGCAAAGAAACAGGTGACACAACGTACTGATGGTGCCAAGTGTAATGAGTGTGGGGGTAATCATGAAACCCAACGTTGTTATAGAATCTTAAATGCGTGTTTCAACTGTGGGAAGACCGGGCATATGATTAAGGATTGCCCTGAACCACTCAAAGAAAGGTTCACAAAGGATCGTGAGAATAAGGACAAGGGTAAGGACAACAAGGACGACTCAAATTCAAAGCGTACAGGAAGAGTCTATACTATGAAAGCTAGAGATGATGACGATGCAAATTGGACAGTGGCAGGTACGTTAAGTTTAGAGGACTAAACTTCTTTTAAGGGGGTAAGAATGTAATAACCCGAATATTTATTGCATTTATTTAGTAATTATTTTTTTTTCTTCTCTAAATTGATTATTTGGGTTATTTGATTAATTGGGTTATCTTTTTCTAAATGGACTAAGTTAAGTGGGTTTAGTTTATTAAAATTGGGATTAGATGAATTGGGCTTTGGAGATGGGCTTAGGTTTAGTAAAACCCAATAATATAAATGCAACCTTTTTTAACCTAGAGCCTTATTATTATTTTTACCAACCCTAGAAATAAATTGAGAGGGGAGGCGGCCAGAAGGATCAGCCGATAGAGAGAGAGAGAGAGTGCCGAGGAAGAGAGAAGGGGAAAATGTTCGTTAATTCCAAGAGGTAAGTACTATATCCATACTGTGTTGTCATCCAACAAGTATCAATATAAGATGTACTATGTAGATGATATGCATATAAATATAATGGGTAATAGTAGAAGTGGTCATTCATCATGAGCATGGACAATCATGTAATGATATATAATTATGGGAGGCTAGGTGCTGAGAGAGAAAGAATCATATTGTGGATGTATGTATGTGGGTTTATATTTTGACATGTGTGTGTCCAAGAAAGAAAAATAGAAAAGAAAGGAAAAGAGAGAGAGGGAACCGAATTGAGAGAGAGAGAAAAGGAGAGGTGTCAGGAGAGAGGAGAGAGAGAAGTATAGTGTGTATGTATATCATGTATGTATATGTATATTTTGAAGGACTAGTTTGCAAAATAAATAAGGGTCTAGGTGAAAGAGAAATATTTGGATGGTGAGTGTGTGATTGTGACGTGTGAGGAGGATGAGAAATCATCAAAAATTGAACTACTATTATTATTTACACTTTTGAAAGTATCTATTAGGATAAAGTGTACTTGTTTCTAATTTGGTTATATTATTATTATTATTGCTAGATTTTGAGAGGCAGTAGGTACACTTGTAGGAGCTGCAATTAACTGCAATTATCGAGGTAAGGGATTATACATCTTTAAGTTAATTGATCTCCGCTCCGTTTTATTATTTAGGCTTCCGCATATTTCTTGGCGATGTACGTTTCTTTGGTACGTAAAAGCTGACCTCGCGTCAGTATTTATTTTGACTCCCTCGTTTACCGTTATTTGCTAATCTTTTGTTATTCATTTGCTAAATCGTTCTTTTGATTTCATAAATACAGAATTTATTGTTCTTGTGAAAGTTCGCATTCTGTATAAAAATAAGTTTTGATATGATATGATTTTTGTTCCATCAATGATCGCTAAGTTAGACAACCTGCTTCGGCGGGGTATATTTGATATTTTGGCTTTCGGGCAAACTTAGTTCACCGCTTCAATGTAGTAGTGGTGGGGTGTTCCGGATACACTGTTTATGACTCTGCGGAGTCAACCTTTGTGCTCCTTGTGGGCTTTTGTTCCCTTTATGGGATTTTGGTTTGATAAGGTCAGTGGACCACTTATGTGATCATGATGTCTGTGAGTGATTTGATTATCTACGGCTGGTATGGACAGTTGTAGATAATTAGATTACTCGAGTTAGCTTTGTTCAACTTACCAGCCCTTTGAAATTCCTAATAATCTGTGAGTGGTTTAGTTAGTTAAAGCTGGTATGGGACAGTTTTAAATAAGTAAACCATTCGGGTCAGTTTGATTCGATTTTGTCATCATTTGAACCTCCAAAGTATTTGTCAACTCAGTTTGTGAAACCGTTTATATTTCGAAAGATATGTGATTTTGAGATTTGTTAAAATAATGATTTCGAATTTGTGCTTCGTTATGTCTTCGATTATGATTTAGACCTTGTTTCGTTTGATATTCCTTCAGGTCAACTGCTCCTTAGTAACCAGAGGGGTTGTATATGAACTTACTGTGCATTGTTCGCTCACCCTTTCAT
This sequence comes from Adenophora triphylla var. japonica, assembly GCA_022495995.1. Lineage (NCBI taxonomy): Eukaryota > Viridiplantae > Streptophyta > Magnoliopsida > Asterales > Campanulaceae > Adenophora > Adenophora triphylla. Next base: position 68,408 of record JAFEMH010002558.1, on the reverse strand, counting down.
CTTCTTTTCTTCCAGATTTTATATAAGAAGAATGTGAAACGGTTCAGGAGCACATCGTAAGGAGTTCAAGGATTGGTTTAGTCTATTTTCATTTTTAGACTCTTTAGTAAGTTATTTCAGTTATTTGAGAGATTATAAGACTTGAAAGATTTTGTTGAGCTAGTGGATTGTACTAGCCATTGAAATTGTTACCCCTATCCGCATTTAAGTTTTTTTTTTCAAATTGTGGTTAGTGTTTGAATTATGGTTTTAGTAGCCGTTGGAGGTTATTTTATTATCAATTAAGTATTATTATGGTTGTGGAAATTCGGGGTCGTTACACAAATACCATTGACACAAACACATACAAGAATAGGTCAGAAAATGCTATATTGTAATCAATCTAGGGATCACCATATACACAATTATTAAAACAAAAACACTTGCTTTTAACTATCATAAAAATACTCATACAAAGTCATGTCAAGTAACTCAAACCATAAACATATATCTACATATGTCCCCTTCAAAAGCATACGCAAATATTCAAAACGAAAGTTACAATTTTTTATCGACGTCCATTTGAATAAAACATTGTCCTTTGAAATCGCTAGATAAAGTCACCTGTTGGAGAATTTGAAAGATTGATCCGAGCCTACAATTTAAATAATATAATCAGGTGTTAGATTCAAAATATCATCATAAATTATGGGACGGTTGATATTTCTATCGTAGATAAAAGATTCTTGATATAAATCAGGTGTGAGATTCTTGATATAAGTAGTTCAATGAAGTTTACAGGGATACAATATTTTGCAACTGCCCGAACTCTACTGGAATACCATCAGAGAGTTTATTGAATGACATGTCACTACCAATGAATATCCATGATACAGTTAAAAGATGATTTCTGCTTCAACAAATAGACATTAGTTGTGAATTGCAAAATCTTACATGGTTTGAACACTTCTGAGATTCCCAAATTCCACAGGTACAGAACCAACCAGGTTGTTGTAACTCAAATTCCTACACATATTTGTGGCAGTTTAGATGCATATAAATTTGTTTGATGAGATATTTCTGCCAGAATTTTGGATTTATTATTCCCAATTGAAAGGGAAAGGGAGGCCAAAAGTTTAGAACATACTCCCTCTGTCCCGCTACAAACCGCACACTTTCTATTTTGGGCGTCCCATTACAAACCGCACACTTCCTAAAATGGCAAAGAATCTTTACTATTCCCTCCACTCATTCTCTCTCCTACATTATTTTAATACTCACAACACCATTATAATTTACTATTCCCTCCACTTATTCTCTCTCCTATTTTACTTTTACACTCACAACATTTATATCATTATTTTTTTCCTTAATCCCCGCGCAAACAGTAACAGTGCGGTTACTAGCGGGACAGAGGGAGTATACAATTACAAGTTACAACCAAATTTATCAGGAGAGAACATGACATACAAATATGTGAGGCTCTCTAGATTGCGGATGCCTGAAGGAATAGATCCATTTAAGCGGTTCCCATGGACATTCCTAACAAAAATGACGTGAGAAAGGGAAATTTCTTGTGCACCAGTAAGGGTTCCAATCATCACAATACGGAGAGGGAGGCCACGAGTGAATAGACCCCACAAGCCTCTATTTTGTTTACATCCTACAGCACACAGTAATAACTAATAATAATAGTGGGAATCAAAAGGAAAAGGAAAAGGAAATCAAAGGCCTGCAGATATGGAATTAGACTTACTTCGCCAACAGTAGCCCCCTTAGCGTTGTTGAGAAAAGAAACTAAATTGTCAGATGGGTGAGAGACGATGGCACAAAATACACCGACCACATAACCACCAGTAAACCTAACACCGAGCTGCAAGCCTTTGCTACATTGATCCTTTGGTGTGGGGATTGCATACTTGTAAAGCATTTCCACAATTGTCTCGAATGATGCAAATTTCATCATTGTATCTGCGAAAAAACATGTTTTGGCCATTATCAGACTGATGAAAATAATCCATTAACTGCACTTCTTAATCCGAAATAGGTGAAATACGGTATATTAGCAAGAACTAATTTTAACTAAAATTCGTTGCAGCAAAATTACAAGCATAAGAATGCATCAGCTTCTATCAAAAACTCTTCTTATCACAGCACATAGACCTTCACTTTACAGCATGTATAAGACAAATGACCACTTACATGGAATCTGTCGACCCCAAAGAGGAACCAAACCCTTGTAAAGCCTGTAAGAAGGAAATGATGTTAAAATTTCTGATAGTAGAGAGTAAGCAATAAATATACCATTAATAACCATCGGTTCATTTGGCATTAGAATCATACCCAAGAGCACCTTCAGACCTCACATATTTTGGGAGGCCATCAGATAAACCTCTCACAAAGCCAGGCTGAGTTTGCACACGAAATTTGACTGCCTCAAAAGGATAGAGAGCAATATCGGCAATAACTTTACTCAGAAGCAGACCCAGCAAGGTAAATCAAAGGTTTTGTACTTGGATGCAAACTCAGGACCAGCAATGTCAGAGTAGTACTTCTTGAAGAACTCGTAGAATCCAAATTTGCAAGCACCTTGACCACTATAGCCAATCAATGTTGGCACCCAGCCCCTAAAGAAACCTTTAAATCCCTCCTCCTGAGCAAAATTCCGAACCCAGAAGAAATGCTCTTGTTCTTTGCAGGGTCAATCTGAAAAGTATGGGGAATGAGATGATTCTATTGATCTCCTCACTGTGGAAACGATAAAGTAAATTTGAAATAAAGAAATACGCTCATTCAAATGGACAGCCATGATCCCCATACTTGTTCGATGGCTACATAACTTATAACAAGTACAAGGGAATAACTATTTCCATGAGAAGGCTCAGAAAAGGGGAAGAGGGTGAAGAAAACTTGAACTTGTGCAGCAAAAATTGTAATGACTTCAGTGATACACATAGTTGAAAAGTGATTTTGTAATTAAAGTAGAAAAATCATGAGTCAAATGTTGGCCATTCAATTATCAGAAAGTCCATTTGTAGGTGGTGCTGAAATTGCAAATTGATGTGAGTGGATACCATGTACGGGGGCGCACGCATATGTAAGTATAAGCAACTTTGAAATAGCTTACAAACGAAACAACATAAGAGAAAACACACAAAGCAAATACAGAAGTGATGATTCCAGTAATAGGGATTGTTTTATGTCATGTCTTCTTTGTAAGAATTGCATATGTGGATCATGGGCGGAGGTATGTAGGGGCAAGGGGGGGCCACTGCCCCTCCTTGACAATTTTTTTTTGTTTTTGTTTTGTTTTTTTTTTTTTTTTTGTACTTATGTAATACAATTCTTTTAAAAAAATAATTATATGTATTGTGACTATACTTTCTCCATCTCACTAAAATTAGATTTTATATTTTAAACACAGAGATTAAATGTAGGTGTACTTTCTCCTTCTCACTAACAATTTTATTTTTATTTTAAATACAAAAATTAAATGTAATTGGGTTGTGAGTATAAAGAGTGAGGTATGAGAGAGATAATTGGTAGAAAACACTACTAGAAATAGCTTATTTACCCAATGATTTTCCGTGGGTAATCATGGAATTCCGTGGGTAATCTTTATTTACCCACGGAAATTGTCCGTGGGACGTCCGTGGGTAAATTTTTGTGAGTAATACCCACGGAAATTTCCGTGGGTAATACCCACGGAAATTCCGTCAATAAGCAAACTTATCCGTCGGAAATAAAATAAAATACCCACGGAATTTTTTTTAAAAAATTCTGATAAAATTACCCACGGATATTTCCGTGGGTAATTTTCATTTTTTTTTCAATTCTGATCAAATTACCCACGGAATATTCCGTGGGAAATTGAGGATAAATTACCCACGGAATATTCCGTGGATAATTTTCATAATTACCCACGGAATTGTCCGTGGGTAATATTAAAATAAAAATTTAACATTTAGCTGCTCTTTTTACCCACGGAAATTTTCGTGGATAATTTGGAAAATTACCCACGGAATATTCCGTGGGTAATCTATACTCTATTACCCACGGAATATTCCGTGTATATTCCGTGGGTAATTTTATCATAAGTGAAAAAAAAATTAAATATTACCCACGGAAATTTCCGTGGGTAATTTTATCAGAATTGAAAAAAAAATATTTGAAAATTTAAAAAACCACCTGTAAAAGCAAAAATCCAATACTTATATAACATTCACACCATTCATACAAACAATACACACAATTCTTAAACAATGTCTTCCAAACCACAAATAAAATATTAACACGTACGAATCTCTAAATAACATAACATATTACAAACCAAAAAAAAAAAGTCTAGTAGTTAAGTTGCCACTCCAAACCAAATAAAAATAAGTCAAATTCAACTTTTACGATTGTTACCACCACGACCACCCCTACGCCCACTTCCACTCAAAGTTCCATTCGAATTTAGATATGGTCCAATAGAAGAGTTAGAGTTATTACCACTAGGAGGTTGTTGTTGATGTAGTTGTTGTTGGAGCATAGATCTCATCATTTCTTGCATTTGTTGCTGCATCTCTTGCCGCATTTTTTCATTCTCTTGCCGCATCTCTTCCTTCTCTTTTTCCTTCTCTTGTCGCATCTCTTCCTTCTCTTGCTGCATTTGTTCCTTTTCTTGCCGCAATCGTTCCTCCATTCGCTCTTCCATTTCCTTAACCTGGGTGTTTACACGAGTGTCAACTTGGGTGTTTAGTGTCTCAGTCAGGCTTGCTATAATCTCATCCTTTTGTCTCATTTGAGCATCATAGTCCACACTACTGGATGAAGAAAAAGACTGTGAAGAACGGCTGCTTAATGGCAAGTCAAAGAAAGCAGCTCCATGATTTCCGAATCCGGGCAATCGATCACCTTTTGTCGCCCGTGATGAATGGTAATGGTCTTCCAAAGTCCTGCTCGAAATGGAGGCAGTCCGGTGCTTTCAATCTCAATGATTCCTTCCTCAATAGCCTCTTCATGAGCACGGCTCACATATGTTTCATGTCCAATATATATAACAAAAAACAATTAATAATTAATAATGACAAAAAATAAACATAAGCTTTAACAAATATATACGAGTATATATATATATATATATATATATATATATATATATATATATATATATATATATATATAACTTCATAGCCCAAATGTTACGGAGTTCCTTCATTATTTCAATGCATGGAAGGCAAACTTAGGTGCGCTCTTTATAATATTTAGTTACGGTTGTTAAATTCTCTCCCTTTGAAGCTATTCCATATAGAATTCACTATCGAGATGGCGATTACATGAGTTTTTGGTAATCATTTCTATTTCTGACATTAGATGTGCAGAATTGATGTAAAAAATCAGTAGATTTCCTCCTGTTCCTATCTTTCCACAACATTGAAAGACATCTGCCATAGGAATATTATTTACTTAATTAGCCAATGATGAGGAGCTTATATGGCAATGTGATGAGAAAAACACTATGGCAAAGTTCAACTTTAGGTAGAAAATAAAGCATTAAGATTTGAAACCCACTGCCTCCTGATTTCGGAAAAACTGTGACTATTGCATGTACCAATCCATATAACTCTCAATCATAGTTATGTCATCAATTGAAAGATAACCAAACGTCAACGCATTAAGAACAGAAAATACACTAGTACAAATTATTCCTAGTTTTGTAACCTAGTTGATTCAACATCACATATTCATCAATCCGATCTTCAAAACCTTACCAAGATGTATTTAGTTTATGGCAAGATAAACCAAGCCCATAATAATCATAAAATCAAAAAAATAAAATAAGAAAAGAAAAGATGAAAAGAGAAATTAAACATGCAGAGACAATGCTGGTATTTTTCAGATACCTATAACAATAATTACTAGGCTTGATCTGCGAGGTAAGATAAAACCACATACAACTACATAATTAATACATATGGTCGCCTTTCACCTCAGACTATATTACTTGGAGCTAGTACACTTCCAAGATGACATTCAATCTCTATGTGTTTGGTACGGTCATGAATCTTATGAAAAATGTTAGTGTAGTGAGTAGTTTTTAGTGAGAAACCCTAAATGAAAAGTGTGTAGTTTGTAATGAAACACCCTAATAAAAAAAAGGGGATTGAAACACAAAAAGTAGGCACTTCGCCCATATAAATACTTACATATATTTCCTGATAATGACGGCTACTCCACTTTCTTGTGCCGTTTGGAGACACGGAAGAGTGCGTGGCAAGGAATGCCTCAGAAGCATCAACATCTGGCCCATGACGCTTAACCTTAAAATATAAACAAAATAACATTATAAGAAATATATTAAAACAAATCATTAGAATGAATAAAACAAATCATTAAAAATCAATTGTATAATTGAAAGAAATTATATTAGGATTTAAATTACGTACTAAAAAATAAAGAAAGACTTACTTCAAATAATCTTCAACCTCATCACAGTTAAGGAGAACATAGAGTCTAGCCGCTTCAAACTCCTTTCGGCTTAGCATACGAGTGCCCTTTCTTTTACCAAGGAATCGACCAGGTGAAGAAAACACTGATATTTTTCCATCTGTACTCGTGCCACCCCCGTCATAATTACGACCCACTTTGGTAAACCTTGTCTCAATGTCAGGGTGAAAATATGTCGACACAAACGATACAATTTCATCTATAATCATCGATTCAGAAATCGATGCCTCAACTTTTGCTCTATTACTCATCTTTTTTTTCAACTTCCCCAAAAATCGTTCAAATGGATACATCCATCTGTACTGAACAGGTCCACCAACTCTGGCTTCATAAGCTAGGTGAATTGGTAAATGCTCCATTGAATCAAAGAAAGATGGAGGAAATATCTTCTCAAGCTTGCATATTGTCACCACAATGCTCTCTTCTAGCCTTATCATATCTTCAACACGAAGAGTGCTAGACGTCAATGCTCTGAAGAATTCACTCAACTCTATTAAGGCAACCCATATTTCCTTAGGGAGAATGTCCCTAAATGCAATAGGAAGCAGCCTATCCAATAACACGTGACAATCATGACTCTTCAACCCATATATCGTTCCTTCTTCCACATTTACACAGTTACCAATATTAGATGCATACCCGTCGGGAAGCTTCAAATCTTTCAACCAATGTAGAATACGTTGTTTATCATCTCTAGACAATACAAACGGCGCAACTGGTTTGAAATCTTTCCCATTCTTTTGAACAATGTTGAGATTCTCCCGATTACATATTGCTTCGAGGTCTAACCGACCCTTAGCAGTGTCCTTTGTCGTAGACTTGAAATCCATCACCGTGTTAAATACGTTGTCAAACACATTCTTTTCAATATGCATGACATCAAGGTTATGTCTGATCAAATTTGTCTTCCAGTATGGCAACTCCCAGAATATACTCTTCTTGATCCAGTTGTGATCTTTACCAAACCCATCTAATCTCTCTTTTGAAAAATTCTTCCCCCACCTGACATCGGACAAGTCAGAAACCCGCTCGAAAATATCTTCACCACTCAGACGAGGAGGGGGGGCCCGACGCTCCACTCTATCTTTAGTAAATGCATTCTTCTGCCTACGAAAATGATGGTTACTAGGAAGAAACCGCCTATGACAATCAAACCAACACTGCTTCTTATAATGATCAAGTCTGAATGCATCGGTATTTTCCATACAATACGGACATGCTAATCTTCCATGAGTGCTCCATCCCGACATCATGCCATACGCTGGAAAGTCATTAATTGTCCACATCACTGCCGCCCTCATGTTAAAGTTTTGCAACTTGAAGGCATCCCAGGTTTGCACACCCTCATTCCACAATCAAGCTTCAATTCATCTATTAGAGGTCTAAGATAAACGTCAACATTTTTCCACTGGATTCCATGGCCCGGGAATGAACAAATTCAAATACATATAAGGATCGGTCATACATAACCGTAGGGGAAGATTATAAACGTGACAATAACGAGGCCAACATGAATAAGATTTTGCCCAGGTCCAAATGGAGAAAAACCATCCGTACATACTCCCAACCTTATGTTTCGAGCATCTTCAGCAAAATCGGGGTAAGTAGCATCAAAATGTTTTCAGGCTTCTCCATCTAAATGATGAGTCATCACACCCTCTTCACGAGGACACTCTTTGTGCCACCGCATGGCTTCCTACGTATCTCTCGATGTGAAGATTCGTTGCAATCTGGGTATGAGCGGCATATAACGCAACTGCGCTCGAGGCACGTTTTTGTTGTGCTTGGCACTACCCCGACGTGGTAGCTTATACCTACTAAGCATGCACATTGAACATGAATTGAGACCCTCATTTTCCTTGTAGAAAAGCATGCACTGATTCTTGCACGCATCAATTTTATCATAGCCAAGAGACCTATACGCCCCACCAGCTTTTTAGTCTCGTAAAAATTACTAACCATCTTATTTTCTTCAGGTAGCAACCGTTGCCCCCATGAGAGGATACGATCGTAAGCATGTTGGCTAATATTTAAATCAGACTTGATACTAAGAAGCTCAGTCACTAACTTTCTAACATTGTTGACTTTGCACCCGGATAAAATTTATCATTTGCAGAGTCCATTAAATTCATAAACTTTTTTGCATCAGGATTGGATTCCTCTGGATTAGAGGTCCAATCAAACTCTGGACCTGCTGCATTTCGAACCATATCTTCCATACCCAAAGACATCTCTACTTCATCAACCAACTGTTCAGGTTCACGTTCCTAGCCGAATTAAGCACAACAGTAGGACGATTTTGAACACTTGTTTCAACTGGATAACGCTCACCGTGCGCTACCCATATCTTGTAACCATCAACAAACCCTTGATCCATAAGATGCTTCTTTACAAATCCATCAGTATGAAATTTCTTATTCTTGCACCTTTTGCACGGACACCTTATCATGCCATTGTGCATGTATTCGGGATGCGCTTTAGCAAACTGCACAAAATGTTCTAAACCCGCTATAAATGCAGGTGTGATGCCTCTTCTATTAGGGTTTCTACGATTATCCATCCAACTACGATCTTCCCCCGACATATTTAACTCCTGCATTTTATAACATTATAGTTTTTAGACAAAAATGATATTTACAAAAACATATAATTATGCATTCCAAGACCGTCCACACGGACAATTCAAGAATCAATAACTACATGTTGACCTCAACATGATAAGTTAAAGATTCTTGAACGGGTTTCTAAGGTTTTGCATTACACACACCACTAAATTGATTTGACAACATTACGTTGTGAAATAACTTCTAATACATCATCGTAGAAGCATCATTTTATGATAATGTATTAATTTAGTCATTACATAGAAGCATTAAGTATTAATTTAAAAAATTTAATTTACTTGATTTTTTAATTAAATTTTACTTTAATTTAACTTGAAAAACGTAACCATTAACAAAACATAAGCTTCTTTTATTCTTGCTCCGTTTGAGAACAAATTTTCTCTTTGACAATTGACAAGTATATGGAATACTTGTACCTTTTTTGGATAGCATTTCTTTTGGAAGCATGCTTGTATTTTGCGATTATTGATGTACCTTTTTTTGTTTTAATCTTGCATCTTTATTAGTTCCCATGAGTGAGTGCCTAGATAATTTACTACGAGTCCACATTTACCTCCCTATTGTATTTTCACCAGCAGTTTATTTGTAATTTCTAACTTTCATGGTCTCTTGTTTAATTCAGCTTAACTTGATATTTCGGCGTTGATTCTTTAAGCTGGGACGGAAGTGGGTTCTGTGATGTGCCCTTCCTATGGGAACTACAACTTGGACAGCCAATATTTGAATACAAATGTTATAGATACGGCAAAGCTATCCAATGCCGTTCCTAGTTTCCGATGTGAAGTCTGCCATATTGTTTGTACTGGCCACGATGCTTTTGATAAACATAATCAAGGGAAAAAACATCGAAGGAATCTACAACTTCAAGCTTGTTCAATCCATTATGTGGCCGTTGGCACTTCAAGTGCAAGTGTCACTGGAGAGTTGGAAAAGAAGCAGCAAACACTCTTACAAAATGGTGCACCTGCTGGTTCTGTCTTATTTTGTACCATTTGCAATATTGCTTGCAATGATGAAGCAGTGTTTCAGAGTCCACTTATAAGAGTTAATTGTTTGTGACATATATTCCCTAGTCATTGGGCAATCAATATAATTTACTGTCTGTTTGTTGATATTTGTTTGTTATGTGCAATTGTGTTCTTGATTTGAGATCACAGCTTCCTCCGTTTGATATTTGTTTGTTATGTGCAATTGTGTGTGCGTGTGTGTGTGTGTGTGTGTGTGAGAGAGAGAGAGAGAGAGAGAGAGAGAGACTTTATTTACGCAATTTAGCGGCCCGGTAAGAAACCATCTAAACATAGGATCTAGTTGGCATAAGAGCAGAAAAGAGAATACTCAGTTGGTGTGTGTGTGTGCGAGAGAGAGAGAGAGTTTGGTTTGATAATTGGAATACCATTTATACGAAGGGTTGAATCGCTTAGTTATGAAAATGCCCTTTTGGCGTTTGGGACAGTTTTAAATGCTAAGGATGCTAAAACACCGTAGATCTTGGAGCAAAATTTCTTATGAGTCTGCAATGGTTAAGGTATTCATCAAGATTTACCGTAATGTCCTTGCCGATTTTGGGGCAAAAACCTTAGGATAATCTTCTTCTTTGAGTGTTATTGTTGATTTTCCTCTTAACATATTATTTCCAAGTTCGGGTAGAATCTTTGAGTAGCATATGCTATTTTTTAGCGCGGAAAATTGTTTTTTCTCCCTCAACATGATTAATGATTTGCAGGAAATTTTTGACGATGTTCAAAGCAGCGAGTATCTGTATATACCTGGTGCAATGACCCCGACGGAAGTAAGTGTCCAAGTAAATTAATTAACTATCTTGTTTAATGTGCCAAGCCATTGGAGTTATAACGTTGTTACTGCTTTAATGAAATACTACATTTCAAGATAATTGGTTAAGTTTTTTTCTTTCTTCTCACCCGCTCAACTTTGACTCGTGTACTTATGTTACGATTCTACAGATATTCTCTGCTTATAAAATGGGAGCTGAAATTGTCAAGGTGAGACACGCCTTCTCTTTTAATTAGTTAAACATTTGGAAAAGAAGCAGCAAACACTCTTACAAAATGGTGCACACGCCTGTCTGTTTCCTTAGTTGAAAAATCAAGACCTATGCAATAAACAGGAACACCACCAAAACAACAAAATGAAACCAAATCAAGAAAAAACTAGCTTAAACGGAACACCATGACAGTTGAGACGAGGCAAAACATATCATCTTCAAGCAAATAAAGATTCTATAGTTTGAGATTTAAATAAAAAGAACTCATACATGCTTCAAAATATGCCTCAGTATAATGCTGGATTTCAAAAGATAAATCAATTATTTTGGAATTAAATACAAGTTTATAGCACAAAAGATATCACTTTGCATAACATTTGATCTTTATTTTATTTCCCCAATATTGTTCTAATCAGCTGTAGTGAAACTCAAATTTGTGTAGTAGGGGAGATAAAAAGTTGTTCCTACCTGGAAGAAGCTCCTTCTGGGTCAGATTCAAGGGAGACGGCGACGGCGAGGGAGGGAGACGGCGACGGCCAGGGCGAGGGAGGGCGAGGGCGACGACGGCGTTTGATTTGGTGTTTGAACTGGATCTGGAGACGGGAAGCCAAGGGAATTGATTACTGAGAGAGACGGAGGGTCACCGACGGGGGGGAGGGTGGTGATTGCGGTGGGGAATTGAAGGGATTGGGGAGAGAGAGAGCGACGGGAAGAGAAGGGCTTAGGAAGTTAAAAACTGAAAAACCCTATATAAAATAGAAAATAATAAAAATAGAAAAGTATAATAAGGACTCTTTTTCGATACAAAGTACACCTTCCGTCCCATAATAATTCGTAAAAAGATTCCTTTTGAGCGTTCCACAATAATATGCATTTTCCCAAAATAGAAATAGGACCCACTTCTCTCTACTCACAACACTTTTTAAATTTACTATTCTCTCCACTCATTCTCTCTCCTATTTTACTTTTACACTCACAACACATTACCTTTACACCTTTTACCTTAATTCTCGCGCCGACACAAAAAGTGCGTAGAATTGTGGGACGGAGGGAGTATGTAACAAGGCAGGCGAGATACAAGTTATGCCAATAAATCTTTGAATACAAGTTATGCTCTTTCAGGACTCAGCACAACTCAAATATTGCATTATTTTTTGTGCTCAATCTTCGTTAACACAAAGAAGTTCAATCAAATAGTAATTGTGACCGCTATGAGATATTGAGATTCAGTTTGCAATGTGACTGATATTTGTAATAGTGCTATTACTGTCTTCTTTTGACTTTTTTTATGGGCTTGTTTCATTCCCAACATTATCATCAAATTCGATTACTGAAATGATCGTCTATTTTCGTAATGCTCATAACATGAAAAACGGACATTTATTTGAATTTCACTTAGGGAGTAATATAAAATCTGAATCTTTTATTCAGGAACCTAACTCAATCAAAATGAAAAAAAAAAACAAACTAACTAATTCAATGGATTACATTCCGAATTTTTTTACATACTTTCTGCAAATTGGACGGTTGAACTGGCCAGAAGGGAACGATAAGGTGGGAATACACTGAGGAGGTGGCCGGAAGGGAGAGAAGAGATCCAAATGGGTGCCGGAGTGACAAATCCGGTGTAATGAATGGAGGCCGCCGACTTGGGCGCTCGTCAATCGCCGTGAAATCAAACATCCTCCCCGCCTACTAGAGAGGGAGCTCACGCGTCAATGGTAGCTCGTCAATCGCCGTCGCCGCCGAGTAAAGAGGGATCGAAAAACGTACAGAGGGAGAAAGAGGAATTCTCGTGTTGTTTAAAAAAAAAATTACCCACGGAAATTTCAGATTACTCACGGAAATGTCCGTGGGTATTACCCACGGAAAACATTTTTGTGGGTAATTTCAAGGAAATTCAGTTTACCCACGTAATTATCAGATTACCCACGAAAATTTCCGTGGGTGTAAGTACCCAAATCTGGCTCATGCCTTCCGGTTAAATTTCCCGGCAATTTCGGTAAGTTTCCCGGTAATTCCCCGGACCTTCCTAGTGTTCCGGAAATGTTCTGGAACAGTCCCAAATTAAATTTAGGGCTGAAGGGAGCCTTCCTAATTAAGAAACACGTTTTTCTTAATTAGGAAGAGAGTTCTAGAAATTGCCACCTTGCATGGTTCTAGAAATGCTGAGTCACAATGGATAATGCCGCACGGCTGCATTAGCTCTCTGTCCCTAGCCGCACGGCTTCATTAGCCTTATCCAGACTGCCTATAAATAGAGCCCTCCTCTACCCATTTCAACACACACAATCCATAGCAAGTCACCCACAAATACTCCAAATACGTGAAGAATCTGCTTTGGAAGCTCAAGAAGGTGAAGAAGAAGGCCAAGAAGCTCCCTCCCTCCTCCTTGAAGATCCAAGACCAACTTCTCCTCCTAGCTCCGACCAAAGAAGCAAAGGAAGCGATTGGTAACCTCGCACGCCCTAACCTTGCTTTTAATTGATATACTTGCTCATTGCATTCATATATCTTGCTTGGGACTTGGCATTTATTCATAAAGATCACATCTTTATCACCCCCTTTCCCTTTTGCATGCATTAAGACATCATTTGTCATAAAAATGTAGTCTTTTTCATAAAGGTGCATCCTTTGCACCTAAAACCCCCATTTTCAAATAAAAATGTCATTTTTATGCATCATTTGCACATAAAAATCCAATCTTTTCAATAAAAATGCATCCTTTGCATTCAAAATCCTCTTCCAATGCATCATTTGCATAAAAATTCTATCTTTACGCATCACTTGCATAAAGATCATTTCTTTCAATCAAAAAGCATCATTTGCTAAAACCAAAAATGTCATCTTTTCATTAAAGAGTCATTTTTCATGCATTTCCCCTATCCCCCAACCTTGGAACGGACCGGTGTAAAAGATCCTATCTTTACATCGTTCCTTCCATTAAAGGTTCACGATTTCTTTGGAAAGGGATAACCTTGAACCTTATATCTCCGATTATCGCTTAAGAAAGAGTATGAAGCCTCTATACGAGCTCGACCGTCTTAAAGCGTAGGATTGATGGGCTAAGGACCCTCCTTTTCTAAAGAACCTCATCTTTGACCAAAAGAGAGTCATTCTCTCGATCACGCAAGTCCCGAGGGTCCCGAGGTTTAAAATGCGATGATCACAAGTCATAAGATGAGGACGGGATCATAAATCCCAAATACATAAAATTCCAAGGAATCCCGGCGACAACCAACAAATGGTTTGTACGTCAGGAAGACAACTTGGGACATTCCCCCTTTATTTTCAAACACATGCACACAAGAAAGCACGCAAGCAAGCACGATTAATGAAATCTTGGGAGACTTGCTCGGCAAGGCACCTTGGGTGAACGCCAAACGTTCTTCCCGAGGGGTAACTTAACCTCCGAACCCAGTAAAAACCTTTTTTTTTCAAAGTTTTGAGGTAATCAAAATGGCGTGGCGACTCCGTTTTTCAAATAACTCGGATGTCTTCAAACTCGCGTGAATCCAACCAAACAAAATTTGGGCACCACATTCACGGTTTGGCGACTCATTGGGGACGATCCCAAAGGAGAAAAGCTTTTATTTTCAAAACAAAAAAAATCGATACTCGGTATATAGGTGGAAACCACTTACCCTTCTGTACACTCCACGACGTGGGAGTTGGGATAACCGGTGGTTTTAACAATCCACGTACCGGTATTCCTTTTCGAAAAAAAAAAAACAATTTTGAAAAAAAATAAAAGAAAGCTTTTCCCTTTTGAGTGGGTTAGACTCCCATCGCCGATTTCATTAATCGTGCTTGCTTTCTTTACCATGCATTGCATCATTTGCATCTCGGAATTTGTGCATACTTTGAAATGGGAAACAACCCGAAAAATAGCAAAAGGAGTGGAACACGGAAAATTGATCCATGCGGTCGTACGGCTCAATCCTCCTTGGATTCGGCCAAGGGCGACCTCGGTGGCAATTCCACCGGGAAAAATCATGGTTAATACGCGAGTCCTAGAAGCTTGGGGCTACTCGGCTCCATGGGCCCAGGGGCTCCCGAAAAATTTACGTGCTTACGTGTTGCATTTTCCCCGTCCAGAAAATCATTCCTTTAAAACACATTATGAAAATCTACTGTTTTAACTCAAAGGAACATTTTTAGGAGACCGCACACTACGCGCACTGATATATCACGTACACTTTGCACGCACGTCCTTCAAACCCGAGGTGGTTCAGTGCCGATCCACGGACAGCCTTACGATGCTCCGGGCGCGCACGGAATCATCCCAACCTCCCCATGGCGGCCGGTGTCGACCCGAATGCACGGTCCGTGTCACACGTTTCAAAAAACCGTGACTTTTGGTTGGTTTTGGTCTAGTCCGTGTCATATAGCCCGGTTGCATACCCACGTAAAGGTCAAGCCTTAGCTCATAACGGAAGCCAAGATTTTCGCTCAAGCGAAATTCTGCCGAAATTCCGACAAGGAAAAATCGGTGGGATCTTGACTCAGGCATTGACTATTGACCTTGACCCGCACGGAATGCGTAAGAGTCAAGACCGAGTCTTTGCCAACAAATCAAAAGATCTTTCGCTCAAGCGAAGCTACGCCAAAATTCCGACAAGGAAAAATTGGCAAGATCTTGACCGGCATTGACTTCGATTCCGACTCACGCACCGTACGTATGCAACGAAGTTCAATGTGACACTTTGTGTCATCAGGCTTTTACCGCCCGACCCATGCCTATTATTCTCTCGGACATTACCGAAAGTCGAAACCGTCATTCGCTCAAGCGAAACTACGCAAAGATCCGTCGAGGCGAGAGAGACTTTCCGGTATTGCCTTGACTATAATCCGCATCGCTCGTGCGTTGAAAGGTCCTATGACCCGCTAGACCCGATAGGAGCGTTCTTTACTCTCGGTCGGTGGGATCCGCGTGCCCTATAGGACCCTCGCCGGGCTGTCCACCTACTGGGAGGTCGAAATACGAGAGTGGAATACGAGGGGCTTATAGACGTAGTGACGGAACCCGGCGATCCGGGATCTAGAGTAGTTGTGAAAAAGAAGGGCGAGAACCCCTTTTCCAACCAAATAGATATTAATAAAAGACAACATTTTAAGTAAACTTGAAGATTCTAATTTGCATATTGCACGAGCCTTCGGCTAAACACCTACCGAGTCTAAACCTTTCCTATCCCTTTCCCTTGGCGAGAAAGAAGTGGGTGAGAACAGGGTCGGCGACTTGTTAGCGCGAGAATCCTCGGACGGTTCGCGAGAATCCTCGGTTTCGAGAGTCGAGAATGGCCGATTTGACGAGAACAAGTCTTTGGTTTGGGTAACCGAGATGACTAGGGAAGAAGAGCTAGCCTATAACCAATGCCCTCCCCATCTTCATATAACCCATTGCCAAAGACCGTCCCTTCTCGGTCTTCTCCAATACCCCAAGCTGTTAGGGTCCCGA
Source organism: Adenophora triphylla var. japonica (assembly GCA_022495995.1). Lineage (NCBI taxonomy): Eukaryota > Viridiplantae > Streptophyta > Magnoliopsida > Asterales > Campanulaceae > Adenophora > Adenophora triphylla. Next base: position 51,853 of record JAFEMH010002558.1, on the reverse strand, counting down.
CACCCTCGCTTCCTCTGCATCCCCCCACGGGACCTTTTTCCTCCTTTCGGCTGAGCCTACTTTGGAATCCCGGTGCCAATTTGACCTTTCCAATTTTGTCAGCCTTTGTGAATTTGCCTACCTCTCGGACGGCTACGGTGAAGAGTCGGTCGGAAACGAGAATAGGAATGGATGGATTTACAGCGATGATGACAGGTTCGGTAAAAGGAATGGACTTGGAGCCAACGGAAGTGAAACCCGAAGGGCAAGATGAGGTAGAAAGCCACGGACACGGAATAGGGGATGAAATCACTTCAAAGTGTGTGCGGCCTATGCAAAGGCTCGGAGAAGGATGAGGTAGTGTATGAGTCCTATATCCTAGAGTTCAATACTCCGTACAAGGACTTGGTAGGTGAATGGAGGAACTTGATCGAAGCTTTAGCCAAAAGAGGGAAGTGGGCTCCGCCCACCGTCTGGAACATGTAAGCGTCGCCGAAGCCAAACTCTCATCGGGAAGGGTAGACTCTATCACGGTGTTAGTAGTCACTCCTGAAACTTGGTACGAAGAAGAATGTATGGATGCCTTGGAAAGAGTCCTGAGTTTAGAGGCGACCCCAGTCCCCTTTATGTCCTACGATGATAATGATGTTTTCTGGTAATCCCTAAGCCCGAGGAAGAGTCGAGATACCCCTCGTATGGCGTCAAGTATCCCGACACCTTTTGCCCTCATTGGTCATAAGAGCCAAGGCGAAAGTTCCCACGAGAGCTCTTGTAGTGACAACGATGAAGACACGGTCGAAGTGCGGAAGGGACAATAGAGGAGTGGTTAGCCCGGAAGCCAAAAGCCCGGAAAATATCTCGACGGTAAGGAAAAGGAACCCGCCATGAGGTTTGACCCCGCGAGAAATCCTTATTGATGATGGAATTTCCCACTTGAGAAAATGTTTGGCCAACGTCAAAGATGCCGTCGAAGGTTGACCCCCGGGAAAGAAAAGACATGCTTGACGGTGATGAGGAATGTGATCCTACTCTGTTAAAGAAGTTGCTAGGTTCGGATGAGAAAGCCATTTGCCAAGCTCCAAACTCCGGAAGTGATAATTCTTGTTGCATGCTTGACTTTGAAAAGTTTGAATGAGGCTGTGAAAGCTTTAAACGGAGAATGTGAAGTTGAAATCAGCCGGTCAAACTCGAGAAAAGGTCAAAAAGCCGGTAACACAGGACCGGATTCGGGAAGCCGCCTATGCTTCCGGCGGCACCGTCAATCGAGATCAATCGGCGAAATTGGCCATACGCCGGTAAGAATCCGCCTCGACTTTGAAAGAATTGTGAGAATCCTCCGGTAGGAATAATGACCAAGGAAAATCCAATGTCTATGTGATGACTCGATGCAGGCGAGATGAATGTTGAGCGGCTAAGGGTGACAAAAGAAGCACCGTCTACGAGCCAAAAACGAGATAAAAGACCTTATAAGCCGAAGCGAGAAAAGCGACTACGATAAGGAGGATCGATCCTAACTCGGTTGAAGTGTACCCAAGCCAATATCTCCTTATGGTCCTGTTGACCTCTTCATACCCTCATAAGTTGAAGCTAGAAGAAAGTTTGGCCAAGACCATGGTGCCCGTAGATGTCACCCCAGGATGAGGTCGTCCAAATGATTGGAAATATCCACTACGGAAACATCATTACCTTCGGCGACTTAGACACTGCCAAAGTATGGGGCTAGTCATAATGAACCTCTTTACATCACAGTCCGAGTTAGAAGAGCGTCGATTGCCACAGTATTAGTCGACGGAGGGTGCACGATGAATGTCTTGCCGGCTAAAATGATGGATTTATTGGATACGAAGCCAACGGACTTAAAGCCTTCTAGTCGAGACTATTAAGGCCTATGACTCCTTTGCACGATCGGTTTTGGGGATCGCCACTCTCAAGATGTGGTTCGGAAAAAGGTCATGGACGTTGACTTTCAAGTTATTGATATTCGATTTCATTCTTGCCTTCTTTGGGACGGCCTTGGATCCACCCGGATAAACGGGGTAGCCTACACTTTGCATCGGTGCGTCAAATTTCGGTCGAGTGATGGAACTATCACCACCATTTATGGAGACAGTGTCACGGTAGAAGGAACCCGGCCTTTGGGGATATCCCGATATTGGAGATCAAGCACGATGATGAAGGGTTAGCATTGGCCAGGATTCTCAGTAGCTTCTTCGAAGGCACGAAGTGTGTTGCACGACCTCACCACTACTTAGATAAAATCCCTCTGCCATGAGAATGATGCGAAAAATGAGTTATCTTAGGGACTTGGATTGGGTAGAAGACTTCAAGGTCGTAACACCATCATTGATGTGAAGGAGCAGACTACCGAGATATGGCTTGGGAGTACAAACCGAACTCTCGGGATGCCGGAAAAGCTAAAGGCACGAAAGGTGAAGGGGTCGGCTCCATCCTTACGGTCTGTCTCGACCCATTACTTTACAAAAGGAGGGACACAATATGATGAAAGTGATCGCGAGATCTCCTTGCGAAAACCCTTCTAGAGAACCTTGAGAAAGTTAGGGAAAGCCGGCCAATCCCGTTCGAAGAATGTTCCTTGATTTGCCCGAGATATCCACAGGGCTACCACTACCGTTCGAGAATGAGTACGTCTTGAAAGGAAATCCGGCCGGTGTCAAAGAGTCGGCATCGGGACAATGGACTTCTCCGCCTTTGAGTTAGCTCTTCCAAAGATCGGCCGGATAGAAGGCCCGGCGGTGAAGATAGTCGGTGGGGTTTGCAAGAGTTGTTTGACGAAGAAGCACAAATCCCGGACTTGATCGACTTGATTCGAGACGATGAGATAGTTGCCGTTATTGGAGACGATGGTGAAAGTCATTTTGATCCTCGCACTTTGGTGACTAAGACGAAATGCCATTGAAGAATTGGGAGACATTCTCGGGGCCGATAGCCGATCGACGGCAAATGATCACGGAGCTTGGATTGGTACCCCGTCCTTCTCAACCCGGTCGTGTCAAACACCACTGTTGTCTATTCGGTCGAGTCGGGAATCTTTGAATTCCGAGTCCTCGAGAGTCATCAGAAGGCCTCACGCACGAAGATTATGAAAATGTAATCGATGTCATCTTTCCCCTTATTTTGAATGAAATGACAAATCTTTACGATTATCCTCTTATTGCCAACTTAACAAATGATAAATTAACTCAAAACTTAACAGGTTAATAATGAATCATTTGAACAAGATGCAAACACACTAAACGAACAATACATTAAAGAAATCTTTAAGCGGGTTTCGGAAAAGAGGAAAACCGGGCCCAGCTGCCGAGGAGGTTTTGATAAGTGTGAACTTGGGTACTATTGAGGAACCTAAAGAGACACGATTGGAAGCTTCTTCCCGGGGTTGAAAGGGACGGATTGATCGAGCTGCTCGAGAGAATACGTCGACGTGTTTGCATGGTCATACAAGGATATGCCGGGGCTAGACAGGTTCGATAGTAGAACACAGAATCCCTCTAGCACCGAGATGCTAAGCCGGTAAAGCGAGCGAGAAAGATTAAGCCGGAATGGTCTCTACGGGTCAAAGAAGAAATTGAGAAGCTACTGCGGGTAGGGTTCATCGAGTCATTGAATACCCGACATGGTTGTCCAACATCGTGACCGTAACCAAGGCCAATGGGAAGGTGCGGCTGTGAGTGGATTTCCGAGATACTGAACAAGGCCGGCCCAAAGACGACTACCCTACGCAAACATAGAGCATCCTGGTGGACTCCAGCTTGCCAACTACGAAGTCAAATCCTTCGTTGATGGTTTGCGAGGCTACAACCGGATCAAGATGGCCGAGGAAGACCAAGAAAAGACGGCCTTCACCACACCATGGGGAACCTCTTTGTTATACGGTAATGCCATTCGGAGCTCAAGAATGCCGGGGCTACTTACGAAAGGGCGGCGGCTGCGCTTTTTCATGACATGATCCACAAGGAGATTGAGGTCTACGTAGATGATATGATAATCCACTCCAAAGGAGAGGGTGGGCAGCACTTTGTTGACCTACGAAAATTCTTTGAGAGGTTGAGACGGCATTCCATGAGACTAAACCACTGCCAAATGCACCTTCGGAGTGACAAGGGGAAAAGTGCTTGGGTATATGGTCACGGAGCGAGGTATAGAAGTTGACCCCAGAAAGATCAAAGCCATCATGGATATGAGACCACCTCAAACCCGGACCGAAGTCAAGAGCTTCATGGGTAAATTGCGGTACATCGGCCGTTTCGTCAATCGGTTGACCACTATGTGCGAGCCCGTCTTCAAGCTCATGAAGAAGAATGTGGACACAGAATGGACCGAAGAATGCCAAGATGCCTTTGACCGAGATCAAGGCATACTTAGTACATCCCCGGTACTATGCCCCCACATAGACGAAGCCTCTTACGCTCTATCTCCATTTATCCACGGAACACGGCGGTTGGGGCTATGCTTGCTCGGGAAAAGAAAGACTCTCGGGTAGAAACGCCATTTACTTTGTCGGCGGAAGCTACGGGAGTGAGCTCAATTACTCGGCATGTGAAAAGACTGTGCGGGGCCCAGTGCAGGTAGTCGGCAAATTGAAGCATTATATGCAAGCCCACCTGTGAATTTGGTCTCGAAAATGGTCCCCATCAAGTACATCTTTGACAAGCCTTCCCTCTCGATGCGTTTAGCGAAGTGGTCCTTCTTCTTGGCGAATACGACATCAACTATGTGACCGAGAAAGGCCATCAAGGGTCAAGCGTTGTCGAGATCACTGGCGAACTTCCCGGTAATGAAGACGAGAGGGCACTGAACCCCAATTCCCGAGATGAAAGGATCTTTGCGGTTGAGCACGAGAATAGATGGCAATTGTTCTTTGACGGAGCCGCTAACAAAAGAGGAAATGGTGTAGGAATGCTATTGGTCGATCCGAAAGATGAGCATACCCCATAGCCCTCAAGTTGAACTTTCTGCCACGAACAATGTCGCCGAGTATGAAGCTGCATTCTTTGGTTTGGAGGTTGCCTTAGAAAGAAATGTCAAGGAGCTCGAAGTTTACGGAGACTCGGCCACGATCATCAACCAAGTCTCCAACAAGTGGAAGACTATGGACCCTAATCTGCAACGGTATCATGCCCATATGGAGGAGTTATTTGGAGAGTTCGGAGAAGTGACTTTCCACTACTTGCCGGGGAAAAGAGCAGATTCGCGAGATGCCCTAGCTACTCTAGCCTCATTGGTAGAGATCCCGAGGAAAAGCCATAAAGCCCTTGAGTGGGTAGAAGAGAAGCCCCGTATACATTTGTGAAGTGGACACAGGACCCGAGCCTATAAAGGAACCTTGGTACAATCAGTTACCAATTCCTCAAAGACGGAGAGTCGGCTTTCGAGCGAAGAAGGTAGACCAAAGGAAGGTGTCGAGCCAAAAGCTTGCGAGCCACGAAAAGGTTGGCCTCCCATTATGTCATCCTAGGAGGCAGCACTGTACAAGAAATGCTATCGGGGACCACTCCTCTTATGTGTCACTCAAGAAAGAGCCGAGAGTTGATGACCGAAGTCCACAATGGTCCTTGCGGTCCTCACATGAATGCCGAGCCACGATGCAAGTGATCCTCGAGAATGGGTTACTCTTGGATCTCCATGGAGACAGGCTGCGTCCGGCACGTCCGAACTGCGACAAGTGCCGGCGGTTTGCCAACCTCGGCCATCTCCCACCTCATGACACATCTTGCATGACGACTCCTTGGCCGTTTGCAACTTGGGGCATTGACGTGATAGGGAAAATAGCCCCGACGGAAGCAATGGGCACGAGTTCGTGTTGGTAGCCATCGACTACTTCACCAAGTGGGTAGAGGCCAAGTCCTACAAGGTCCTCACTTCGAGAAAAGTGGCCCGGTTCATCAAAGAAAACATAATGTGCGAGATATGGGGTGCCCAACGAGATCATTTACGATAATGGGTCACACTTCGAAGGAGAGGCTGCGATAGGCTAGCTGTCGAGAATTCGAGTTACTCGCCACAAGTCGTCCCCGTACGAGACCTCGGACCAATGGAGCTGTGGAACTTTGCTAATAAGACGCTCGAGCGGATCATCGGAAGATGGCCACCCGTGGTCGTGATTGGCCCGAAAAGTTGCACCTAGCACTGCGGGGCTACGAACGTCTGTCGGAAACGGCCACGGGAGAAACTCCTTTTGCCACAGCTTACGGGATGGAAGCGGTGTTACCGGTGGAGTTGGAAATCCGTCATTAAGGGTCCTCCTGGAAAATAGTGTCAATGAAGTAGAATGGTTGCGCGGCCGGCATGATGAGTTAGCCACCTTGACGAGAGAAGGCTAAAAGCCATGGAACATACCCGAGCCTACCGAGGCGAATGGCGGAAGCGTTTGATAAAAGGTCAAGGCCGAGACATCAAAGAGGGTGACTTAGTGCGAAAGTAAAGCCCCTACCAGAGACAACCCACAGGAAAATGGGAACCCGTTTGGATCGGCCCTTATGTAGTGCGAGAAGATGCTTGTCGGGAGGAGCAATGAAGCTTGCGAGACTTGGATGGCAATCCCTTTGTACACCCGGTCAGCGGTGATAAGCTCAAAAGATACTATATCTAAAAAAAAAAAAAAAAAAAAAAAAGTGCAAAAAGAGTAATACCCGGCTAAGTGAAAACCCCAAAAAGGGCGGTCTAGGCAAAAGACGGGGTTGCACATAAAAAAAAAAAAAGAAAAAAATCTTAGTGCAAAAGAGTAATGCCCGGCTAAGTGAAAACCCCAAAAAGGGCGGTCTAGGCAAAAAACGGGGTTGCACATGAAAAAAATTAGTTCACCGGAATGAACTACGAAGACTGAGACCCTTAGCCTTTCTTGTAAAGGGAAATGTAGGCGACCATATATGGTTCGGTCTAAACAATAAAAAAAAGGGCAATAAAGCTTCCATAAAGTGCGTCCTTAGCAATAAATAAAAGGGTATTTCGGTTTTCATAAAAACGGGTCCCAAGTAATAAGACATTTGAATTTCCATGAAACATGTCTTGATTAATTTCTAAAATAATATTTCTTGTTCATTACAAGTCAAAAATTTCTTGATGAGTTCAAGCACGGTCTACCTCTTGACTCTGCTAACACTGCTAAAAAGATCTAAAATACAATAAAATGCCTAAATAAACTAATGTGTTTGCAAATGGCAATAAGAGGATCTTAAGAAAAGACTTGTCGGTCGTCATTCGAGTCTTCTTCGATCTTCTTCCCTTTTCCTCGGCCTCGTCGAGTCTTCTTCCTTTTCTTCTCAATAATGTCGGTATCCCTCATCCCGACCTGCGGTATCCTCATGGAGCCTCTACCAACCCCGTGTCAATAAGCGCTCTCTCTATACGAGCACGAGTCCGTATCTCCTCCCTGCGAGACTCGGTCAAATGAGCAACCTCGGACAACCTCTTGTACCGAGCCTCCATGTCACGACCAAGTCACACGATTGGTTATGGCAACTCGCCTTAGCCTCGGTCTCCCTCGAGTCCTACTCGAGTCGTGGTCGGCCCCCAATAAAACTCGGCGTCTATCCTCCAAGATAACACGAGTCGCTCCATCTCCCTCTCGTACCCAGTCCAAGTAGACGGTGGTCAAGATCGTGCTCTTCCTGCTCCTAAAGATAGCCACAGGTGGGAAAGCGTGTATGTCCAAGCCCTCGAGAAAAAAGTGAAGGCTGTTTGGATCCCTCATGTCTAGAGACATCACCTCCATGGTCCGGATGTCCTCCCGAGTCACTCAAAGGCTCTGTAAAGCCCCAAGCTGCTGGATACCAAGCGGGGTATGTAGAAGGATGACCGGCGAGAATCACGGAACCCTCACAACATAAGACTCTGAAATATCCTCACAGTGCGCAACCTCCGGTGTGGTATCCACCAACGGATGTCCGAAGTGGATAGCCTAGCCATCATCGGCTCCCGGCTACTGTTCCTGTTGCCTAGGTGCACCTCTCAGAAATCACCCAAGGGCAGGTCGGCAAAGCCCCGAGCAAAGCCAGAGCCTCTCCTGCTGACCACAAAGTCAACATAGCCGGACTCCGGACCTCATGAAATGGTCTCCCGAGCCATCCTGTCAATCCCATGAAAGTCTCTCCCAAAAACCGGCGGGACAATATCCTTCCCGACCTTGCAGTCTCTAACCATGTCCAGAGACCACTATGACCAGATCCCCACGGACTCGGCGGTGAACGGAAGCGAGAGAATACGCAAAGAATGAAAGCATCCATAGCCACCATGGTCGCAGCCATATCTGGAGACCCAAACCTGCCCGGGATATCAGAAAGGTCAATCCTATCCGGGGCTACCATCATCCTCTCAGCCTCTCCCAAAGGAATCTGCAGAAAAGATGCAAGCTTTACCGTCACCGGCACGTCTCCGATCAGCGGAATGGATATAGCCTCAACCTCGGGACCCCCAATCAAGGCTCGGAAGTCTTCATGCGTCGGGATAATCTCGTTGTAAGAAAAGCAGTAAACATGTCTCCGGACGTCCCAGAACTTTGCTGCGGCTCTCAACAGGTCCCAATCGGGCAGGAGATCCCTCAAATGCCATAAAGACTTGATCTTGAAGGAAGAATCAAGCAGTCCCCTATGAGATTGGAAGTTGTGTCTTACCCAAGATTGAAGATCGGACAGAAAACGGTCTCGCTTTCCCCTTTGCAATCTGACGGGCTTCTCCATCGCAAAATGATCAAAGGTGGTGTCTTTAGGTCCAAAATGTGCTCTGGGAATAATTGGGACAAGTTTGGTTTGAAAATGAAATGAAATGGCCAAGCCTTGCTTTTATTCAGAAAATAACCAGTTCAGACAGAACTGTGAGCCGCACGGCCTCTTTTGCCCTCAAGGCCATGCCGCACGGCTACATTAGCCCTCTGCAGAAAAAAATTCTGCAGCAACCAAAGTTGCTGCCCAAGGGAGTTTTCACCCCACTTTTTCAACCAAAACCTGTACAAAAACATATCCAGAAGCCATTCAAGCATTTATATACCATTAAAAATCATTTTGGCCCAGTTTCAGCCCCGATTCCAAGCAAAAAATCGCCCCAAGGCTCAGATAATATGCAAATTGAAAAAGCATGAATTAGAAAAGTAAATAAAGCGTAAATACAATGTCTTCGCCCCATCGGCGTCAAAATAAAGCAAAAAATAAACAAAGTGTGCATCAAAAAGTGTTCATTGTTTGTTTTGTTCCAAATCTACTCTAGAGACCCCCTAGGCCTCAGATTCTTCTTCTTCCTCATCGCTGCTCAGCTCATAGACGCTAGGCTCTCTCATCACGTCCTCCTGGTCGCTCGCATCGGAAAGAGGGATGTTGTCGTGCTCGTACTCCGCCGAGTTGCTCCAAGATATCGGCATTAGGACCTCGCCCACGAGGCTGGCCTTGGATGAATACTCCGAAGCCGAGGAAGAGGATGCTTGCGCCCCGACATGCCTCCTTTTGCGCACGAGGCTCCTGCACGCTTGTTGACGCTTTAGTAGCGCGGGCCGGCTTCTTGACCAAGGATCGGCACACGTCTTTCCGGCCACATTGCACGACCAACTGTCATAAGTGCGAGTGGAACTGAGAAAAGAAAAGAAAATCTCGAAAATCTCGAGAAAAATCTCGGAAAATTGCAAAAAAAAAATAGAAAATGCTGAAAGCTAAAAAGGGAATAAGACCCTAAGAGTATACTCGCGGTGCTATCGGGTGGCGGGGTATCTTGGGGCTCCCTCGTGTCGAGACAGGAATCCTCATCCTCCTCGGTACTCCGTGTACGACGTATGAGAGGTGTGCGGGAGGGATAGGCGGGTCGGTCAGGCTCATCCTCCCCATATCCACGAGTGACCGCCGGCTTCGTCGGCACGTAGGCGTCCTCGGGCGCTCCACAAACACGGCGTAGGGGTACCCATGTCAAAATACTCCTCCGCGGCTATACCTCCACAGTACCTCTCAATCTCATCCACTTTGCCGAGTCCACAGGCTGCGGCATCCGTCTTGGAGGATCGTGTGGAGTAATGGCATCCAATGGAGGGACATGACCATCTTGCCTCGGCGGTCCCCGGATATATGATGTCGCAAGTCGGCCCGGTGAGCCACCTCCTCTGCGCTTGTCACCTCAATAGCATCTCCCGGCAAAATCTCCGGATACGCCCCGGGGTAGAAGTCCACTCCATCCGGTCCATCCTTATTGAGCACGAGGCTTCACCATCTTGTAGTCGAAAGTGATCCGGGTCTTCCCCAGTGAACCTATCCCTCACATCTCCCCTCCAGCGAACCATCGCGGGGAAAATGGTGATATCACTCTGCTGGTTCCAAGGAAAGAACCCGATCACTTCGCAAAACCAGGCTGCATATTCAAAGCATCAAAAGGTCATTTTCTCTCTCATAAGAAGTCTCAAGACGAAAAGAAAAGAGAAAAGAAAGGAGACTACCTCGAGGGCAAATGAGAAGCGATCCATAGAAGCGGACTTTGTTTATTTGTACATGTCCGAGAGAGAAGTACAACTCCGCCAATCCGGCCTCTCCCCAAGAGACCGTCCCTATCCCATCCACATCCTCCCGAGAGTCGAGGAGGCAAGTCATGGCGGCGTCCCGAGAATTAGCAAAGATAGTGGCCCGATAGCATCAACCATATGAATGCTCTAGCCGAGTGGGCGATCACATCATTAGCGGCAAAGTTACGCATGCAAGTACGAGCTGCCACCTCGACGTTCCGCGTCTCCATACCCAATCCCTTGGGAATCGGCTCAAATCCAACCAAAGCACAGGAACTCCTCGGGCGTAATGTGGTCTCTCAAGTCACGGGCCTCCGGTGAGCTGCCAGGCCGATGTAATAGGCTGTGAAATCGGCAGAGTCACTATCGGCTCTCCCCGGCTCGGGTGGAAGCTATGAGTAGAGTCCCACCAAAACTCGAAAGAGCACGAACCAGGCCCTTGCTCTTTGAGGTGATGTGAATTCCCGTGCCGATGGCCTCCACAAATGCGTCCGGGCAGGTAGCCCTCACCAAATTCTTGGGGTTCACCCCATTCTTCTCAAAATCCGGCATCCTCTGCAAAGCGACCGCTATCTCGAGATGGTCCTCTAGACTTGTTCTCCTGTAGACAAGCACAAAAAAAAAAAAAGAAGTGTCAGTCCTTCATCTCATTTCAAAAGCATGCATATAGTCACAAAAGTGCACATTTTTTTCAAAAGAAAAGCATTCACAAAAGTTTTTTTAGCATCATTTGCATCAAAAGCGTCTTTCATCACTTGAAACGCGTCATTTTAAGCACGTTGCTTTCCTAAGGCACAAAATCATAATTTTCACGATTCTTTGCACATAAGCATTATTTTTCAAATAAAATGGCATGCATGAATCCTTTTCATCTTCCAAAATCATGTTTTCTCATTGAAAATCAGAATTTTGACCTAGTTCTAGCACAAGGCAAGAACTCCGTCTCATATTTAGACATTTCTCATTCTTACTTCATTTGCGAGAAAAAAGTGAGTCATTCTCATAATTTTCATCAAATAAATTGCACATGCATATTCTTAGCCTCATAGGTTGTTCGTTGCATCTCAAAATCATTCAAAAATCCTAGAAAAAAATCCTAGAAAAATTCCTAAGAATTCGGGTTAAGCCCTAAATCATTCAAAAATCAAGCAAAATCGATGGATTTGAGCAAAATGAGAATGCTTACCCCAACCGATCGAGGGTTCGTTGATTTATGCTCCCTTCTCCCCGGATAGAGCTCCGATGGAGGCGTAAGGAAGTCATACTTCCTCTCCGTCCGAACAAGCTCCTTCCTCCTCCATCTAGCGGCCGCGGAGATGTTCCTTCTAGCTTGCCTCGGCATTGGGTTCCCCTCCGGATCCATTCCAAATCAGTAGAGCCAAAGGGAATTGAAGGAATTTCAAAATTTCTCTCCCTTCTCCTCTCTCTTCCTCGGCAGTTCTTGGGTGGCAATAATGCCTGATGCCCGTTCAAACTGTTTTAAATAATCTGGAAAAACAGGTCTCTAGCCGTACGGCTCCTTTTTCTCCATCTCATGCCGGGCGGCTTCATTCGCTCTGAGCAGAAATTACAATCCTGCCCCTGGACCTTCCACTTGGGCATGCAATTTCCATTATCTTTTAACCAAGATAACATCTTTTTCAGAAAATATCCCTTATCGCCTAAGCAATCAAGCTCTATTCCCAGTCACCTCCGTTAATTTCGTTATAACGGGATAACGCTAGGTGACAACCTCCGAATTGTCGAGTTCTTCTTAACTTAAGCTACCTCTATCCCGAATAGTGACGTACGCTTAAGTTTCTCTTAACTTAAGCTACCTCTATCCCGAATAGTGACGTACGCTTAAGTTTCTCTCAACTTAAGCTACCTCTATCCCGAATAGTGACGTACGCTTAAGTTTCTCTCAACTTAAGCTACCTCTATCCCGAATAGTGACGTATGCTTAAATCATTCTAGCTTTGGCAACCCATATCTCTGATTCGAAAGAGATTGAGACGTATGCTTAAATCATCCTAACTTTGGCAACCCATATCTCTGATTCGAAAGAGATTGAGACGTATGCTCAAGTCATTGGCAACCCATATCTCTGATTCGAAAGAGATTGAGACGTATGCTTAAATCATTCTAGCTTTGGCAACCCATATCTCTGATTCGAAAGAGATTGAGACGTATGCTCAAGTTCACCAAACTTTAGCTACCTCTATCTTCTCGATAGTGACGTAAGCTCTAGTTTCAATCAGGTGACATCCTCCATTAATTGTCAATCGGTGACTGACCTCCGTTAATTGTCAAAATCTCAAGAATCCTAGACATCGTTCCTAACTATCTAGTGATGCTTGAACTACGATCAAGGCTTGATTCCTCAGGGATACGTAGGTAGCCTTTTATAAAAGGTCCAGCCATTCGACCACTTTGGTCACCCTGTTTCTTTGTCACTCCTCGGTGATAAGCGGCCCCTCATAGAGGTTCGGATATCAGACCACCTTGGTCACTCCTAGCATATCCCCGGTAGGATCAATTGCTTGACCTCCTAGGTCATTTTCTCTTCTATTTCCCCGGAAGAGACCGGTTTCTCTTCTTCCTCCCCCGGCGGATCTAATTCCGAACTACGGCTGGCTTGATTCCCAGGGATACATAGGTAGCCTTCCGGAGGTTCGGCCACTCGACCACCTTGGTCACCCAATCCGTCTCGGCATTCGCCGAGATCGGATCCTTTTCTATCGACAACCCCACTCGCCTTGCAAGTGGCGTTGCCGAGGGGCTTCTGTAAGTACCCAAATCGGCTCATGCCTTAGGTTAAATTTCCCGGCAATTTCGGTAAGTTTCCCGTTAATTCCCCGGACCTTCCTAGTGTTCCAGAAATGTTCTGGAACAGTCCCAAATTAAATTTAGGGCTAAAGGGAGCCTTCCTAATTAAGAAACACGTTTTTCTTAATTAGGAAGAGAGTTCTAGAAATTGCCACCTTGCATGGTTCTAGAAATGCTGAGTCACAATGGATAATGCCGCACGGTTGCATTAGCTCTCTGTCCCTAGCCGCACGGCTTCATTAGCCTTATCCAGACTGCCTATAAATAGAGCCCTCCTCTACCCATTTCAACACACACAATCCATAGCAAGTCACCCACAAATACTCCAAATACGTGAAGAATACTGCTGGAAGCTCAAGAAGGTGAAGAAGAAGGCCAAGAAGCTCCCTCCCTCCTCCTTGAAGATCCAAGACCAACTTCTCCTCCTAGCTCCGACCAAAGAAGCAAAGGAAGCGATTGGTAACCTCGCACGCCCTAACCTTGCTTTTAATTGATATACTTGCTCATTGCATTCATATATCTTGCTTGGGACTTGGCATTTATTCATAAAGATCACATCTTTATCACCCCCTTTCCCTTTTGCATGCATTAAGATATCATTTGTCATAAAAATGTAGTCTTTTTCATAAAGGTGCATCCTTTGCACCTAAAACCCCCATTTTCAAATAAAAATGTCATTTTTATGCATCATTTGCACATAAAAATCCAATCTTTTCAATAAAAATGCATCCTTTGCATTCAAAATCCTCTTCCAATTCATCATTTGCATAAAAATTCTATCTTTACGCATCACTTGCATAAAGATCATTTCTTTCAATCAAAAAGCATCATTTGCTAAAACCAAAAATGTCATCTTTTCATTAAAGAGTCATTTTTCATGCATTTCCCCTATCCCCCAACCTTGGAACGGACCGGTGTAAAAGATCCTATGTTTACATCGTTCCTTCCATTAAAGGTTCACGATTTCTTTGGAAAGGGATAACCTTGAACCTTATATCTCCGATTATCGCTTAAGAAAGAGTATGAAGCCTCTATACGAGCTCGACCGTCTTAAAGCGTAGGATTGATGGGCTAAGGACCCTCCTTTTCTAAAGAACCTCATCTTTGACCAAAAGAGAGTCATTCTCTCGATCACGCAAGTCCCGAGGGTCCCGAGGTTTAAAATGCGATGATCACAAGTCATAAGATGAGGACGGGATCATAATCCCAAATACATAAAATTCCAAGGAATCCCGAGCGACAACCAACAAATGGTTTGTACGTCCGGAAGACAACTTGGGACATCCCCCCCTTTATTTTCAAACACATGCACACAAGAAAGCACGCAAGCAAGCACGATTAATAAAATCATGGGAGACTTGCTCCGGCAAGGCACCTTGGGTGAACGCCAAACGTTCTTCCCAAGGGGTAACTTAACCTCCGAACCCATAAAACCTTTTTTTCAAAGTTTTGAGGTAATCAAAATGGCGTGGCGATTCCGTTTTTCAAATAACTCGGATGTCATCAAACTCGCGTGAATCCAACAAAATTTGGGCACCACATTCACAGTGGGTAATACCCACGAAAACTATTCCGTGGGTATTACCCACGGAATAAATTCCGTGGGTAATTAATGCTAATTACCCACGGAAATTCCGTCGAGAATACCCACGGAATCTATTCCATGGGTAATGAAGACATTTACCCACGGAATTTCCGTGGGAAATTTTTGTTTTTTTGTTTTACTTTGACTTTTTTAAACTGTGGGTAATTAGGTTTTTCCGTGTGTAATACCGTGGGTAATACCCACGGAATATTCCGTGGGTAATATTCCGTGAGTAATCGGACAGATTCTAGTAGTGAAAGTGTAATTTTTAATGAGACATTTGATAAAGAATTTAACTTTTAGTGGGACGGAGCAAGTATATTTTGAAAAAAAAAATGTTCTATATTTATAATTTTCTTTTAATAGATGTGATTTGTAGACGTTAAATAAATATACATATGTTGAACTTTTTGATATGTACAATTATGTTATATGTGTGTCGAATTGTATAAAATATATGAATTAATTATTGGCACCATTAAAGCAGATAATTTACTATGTCTAAAATTGTATTCGGTATGAAAAAATACACCAAAATTTTTTTTTCGGGGGCGTTGCGGTTGCCCCCGAACCCCCATTCATCATTCCTTCACTCCAAAATTTCTTGCCCCCCCTTCACTTAATTTCTAGCTCCGCCGCTGATGTGGATGATGCATTTAAACACTATATTGATTAATAGCCATGAGCAACATATATTAACATCACATAATTAATTAATGTTAGCGCACAAAGAAAATACAACGCACACATATATTTTATAGCACCATGCATATCAACACATACAAAATAGCAAGTTGCTAGCAGTGGATGCTCGGAAAATCAAAGCGAGAAAGGCAAACCACATAGCAAGGTTCATATTCAGATACACTGGAAGGTTGATTTCTATAAAAACGAAAATTACCTGTACAAATCAGCTACCTGGTCCATATATATATATATATATATATATATATATATACATACAGGTAAATATCACTCATACATCAAAATCTACGAATAAAAAAAAGTAAACATCAAAATCATCACAACTTTCAGATGATGAACATAGAGAAATTTAAATAATTTGACACACACACACACATTAGAATACGGAGATGAACATGTGAAAAGTGATTGCATGCTACGTCTTATGGCCATAAATGTGCACACACATGAAATTCACACCAGAAGAACACTTAGAAAAAAATGATCGAACAAAACGCTCATCACATGCTACATTCAACACAGACACACAAATATAGTGAAGGAAATGGACCTGCATATTACACTTGACGAGATCGAGAGGAGTGACGGTCATGTGAGTGAGACCACAACTAAAAATACCACCGGCGGTACATGAAACGTAGTAAGCAGAAGAGAACATAGCGATCTTCCCTGGCTCGCTCGGAGCCGGAATCAAAAAGCTCCCCCTCCTGGACGACGAAACCGGGGGCGAAATTGATGCCGGCGACGAATTGGACGACGCTGGAGAAACAGTAGAATTGCGATTATTCGCCATCAAAAGCTGCAAATCGGTGAGATTTTTGGAGGACGAAGAAGAATAGAGAAAGGACGGGATCAGTGATTGGCGTGAAATGTCCACGAACGACTCCATTATCAAATTTTCGAAGAAGTGAAGCTAGGGATTGTGTTATATTAATCTAGGAAGAAAATGATGTTTTGAGAGTGAGAAAGAGAAAGGAAATGAAGAGATTAATGGCGAAACGGGGAACGTGAGTTTGGCGGGTCGAATTTTTCTGCATTTTCTAAGGCTAGTCTCTCCTTTTCGCGGGCTTCAGGGGAATTTTTGTAACCCAATTCGCATCGCTTTTTTATTTAGTTAGACTCATTTTTGTTTCGCGCAAAATAACTTTAAAAGCATCATAGATTCCCCATTTTTTCTTTTTTTTCTTCTTTTCTTAAAGAAGGGGATCATAGATTCCCCATTGTGCACCAGTAAGGGTTGTAATGAGCTGATAGAAAGAATGGCTGTGAAACTTGCTATTGATTAACTCTGAAGCCTAATATATACTCCCTCCGACCCATAAAATCTTTCCCCTTTTGAATAGTGAGAAAGTCAACCGTCCCATAAAATCTTTCCCGTTTTGAATAGTGTGAAAGTCAATCGAGTACAACTTTGACCAAACTTTAATATCAATCTATTCATTTTAATGATATTTTAATAATTGCTATTGATAAATCATTTGGTTATTTTATGGATAATAATTTTGACGCAGCACGGAAGCCGATAAGTTTCGTGATTAGCACACTAATCACAAGAACTCTTCAAGCGAAGAATCCTCAAACACAATACTGGAATCCACCAGCAGAAATCTGGAATCCAACAGGAATAAAAGAGAAAACTCTTAAAATCAATCAAAAGCTAACTTTTAACAAAGCCCTAAGAGATGTTTAAATACTATCTTAAAACCCTAAAACAAATAACAAACTAAAGACTAAAATACCCCTAATTAAGTACTAAAATAAATTAAACAACGATAGTAATTTTATCCCGAGACGAAGCATAACTTTAAACTAAAACTAAATAAACAACCCAAAATTGCTTCCTTCGTACTCCCAACTGTGTTTGTTTAATATTTGATGTACCCGGCCATACCACTTTCACTACACGGCTGGACCCTTGCTTTGCTCGGCCGTGAAACCCCTGCCCCGTCTGAGTTACAATCCTCTCCTACATCAGTCAACCACTCTTCAAAAGAACTCGACCCCGAGTTCATATCCGATATTTGAAAAGAGCCATTCCATCGAAATAAATATTTTGAGTAAATTCGCCCCCTTTTCAAGATTAGAGGAAAACTAATTTTATCCGAATAAAAATTAAAACTACCAATCTCATCCATTCGTTGATCGTCCGTCCCATCTTCCTCAGAATCGACAATGAATGAAAAATTAGCGTCCTCCATGGACCCTTCCACAATCTCCCCATGATCAACAATAAAAATATCATCGTATTTAAATTCTTCTGTCCAATCAATAACACCCACAACCATATCAAAAATTGATAGTGCAGACCAAGTAATACCACCCACATCTTTATTCATGGGCTCGACTAGGGCATGATTATGGACCATAATATTTTTAGGAACCATAATATTTGCGGGAACAATTTCACCACATACCTGAATGATTTCGTATTTTGCACATAAATCTTCCTTTTCCTCAACCTTCTCTTCAGATTTCGCGGACTTAACTGCAACTAAATCTCCTCCGTTTGAATCTTATCATTTCCCTTCAATCGGCTCGACGCGGTGAAGGCTTTCCCCGCGACGTTCTTCTTGAGCACAATTTTGGTTATTCTGCAACAAGACCTCGAACTGGCCCCGACGTTCTTCTTCAGCACGTTCATGGACTGCAGATCTACGCGCTTTCAGTTTCTGAATCTTGGCAGTGTAGTGATCGGCTTTGTCAGCATAAAATTTGGCTTCCATCCTATGTTTCTGCCTAAGCACTCGCTCCCTTGATGCCCGATTCAGATCTCTGATTGCTTTATATTTCTGCACACGTCGATCATGCCTGTCCGCTTCGTTGAGTTCTTCGTCCTCTAACACAAGAAAATATTGTTCCTGTTGTCGAGCACGATCCAACCGAAGATCTATTTCGCGAATAACTTCGTCATTAGATCTGGAACTGGAATATACCCCATCATCCCGATTTTCTGTCCCTTGAGGACGCCGCCTTGGATCAACCCTGTCCCTCTCACCATGACAGTTTTGATTAGCACGAACGTTTGGACTCTGTTGAGCAGCCACGAATGCCGCCACCCGTGTTGTCAACGTAGAAATAGCAGTGGTTAGCCCATCGATATCTGCTCTTGTTACTTTATCCCCCATAACGAATCAGTGATGAAAAGACAGGTTAAGCCTGCTCTGATACCAACTGACGCAGCACGGAAGCCGTTAAGTTTCGTGATTAGCGCACTAATCACAAGAACTCTTCAAGCGAAGAATCCTCAAACACAATACTGGAATCCACCAGCAGAAATCTGAAATCCACCAGGAATAAAAGAGAAAACTCTTAAAATCAATCAAAAGCTAACTTTTAACAAAGCCCTAAGAGATGTTTAAATACTATCTTAAAACCCTAAAACAAATAACAAACTAAAGACTAAAATACCCCTAATTAAGTACTAAAATAAATTAAACAACGATAGTAATTTTATCCCGAGACGAAGCATAACTTTAAACTAAAACTAAATAAACAACCCAAAATTGCTTCCTTCGTACTCCCAACTGTGTTTGTTTAATATTTGATGTACCCGGCCATACCACTTTCACTACACGGCTGGACCCTTACTTTGCTCGGTCGTGAAACCCCTGCCCCGTCTGAGTTACAATCCTCTCCTACATCAAATTTTTAGATTTTTATTATGATAAGTAAATTGATATTTGTAGCGATGCGTAGTTATTTTTTAACATCTTTTTGAGTCGCAACTTATAATATTGTTTGGAAAACATAAAAAAATCATTTTTTGAAAGAGATTTGGGTTCGGGGCTTAGGTTATGGAATGAGAAGGTAAAGTGATGCAAACGGAGGCTAGGAGATTAGAACGGCTGAACGATATTGACAAGAATCAATTTTTCGAAAGCCAAAGCTTTTCTTTTCTTTATTCAATCAACAAAAACTGCCTCAATACAAAAGCCCTAACATTGTTTAAATACTAATCCTAAGAATATTCTAGAAACCCTAATTAATAAATGACGAATTACACAAATAGCCCTACTTAATATTAAAATAAAACCCTAAACACTTAAGCACTTAAAACCCAGCAATATTGAAAAAGCCCAAAGTCTGCCGCAAGCCTCTGATGTAGCGCCAATCTATTTCACCGACTGGTGGCGAGGCGCCCGCCTGGAGCTACATGAGGCGCCCGCCTCAAGCCTAGAGTACCTCCTCGTTTGTTGCTGCTTGCTGCTTGTCCTCATACTCATACTGTATCAGAACTGACCAAACTCTAAACACTTAAAAAGCCCTAACATTGTTTTTCTTTTCTTTATTCAATCAACAAAAAACTGCCTCAATACAAAAGCCCTAACATTGTTTAAATACTAATCCTAAGAATATTCTAGAAACCCTAATTAATAAATGACGAATTACACAAATAGCCCTACTTAATATTAAAATAAAACCCTAAACACTTAAGCACTTAAAACCCAGCAATATTGAAAAAGCCCAAAGTCTGCCGCAAGCCTCTGATGTAGCGCCAATCTGTTTCACCGACTGGTGGCGAGGCGCCCGCCTGGAGCTACATGAGGCGCCCGCCTGGAGCTACATGAGGCACCCGCCTCAAGCCTAGAGTACCTCCTCGTTTGTTGCTACTTGCTGCTGCTTGCTGCTTGTCCTCATACTCATAATGTATCATCCTCCCCTCCTTAGAAAAGACTCGTCCTCGAGTCAACATCTTCGATATGAATACCACTATACCCCGAAAAATCTGCACTCCGTCTGCAAAAGGAATTTGATGCCCTTGACGAGCTCTAAACTTTATTGCTCTTGTGATATTATCCATCCAATCAGCCCAGTGCGTTGATACAAAGAACTCAATAATTAATTTCTGAATGAGGTATCGAGCAAAAGAGCGGGGAACATATGTGTCAAACGGATCCGTGTACCCAAGATCAGCGGTAATCGTTTCAAACGTCCACACCAAGTTTTCCCCTTGCTTAGCAACTACTTCCTCGGCCTCTTTCTCTGTCCTAACAACGGAATCAACGTCATCAACAAGATCAAACGTCATCGTTGGAGGAACACCACCACGACACCCATCAAACATAGGTTGTTTGGACCAATCAACAAGGTCTTCTTGACTTGAAGAATCGATCCCAAAACCCTCTTTAACATTAATAGTATCCACCCAAGACTCAATCGAATCTTCAGGATTTGCATCAAACAGAGGGAGGTTTGACCAATCAACAAGGTTTTCCTCACTTGAAGATTCGACAAACAGACCCTCTTGACACCCAACAGTATCCATCCAAAAATCATAGGAATCATTAGGAATAGCCTTACCTTCGACATCCGGAGTTTCGATCTTCCTATCGACTTCCCTCGAATGGTGAGTTGCATACCTATCATGAAGTCCATGATTTTGGCCGAGGGAATCCATCCCCTCTTGATAGTACTCCTTTTCCCCGGCTGGAACAACCGGATCTGAACCCCTCATCGCGAGAAGTCTTTCTCTGCGATCCA
Source organism: Adenophora triphylla var. japonica (assembly GCA_022495995.1). Lineage (NCBI taxonomy): Eukaryota > Viridiplantae > Streptophyta > Magnoliopsida > Asterales > Campanulaceae > Adenophora > Adenophora triphylla. The sequence goes on along the minus strand of JAFEMH010002558.1, from coordinate 30,806 downwards.
AGCGGATCTGGAGTATTTGAATCCGTCTTCGTACCTCCTCTATCTCGATATTGCGACGGCGTCATCTGTACTGATGGATATCTTCTTGGGGCTCCGCTGCACGGCTGCTCCATCGACCACCATGTCCACCACGAGCCACGCTTCCTCGTTCAGCCATTGATAACCAGGAAACTGATACCAAATGAGGTAGGAAACGGAGGTTATGAGATGGAACCGAACGAAAACCAACAAGATTCGTTAACGAAGAAGGCACAGCCGTTCTTGTCCTTTAATTCAATTCATAAAATCCAAAACTAAGTTGTTCAAAGTCTTAAACATGTTTAAATACTCCCCACAAAACCCTAAAATGAATTGCAATTGAAAATACCAAAAATACCCTAATTAAAATAATCAAACATCAGCAAAGTAAATTAAATTAACGCAGCATTAAAAACTTCAGCAAATCCCGTCATTGCATTGAGGCGCCCGCCTGGGTCTTCTGAGGCGCCCGCCTCGAGATCCGTAGCTCGGCCTTGATGTCCTTCAGGTGAGGCGCACGCCTGGGTGGTGAAGGGGTGGCCGCCTGGAGCCTTGTATGCTTCTTCAGCCTCAGCAGCAGCCTCAGCAGCTTCACGTTCAGCAATTTGCCCTTCCTCTGCAACTGTATCAATTCTTAGGCTTAATGCAGTATGAAGGCACGGAAGGAACAACAGCCTGGGACACAGACGGGGACTCAGCAGTAGACAACCAAAACTTAAGAATCTTGTTGAGCGAACTAAAGTTATATGATGTAGGAAATCACCCCATTTTCTAATTTATGAATAAAGTGCTTCATCATTACCTTCTAACTCCGGAATCTCTGTCTTCATGTCGCCGATAAAGACATGACACGTAACCATTGGCACAACATCATAGGTAGTTTTTGTTGCTGGGTTTTTCAAATGCCATGGGATTGGTCATGAGGTGTTTTTGTTGTGCCAATGGTGCTGAAGTTTTGCAGCCTTATCGGAGATGTTGACTCGAAAGAAACTTCAGCAAATCATGCTGAACCCTCCAATCAAACAGCCATAAAGTTTGAGGACAAGCAGCAAGCAGCAGCAAGCAGCAAAAAAAACCAGCAAATCATGCCCTTGAAGGCAGTCCTGGTGTTTTTCAAATGCCTGGTTTTTCTAATCTCCTAGCCTTCGTTTGCATCATTATTTAAACAATGTTAGGGCTTTTGTATTGAGGCAGTTTTTGTTGTTTCCTTATTTCGTTTATTTAATTTTGGACAAAAACCAGGCTCTGATACCAAATGATGTAGGAAACGGAGGTTATGAGATGGAACCGAACGAAAACCAACAAGATTCGTTAACAAAGAAGGCACAGCCGTTCTTGTCCTTTAATTCAATTCATAAAATCAAAAACTGCCTCAATACAAAAGCCCTAACATTGTTTAAATACTAATCCTAAGAATATTATAGAAACCCTAATTAATAAATGACGAATTACACAAATAGCCCTACTTAATATTAAAATAAAACCCTAAACACTTAAGCACTTAAAACCCAGCAATATTGAAAAAGCCCATAGTCTGTCGCAAGCCTCTGATGTAGCGCCAATCTGTTTCACCGACTGGTGGCGAGGCGCCCGCCTGGAGCTACATGAGGCGCCCGCCTGGAGCTACATGAGGCGCCTGCCTCAAGCCCAGAGTACCTCCTCGTTTGTTGCTGCTTGCTGCTTGTCCTCATACTCATACTGTATCATCCTCCCCTCCTTAGAAAAGACTCGTCCTCGAGTCAACATCTTCGATATGAATACCATTATACCCCGAAAAATCTGCACTCCTTCCGCAAAATGAATTTGATGCCCTTGATGAGCTCTAAACTTTATTGCTCTTGTGATATTATCCATCCAATCAGCCCAGTGCGTTGATACAAAGAACTCAATAATTAATTTCTGAATGAGGTATCGAGCAAAAGAGCGGGGAACATATGTGTCAAACGGATCCGTGTACCCAAGATCAGCGGTAATCGTTTCAAACGTCCACACCAAGTTTTCCCCTTGCTTAGCAACTACTTCCTCGGCCTCTTTCTCTGTCCTAACAACGGAATCAACGTCATCAACAAGATCAAACGTCATCGTTGGAGGAACACCACCACGACACCCATCAAACATAGGTTGTTTGGACCAATCAACAAGGTCTTCTTGACTTGAAGAATCGATCTCAAAACCCTCTTTAACATTAATAGTATCCACCCAAGACTCAATCGAATCTTCAGGATTTGCATCAAACAGAGGGGGGTTTGACCAATCAACAAGGTTTTCCTCACTTGAAGATTCGACAAACAGACCCTCTTGACACCCAACAGTATCCATCCAAAAATCATAGGAATCATTAGGAATAGCCTTACCTTCGACATCCGGAGTTTCGATCTTCCTATCGACTTCCCTTGAATGGTGAGTTGCATACCTATCATGAAGTCCATGATTTTGGCCAAGGGAATCCATCCCCTCTTGATAGTTTTTGTTGATTGAATAAAGAAAAGAAAAGCTTTGGCTTTCGAAAAATTGATTCTTGTCAATATCGTTCAGCCGTTCTAATCTCCTAGCCTCCGTTTGCATCATTTGGTATCAGTTTCCTGGTTATCAATGGCTGAACGAGGAAGCGTGGCTCGTGGTGGACATGGTGGTCGATGGAGCAGCCGTGCAGCGGAGCCCCAAGAAGATCGAGATTCCATGGTTTTTGGACAAAAACTTCAGCCTGTTGTTCAAAGTGCCAATGGTGTTTCAGGAGGAGAAAGAGGCGCCCGCCTCAAGCCCAGAGTATGTCCACTGGTTGATTGTACCTACTTTCTGATTGTACCTACTGTGTCGCTCAAAAGATTCTTTCGAGTCAACATCTCCGATAAGGCTGCAAAACTTTATCATTACCTTCTGCCTTCAACAGTATGATTTGGTGTTTGATCGGAGGGTTCAGCATGATTTAATGAAGTTTCTCTTTCATAAAGGTATAAGTGTTCTTGCAGCCATCATGCTGAACCCTCCGATCAAACAGCCACGGACGACCAAGCAAGACATGACACGCAACCATTGGCACAACATCACACCATACATCATCCGAGTAGCGTTTGCCAATGGAAAGATTTGCTGAAGTTTTTTGATGGATAATGTTGAAGGCAGTCCTGGTTTTTGTGATATTTCTCTGTCCTAATGGTTGCAAAACTTTATTCGCTCAAAATATTGCTTAAGTGTTTAGGGTTTTATTTTAATATTAAGTAGGGCTATATGATGTAGGAGTTAGAAGGTAATGATACACCATAAAGTTTAGAGCGGCTGTGCAGCTCTAAACTTTATTGCTCTTGTGATATTTCTCTGTCCTAACAACGGAATCAACGTCATCAACAGTATCCATCCAATGATTTTTGGATGGATACTGTTGAAGGCAGTCCCAGTCTGTTGCTCCGTCCGTGCCTTCATACTGTATCATCCTCCCCTCCTTAGAAAAAATTCGACCGCGAATTTTGAGTGTCGTACCGGGAAAGACTGTTCGAAATTTATCTTTTAATCGACGACGAATTGTATACTTCATTCCTTTCAACCCGACATCCATCCAATCACACCATTGGAACGATACAAAAAACTCAAAAATCAACTTCTGAGTGATGTATCGAACCGAAGAACGTGGGATAAACCTGTCAAACGGATCTTCATACGGAGGAAAAAACATGGTTTCAATGGGTGGGGTGGCTGCCTGGGTCGCAGCCTTGTTGTTCACTGCTTTGGCTATTCCTCCCAAGCTGACTTCCATCATCCCAGGTTGCTGATGTCTTGGGTGTTCCGCCATGTCGATTGCGTGAGTTGTCACAACATGACAAATCTCGCAATCACACTTATCAAACACCGGTGGTATGGACCAATCAACAAACTTTTCAGGCTGTGACTTACCTTCTAACTCCGGAATCTCGGTCTTCATGTCGCCGATAACCCTAGAAGGATATGTCCACTTCCTGTTACCAAGTTCGTGATCCCTAGCGGAGGGATTGGTCACCGCTAAACCCTCTTCATCAGACGATATGTCTGATTCAGAGTCCTCCAACCGCGCTAGCTGACGTTGGATTCGTCGACCCTCCACCCGATCAAAGTATCGTTGGAGTTCACGAATCTCGGAACGCAACAAACGGAGTTTGAGATCTTGAATCTTTCTTCGCAATTCGTCCTTCTTGATTTCATATAGTGCACGTTCGTGATGGGGATCGTATTCCTGGGGATTCGCTTCACGAACCCTACTACGAACACCATGAACACCACGACCACGCCCTCGTTCAGCCATCAATTCGACCAGGAAACTGATACCAAATGATACAGCGAACTAAGGTTATATGATAAACTTAGGAATGACTGAACGAAATTTAAGAAAACAAGACGGGATTTAAACCCTCAATAATAGTTGCTCACAGCTAAACTATATTTCATAAATCAAATATCAAAAGTCTGCCTAAAACATTAACCTAACAATGTTTAAATACTAATCTAAGAACATTCTAGAGCCCTACCAAAAATAACCCTAATTAAAATAAACTAAAACTTCAGTAAAATAACAGTCCAAAATTAAATAAACGAAATAAGGAAACAATCTTCAGCAAAAGGAAAACAATCTTCAGCAAACAGCTTCAGCACCTCGGAGCTTGAGGCGCCCACCTCGGTCCCAGTCTGTTGCTCCGTCCGTGCCTTCATACTGTATCCCAGGCTGTTGTTCCTTCCATGCCTTCATACTTGTTTTCTCAAAGTATCGTTGGAGTTCACGAATCTCGGAACGCAACAAACGGAGTTTGAGATCTTGAATCTTTCTTCGCAATTCGTCCTTCTTGATTTCATTATTGACAAGAATCAATTTGACGGAACCGATCCCTCCGAACGATATTGACAAAAACTTCAGCCTTGGTAACAGGAAGTGGACATTTCCTTATTCGATAAAGAAAAGAAAACAATCTTCAGCAAACAGCGGCCCTAAGGTGACCAATCCCATGGCATTTGTCCAAGCAAGACATGACACGCAACCATTGGCACAACATCACAACATGTCGATTGATGCAAACGGAAGCTAGGAGGTTAGAACGGCTGAACGATATTGACAAGAATCAATTTTTCGAAAGCCAAAGCTTTTCTTTTCTTTATTCAATCAACAAAAACTGCCTCAATACAAAAGCCCTAACATTGTTTAAATACTAATCCTAAGAATATTCTAGAAACCCTAATTAATAAATGACGAATTACACAAATAGCCCTGCTTAATATTAAAATAAAACCCTAAACACTTAAGCACTTAAAACCCAGCAATATTGAAAAAGCCCAAAGTCTGCTGCAAGCCTCTGATGTAGCGCCAATCTGTTTCACCGACTGGTGGCGAGGCGCCCGCCTGGAGCTACATGAGGCGCCCGCCTGGAGCTACATGAGGCGCCCGCCTCAAGCCTAGAGTACCTCCTCGTTTGTTGCTACTTGCTGCTGCTTGCTGCTTGTCCTCATACTCATACTGTATCATCCTCCCCTCCTTAGAAAAGACTCGTCCTCGAGTCAACATCTTCGATATGAATACCACTATACCCCGAAAAATCTGCACTCCGTCCGCAAAAGGAATTTGATGCCCTTGACGAGCTCTAAACTTTATTGCTCTTGTGATATTATCCATCCAATCAGCCCAATGCGTTGATACAAAGAACTCAATAATTAATTTCTGAATGAGGTATCGAGCAAAAGAGCGGGGAACATATGTGTCAAACGGATCCGTGTACCCAAGATCAGCGGTAATCGTTTCAAACGTCCACACCAAGTTTTCCCCTTGCTTAGCAACTACTTCCTCGGCCTCTTTCTCTGTCCTAACAACGGAATCAACGTCATCAACAAGATCAAATGTCATCGTTGGAGGAACACCACCACGACACCCATCAAACATAGGTTGTTTGGACCAATCAACAAGGTCTTCTTGACTTGAAGAATCGATCCCAAAACCCTCTTTAACATTAATAGTATCCACCCAAGACTCAATCGAATCTTCAGGATTTGCATCAAACAGAGGGGGGTTTGACCAATCAACAAGGTTTTCCTCACTTGAAGATTCGACAAACAGACCCTCTTGACACCCAACAGTATCCATCCAAAAATCATAGGAATCATTAGGAATAGCCTTACCTTCGACATCCGGAGTTTCGATCTTCCTATCGACTTCCCTCGAATGGTGAGTTGCATACCTATCATGAAGTCCATGATTTTGGCCGAGGGAATCCATCCCCTCTTGATAGTACTCCTTTTCCCCAGCTGGAACAACCGGATCTGAACCCCTCATCGCGAGAAGTCTTTCTCTGCGATCCAAGCGGATCTGGAGTATTTGAATCCGTCTTCGTACGTCCTCTATCTCGATATTGCGACGGCGTCGTCTGTACTGATGGATATCTTCTTGGGGCTCCGCTGCACGGCTGCTCCATCGACCACAATGTCCACCACGAGCCACGCTTCCTCGTTCAGCCATTGATAACCAGGAAACTGATACCAAATGATGCAAACGGAGGCTAGGAGATTAGAACGGCTGAACGATATTGACAAGAATCAATTTTTCGAAAGCCAAAGCTTTTCTTTTCTTTATTCAATCAACAAAAACTGCCTCAATACAAAAGCCCTAACATTGTTTAAATACTAATCCTAAGAATATTCTAGAAACCCTAATTAATAAATGAAGAATTACACAAATAGCCCTACTTAATATTAAAATAAAACTCTAAACACTTAAGCACTTAAAACCCAGAAATATTGAAAAAGCCCAAAGTCTGCCGCAAGCCTCTGATGTAGCGCCAATCTGTTTCACCGACTGGTGGCGAGGCGCCCGCCTGGAGCTACATGAGGCGCCCGCCTGGAGCTACATGAGGCGCCCGCCTCAAGCCCAGAGTACCTCCTCGTTTGTTGCTGCTTGCTGCTGCTTGCTGCTTGTCCTCATACTCATACTGTATCATAAAGGAGCACACATTCCACCCAATCCGGAGATCGGTCTTGCTAAAGAAAAAAGAGGTTTTCAAAAAAAGGAAGAACATTTAAAATAAAACAAATAAAGATCCATTTAACGGGGTTAAACGGAATGTAGGATCGATTGCTTCGAGACCGTCCCCATGATTTGGGGAGGCTCTAGGCCGACCCTAGATTCTATGGATTTATACCACTCTAACAATCAATTAGAAAGGGATTTTAGGGGTTACCTTGCGTGAGGTGATTTGGGCAGAGTTTCGACTCAAGTTTAGAATCGAGTCTTGGTACGGACAGAGCTTCGCCTCAGTCCTCGACTTGGATCTTGATGTTTGTTTATCAACAAGATTGACAAACAAACTTTGGGGTGATTATTGGGTGATTTTACAGGAATCTTTCAGGGAAAGAAACCAGTAAAATGTGTGTGAATTGTGGAATTCTTCGACCTCTTGAATCTTGGAAGTCACCAAGTATATATAGGTGTTGGAGGGTTTGTTGAAGATGAGATCAAACACTTCAAGAAGGTTCCAGACTCCCAAAATCATTGGTTGGCTGGATGGATAAAGCTTTATCCCGAAAAGAGATTGAAATCGACGAGAAAACTGTCAGCCTCATGCTGCAGAGGGACAATATCTCGCGCGATACACGCCATTCCGCGCGAGATATCGTTGTATGTGGACAGTTCTGTCCTTTCCCCGTTATCTCGTATGCAGTTTAGTCCCAAACTAACGGTGGTTAGTCAAAACTTAACGAAACATGACGAAATGGTGGAATTCTACTTCTTGACTCAAAGCGAGACTTAGAGTGGTATAAATTTGATCTGATGTGTTCAGAATGGGGTGTCTACAGAGCCCCTCGTCGACAAGTCTTATGAAAGAAGTCATGTCGACGATAGAAAAGACATCATTCTGAACATCGGGATGGTCGGGCCGCACGGCTTCCTATGTATCTCTATCGGAGAATCAGACCATAACGTAGTTCGACTCCAAAACACGAAAAGGCTGCTTTAGGTATTTTGAAAATCGAGGAGATTTTGTTTTTTGAAAAGGTAAATTCATATTGAGGAATCAAATCAAGACCCAATTCTGAATATAACTGTCGCTCTGAAGATTCGCCTGTCTGGGCTCCAAACCTGCGGGAAATATGTTATAAAACAAAGGCTCATCTGTCCGGTCCTTTTGAGTCCTGTCGGTTTTGTAACGATTCGCCTTTTTGGGCTCCGAATCGGGCTTTTTGTCGTTGAGGATGACGATTCACCTGTTTGGGCGTTGAATCGGGCCTTTCTTTTGACGATCCACCTGTCTGGGCGTTGGATCGGCCTTTTCTGTCGACGATCCACCTGTCTGGGCGTTGGACCGGGCTTTTCTGTTGACGATCCACCTGTCTGGGCGTTGGACCGGGCTTTTAATTTGATGATTCACCTTTCTGGGTTCTGAATCATGCGAAATGAGTTGATCTCTGGATCAATTGGTTTTCGGGCGACTGGTTACGTACCGGGCGATCGTGCGTATGTCACGTTCGGCTCGTTCCGTGACTTGCGGTGCCGATTTTTCCACGTTTCCTTGCTAGTATATCATTTCCAAGGGTAAACGTGTCAAAAATTTTGAATTTTGACAATGCGTAGATGCTTATTGTCGAGGACAATTTTTTCAAATTCCAGAAGGCATATCTCGCGCGAGATAAGATATACCGTGCGAGACTTGTACTGTTGAGGCAATATAAAACAGCAGCTGTTGTTTTAATTTGAAAACATCCTTTTCAAATTCCCTCCCTAGCTCGAGCCAAGGCGATTTTCTCTGCAAATTTTCGTGGATTGCTTGGTGATTCCTCCCTCCAAACATATCTCAATCCTTCCTCTCTCCACAATTGATGGCTCAAGAGCGAAAGAATCCGGTTTTGGAGAGTTATTTGCTTGGGAAGGATTATCCCCGCGACGACCTTACATTCGATAGGGACGCGCATATCTCCACCACTGTTCGGGAGGGCTTGGTAAGAACTTCTTCCTCAATTCTTGTTTCTCATATTGCATTGAGTTTGAACCCACCTCTTCTTGAATTCAAATTCCATCAATGGCCATTTTTTCTTGTTTTTGTCTAGAACTAGGTTCCTTCTTGCATGCTTCGTTTTTCATTGGATTTGTTGAATGATTGTCGTTGCATTGTGTGCGTATGAGTCTCCAACATATCATGGATTGTAGGAGGGGTTGATTCGGGTCATCAATGGCATCCTTGGGCAAGCTTTTCTTGTACGCATGCCAAGTGTTCGATGAAATTCCCCAATGAAAATTTTCTTCTATTTCATTGAACTTTTGCCATGGAACGATTTCTAATACTGCCCCTTTTGCTCCTTCTCTGTTTTGCAGTCGTATAGGCCGACGAAAAATTGCCGTGGGAGTCCAAAACTGGCTAGAGCTGTATGGGACAAGATCAAGGATCTTGATGGTGTTCGAGATAGGGTGGCCCAAACGGGACTTCTAACTTTTGTTGATAACCTTCAGGGGATGAGACGGACTCCCCAAGTACTTCAGGCGAACAGGGAGAGGTGGTGGGATATTACCCACACCGTTCATTTGCGCTTCGGGGAAGCAACCATGACTCCGACGGACTTCCTTGCTATCACGGGGCTAGAGTTTGCCAGCGAGCCCCTTTCGAAGACTACGGGTGTGAATGTGTGCCCAAATTCTTTTGTTTATTGGAATTCACGCGAGTTTGAAGACATCCGAGTTATTTGAAAAACGGAGTCGCCACGCCATTTTGATTACCTCAAAACTTTGAAAAAAAGGTTTTATGGGTTCGGAGGTTAAGTTACCCCTTGGGAAGAACGTTTGGCGTTCACCCAAAGTGCCTTGCCGGAGCAAGTCTCCCTAGATTTCATTAATCATGTTTGCTTGCGTGCTTTCTTTGTGTGCATGTGTTTGAAAATAAGGGGGGAATGTCCCAAGTTGTCTTCCGGACGTACAAACCATTTGTTGGTTGTCGCTCGGGATTCCTTGGAATTTATGTATTTGGGATTATGATCCCGTCCTCATCTTATGACTTATGATCATCGCATTTTAAACCTCGGGACCCTCGGGACTTGCGTGATCGAGAGAATGACTCTCTTTTGGGTCAAAGATGAGGTTCTTTAGGAAGGAATGTCCTTAGCCCATCAATCCTACGCTTTAAGACGGTCGAGCTCGTATAGAGGCTTCATACTCATTCTTAAGCGATAATCGGAGATATAGGGTTCAAGGTTATCCTTTTCCTAAAGAAATCATGAACCTTTAATGGAAGGAACGATGCAAAGATGAGAACTTTTACACCGGTCCGTTCCAAGGTTGGGGAAAGGGGAAATGCATGATAAAAAAATGACTCTTTAATGAAAAGATGACATTTTTAAGTTGCAAATGATGCTTTTTGATTTAAAGAAATGATCTTTATGCAAATGATGCATAAAGATTTGATTTTTATGCAAATGATGCATTGAAAAAAGGGGGTTTTGATGCAAAGGATGCATTTTTATTGAAAAAAAAAAAGATTTGATCTTTGTATGCAAATGATGCATAAAGATAACATTTTTATTGGAAAATAGGGATTTTAGGTGCAAATGATGCACCTTTATGAAAAAGACTACATTTTTATGACAAATGAGGTCTTAATGCATGCAAAGGGGAAAGGGGGTGATAAAGATATGATCTTTATGAATAAATGCCAAGTCCCAAGCAAGATATATGAATGCAATGAGCAAGTATATCAATTAAAATGCAAGGTTAGGGTGTGCGAGGTTACCAATCGTTTCCTTCGCTTCTTCGGACGGAGCTAGGAGGAGAGGTTCTTCTTGGGTCTTCAAGGAGGAGGGAGATGGCTTCTTGAGCTTCTTCTTCGCCTTCTTGAGCCTTCAAGGGTTTTTCTTCACGTCTGGACTACTATGGAGTGTGTGTGTGTGATTGTTTGTGTTGTTGTTGTTCTTCTTTGAAATGGGTAGAGGAGGGCTCTATTTATAGGCAGTCTGGATAAGGCTAATGAAGCCGTGCGGCTGCAGGCCCTTTGCAAATGAGGCCGTGCGGTCTTATCCACAATGACTCAGCATTCTAGAACCATGCAAGGTGGCATTATTCTAGAAGCTTCTCCCTAATTAAGAAAAACGTGTTTTCTTAATTAGGAAGGCTCCTTACAGCCCTAATTTAAATTTGGACTGTTCCAGGACATTTCCGGAACACTAGGAAGGTCCGGGGAATTACCGGAAAACTTACCGAAATGTCGGGAAAATTAACCTAAGGCATGAGCCGATTTGGGTACTTACAAGCCCTCGGGCAACGTCACTTGCAAGGCGAGTGGGGTTGTCGATAGAAAAGGATCCGATCTGGCGAATGCCGAGACGGATTGGGGTGACCAAGGTGGTCGAGTGGCTGAACCTTTTGGAAGGCTACTACGTATTCCGGAGGAATCAAGCCAGGCCGTAGTTCGAATTAGGATCCGATTGGGGGAGGAAGAAGAGAAACTGGTCTCTTGCTGGGGAAATAGAAGAGAAAATGACCTAGGAGGTCAAGCAATTGATCCTACTGGGGATATGCTAGGAGTGACCAAGGTGGTCGGATATCTGAACCTCTATGAGGGGCTGCTTTATCTCTGAGGAATGACAAAGAAACAGGGTGACCAAAGTGGTCGAATGGCTGGACCTTTTATAAAAGGCTACCTACGTATCCCGGAGGAATCAAGCCTTGATCGTAGTTCAAGCATCACTAGATAGTTAGGAACGATGTCTAGGATCCTTGAGATTTTGACAATTCGGAGGCTGTCACCTGATGAAGCTAGAGCTTATGGCACTATCTCTTTATGACGGAGATAGAGGTAACTTAAGTTGGGAAACTTGAGCGTACGTCACTATTCGCGGATAGTGGTAGCACAATTTGAAATGACTTGGGCATTCGTCACTATTCGCGGATAGTGGTAGCACAATTTGAAATGACTTGGGCATTCGTCACTATTCGCGGATAGTGGTAGCACAAGTTGGAATGACTTGGGCATACGTCACTATTCGCGGATAGAGGTAGCACAAGTTGAAATGACTTGGGCGTACTTCACTATTCGCGGATAGAGGTAGCACAAGTTGGAATGACTTGGGCATACGTCACTATTCGCGGATAGAGGTAGCACAAGTTGAAATGACTTGGGCGTACTTCACTATTCGCGGATAGAGGTAGCACAAGTTGGAATGACTTGGGCATACTTCACTATTCGCGGATAGAGGTAGCACAAGTAGGAATGACTTGGGCATACTTCACTATTCGCGGATAGAGGTAGCACAAGTTGGAATGACTTGGGCATACTTCACTATTCGCGGATAGAGGTAGCACAAGTTGGAATGACTTGGGCATACTTCACTATTCGCGGATAGAGGTAGCACAAGTTGGAATGACTTGGGCATACTTCACTATTCGCGGATAGAGGTAGCACAAGTTGGAATGACTTGGGCGTACTTCACTATTCGCGGATAGAGGTAGCACAAGTTGGAATGACTTGGGCATACTTCACTATTCGCGGATAGAGGTAGCACAAGTTTAGAGTTCTGACAATTCGGAGGTTGTCACCTAGTGTTATCCCGTTATAACGGAATTAACGGAGGCGACTGGGAATAAAGCTTGATTGCTAAAGAGATAAGGGATATTTTCTGAAAAGATGTTATCTTGGTTAAAAGATAACGGAAATTGCATGCCCAAGTGGAAGGTCCAGGGGCAGGATTGTAATTTCTGCTCAGAGCGAATGAAGCCGCCCGGCATGAGATGGAGAAAAAGAAGCCGTACGGCTAGAAGCCTGTTTTTTCCAGATTATTTAAAACAGGTTTTGAACGGGCATTGGGCATTTGTTGCCGCCCACTTCAGCCGAGAGAGAGAGAGGAGAGAGAGAGAATTTCGAAATTCTTCAACCCTCTTGCTTCCCTTTGATTTGAGATGGATCCGGAGGGCAATCCCATACCGAGGCAAGCAAGAAGAAGCATCTCGGCGGCCGCGAGAAGGAGGAGAAAGGAGCTCGTGAGGACGGAGAGGAAGTATGACTTCCTTACGCCTCCATCGGAGCTTTATCCGGGGAGAAGGGAGCACAAATCAACGAACCCGCGATCAGTTGGGGTAAGCATTCTCATTTTGCCCAAATCCGATGATTTTGCTTGATTTTTGAATGATTTAGGGCTTGACCCGAATTATAGGATTTTGAACGATTTTTTTGAATGATTTTGAGATGCATGAACAACCTATGAGGCTAAGAATATGCATGTGCAATTTTATTTGACAGAAATTATGAGAATGACTCACTTTTTTCTCGCAAAATGAAGTAAGAATTTTTTCAAAATATGAGACGGAGTTCTTGCCTTGTGCTAGAACTAGGTCAAAATTCTGATTTTCAATGAGAAAACATGATTTTGGAAGATGAAAATGATTCATGCATGCCATTTTTTTGAAAAATAATGCTTATGTGCAAAAAATTGTGATTTTGTGCTTTAGGAAAGCAATGACGCGTTTCAAGTGATGAAAGACACGTTTTTGATGCAAAAGTTATGCTAGAAAAACTTTTATGAATGCTTTTCTTTTGAAAATATGTGCACTTTTGAATATATGCATGCTTTTGAAATGATATGAAGGACTGACGCTTCTTTTGATGTGCTTGTCTACAGGAGAACAAGTCTAGAGGACCGTCGGAGTTAGCGGTCAAGCTTTGCGCAGAGGATGCCGATTTTGAGAAGGATGGGGTAAATCCCAAGCAACCGGTGAGGGCTACCGGCCCGGATGCATTTGTAGAGGCTATCGGCCGGGGTGTCCACATCACCTCGAAGAGCAAGGGCTTGGTCCAGGCCCTTTCGAGTTCCGTGGGACAAAGACTCATAGCTTTCACCTCGAGCCGGGGAGAGCCGACAAGGACTCCCGCCGATTTCACCGCTATTACGGGCCTACAGCTCACCGGGAGGCCCGTGACTTGGAGAGACCATATTACCGCTGAGGAGTTCCTGTGCTTTGGTCGGGTTTGAGCTGATTCCCAAGGGGTGGGGATGGAGACACGGAATGTCGAGGTGGCGCCGTACTAGCATGCGTAATTTTGCTGCTAATGCACTGTGATCGCCCGCCAGTTGGCTAGAGCATTCATATGGTTGATGCTATCGTCCACTATCTTTGCCAATTCTGGGACGATAGCTATGACTTGCCTCCTCGACTCTCCGGGAGGATGTTGATGGGATTGGGACGGTCTCTTGGGGAGAGGCCGGATTGGCGGAGCTCTACTTCTCGTTGGACATGTACAATGGAACAAGGCCGCTTCGATGGATCGCTTTTCTTTTGCCCTTGAGGTAGTCTCCTTTTTTTTTTTTTTCTTTTCCCGTCTTCGAGACTTTTATGAGAGAGAAAATGACCTTTTGATGTTTTGAACATGCAGCCTGGTTTTGTGAGGTGATCGGGTTCTTCCCTTGGAACCAGCAGAGTGATGTCACCATCTTCCCCGCTATGGTTCGCCGGAGGGGAGATGCGAGAGATAAATTCACTGGGAAGACCCGGATTACCTTCGACTACAAAATGGTGAGGCCGGTCATCAACAAAAAGGGACGGGCACGATGGAGTGGACTTCTACCCCGGGGCAGTATCCCGGCAGATTTTGGCTGGGAGATGCTATCGAGGTGACGAGGCAGAGGAGGTGGCTCACGGGCCGACATGTGATGTCATCTACTGGGGGACCGTTCTCGAGGCAAAGATGGTCATGTTCCCCCACTAGATGCCATTACTCCTTCCGACCCTCCAAAGACGGATGCCGCAGCCTGTGGACCGGCTCTAAGTGGATGAGATTGAGAGGTACCAGTGTGCGTGGCCGCGGAGGAGTATTTTGATATGGACACCCCTACGCCGTGTTTGTGGAGGCGCCCGAGGACGCCACGTGCTAGTGAAGCCGGCGGTCACTGTGTGGATATGGGGAGGATGAGCCTACCGACCCGCCGATCCCTCCCGCACATCCGTCCTACGTGGTCCATGGAGTGCCGAGGAGGATGAGGATACCGTCCCCCGATGCTAGGGAGCCCCGCACACCTTGCCGCCCGATAGCACCTGTAAGTGTACTCTTAGTGGTCTTATTCCCTTTTTAGCTTTCGCATTTTCGCTTTTGCAATTTTCTCGAGATTTTCTCGAGATTTTTCTCTTCTTTTTCTCGTGTTCCACTCGCACTTACGATAGGTCAAGTTAGGCAGTAATTAGGGGCCGGAAGGACATGTGCCTGCCTCTTCGAGGAAGCCGGCTCGCGCTTCGAAGGCGGCAATGGATGCACAGGAGCTCGGGCGCAAGAGACGGCACGTCTGGGGCATTGCCTACCTCATCGGCCTCTGAGTACTCTTCCAAAGTGCTATGCCTCGGGGCGGGGACCCAACGCCGACATTCTGGAGCAAACTGGCCGAGTACGGGCACGATAATGTCCATCTATCCGATGTGAGCGACTGTGAGGACCCGATGAGGGAGGCTAGCATTTATGAGCCGAGCAAATGATGAAGATGAAGAAGAATCGGAGGCCTAGGAGGTCTCTAGAATAGATTTGGAACAAAAACAAACAATTTACAATTTTTATGCACAACTTGTTTATTTTTTGCTTTATTTGGGCGCCGATGGGGCGAAAACATTGTATTTATGTTTTATTTGCTTTTCTAATTCATGCTTTTTCAATTTGCATATTATCTGAGCCTTGGGGTGACTTTTTTGCTTGGAATTGGGGCAATAAATGGGCCAAAATGATTTATAATGGTGCATGAATGCTTGAATGGCTTCTCGGATATGTTTTTGTACAGTTTTGGTTGAAAAAGTGGGGTGAAAACTCCCTTGGGCAGCAACTTTGGTTGCCGCAGAATTTTTTTCCGCAGAGCTAATGTAGCCGTGCGGCATGGCCTTGAGGGCAAATGTAGCCGTGCGGCTAACGCCTGTCTCGAACCGGTTATTTTCTGAATAAAAGCAAGGCTTGGCCATTTCATTGCATTTTCACTCTAGACTTGTCCCAATTGTTCCAGAGCATATTGTGGACCTAAAAGCACCATCTTTGATCACTTTGCGATGGAGAAGCTCGTTAGATTGCAAAGGGGGAAACGAGACCATTTTCTATCCGGTCTTCAATCTTGGGCGAGATATAACTTCCAAAATCACAAGGGGCTGCTTGATTCTTCCTTCAAGATCAAGTCTTTATGGCATTTGAGGGATCTCCGCCCGATTGGGACTCGCTGAGAGCCGCAAAGCAAAGTTCTCGGGACGTCCGGAGACATGTTTATCGCTTTTCTTACAACGAAATTGTCCCAACGCACGAAGACTTCGTGAGCCTTGATTGGGGGTCCCGAGACCGAGGCTATATCTATTCCGCTGACGGAGACGTGCCTGACGGTAAAGCTTGCATCTTTTCTCGCAGATTCCTTTGGGAGAGGCCGAGAGGATGATGGTAGCCCCTGATAGGATTGACCTTTATGATATCCCAAGTTTGGGTCTCCAGATATGGCTGCGACCACGGTGGCTATTGATGCTTTCATTCTCTGCGTATTTTCTGTTCTGTTCACGGCTGAGTCCGTGGGGATCTGTCATAGTGGCCTCTTGGACATGGTCAGAGATCAGTGGCCGGGAAGGATATTGTCCCGCTGGTTTTGGGAGAGACATTTCATGGGATTGATAGGATGGCTCGGGAGACCGCTTTCATGAGGTCCGGGAGTCCGGCTATGTTGACTTTGTGGCCGCAGGAGAGGCTCGGGGCTTTGCTAGGGCTGCCGACTCAAAGTGTCCTTGGGTGATTTCTCGGAGAGGTGCACTCTAGGCAGCCAGGAACAGGGTAGCCGGGAGCCGATGATGGCTAGGCTATCCACTTCTGACATCCGTTGGTGGATACCACATTGGAGGTTGCGTATCAGGAGGATATTTCAGGAGTCTTATGCCGCGAGGGTTCCGTGATTCTCGCTGGTCGTCCTTCTACATACCCCGCTTGGTATCCAGCAGCTTGGGGCTTTACAGAGCCATTGAGTGATTGGGAGGACATCCGGACCATGGAGGTGGTGTCATTGGACATGAGAGATCCGGCCCGGCCTTCTCTTTCTTCTCGAGGGCTTGGACACATACCGCTTTCCCACCCAGGGCTATCTTCAGGAGCAGTGAAGAGCACCATCTTGACCACCGTCTACTTGGACCGGGTACGAGAGGGAGACGGGAACGACTGTGCTATCTTGGAGGATAGACGTCGAGCTTTACTGGGAGCCGATCGTGACTCGAGTAGGACTCGAGGGAGACCGAGGCTAAGGCGAGTTGCCATAACCAATCAGGTGACTTGGTCGTGGATATGGAGGCTCGGTACAAGAGATTGTCCGAGGTTGCTCCTTCGACCGAGGCTCGAGGGAGGAGGTGCGAACTCGTGCTCGTATAGAGAGAGCGCTCATTGACACGGGGTTGGTAGAGGCTCCAGTGAGGATACCAGAGGTCGGGATGAGGGATACCGACATTATTGAGAAGAAAAGGAAGAAGACTCGACGAGGCCGAGGAAAAGGGAAGAAGACTGAAGAAGACTCAGCGAATGACGACTGACAAGTCTTTTCTCAAGATCCTCTTATTGCCATTTGCAAACACATTAGTTTATTTAGGCATTTTGTTGTATTTTAGATCTTTTAGCAAGGTGTTAGCAGAGTTAAGAGGTAGACCGTGCTTGAACTCATCAAGAAGTTTTTAACTTGTAATGAACAAGAAATATTATTTTAGAAATTAATCAAGACACATTTCATGGAAATTCAAATGTCTTTATTGATTGGGACCCGTTTTATGAAAACTGAAATACCCTTTACTATTTTTTTTAGGACGCACTTCATGGAAGCTTGATTGTCCTTTTTTTATTGTTTAGGACACATTTCATGGAAACTTAATCGTCCTTTTTATTGTTTAGACCGAACCATATATGGCTGCCTACGTTCCCCTTTTACAAGAAAGGCTAAGGGGCTCAGTCTTCGTAGTTCATTCTCGTGAACTAATAATTTTTTATGTGCAACTCGTCTTTTGCCTAGACCGCCCTTTTTGGGGTTTTCACTTAGCCGGGCATTACTCTTTTTGCACTTTTTTTTTCTTTCTTTTTTTTTTCTTTTTTTTTTTTTATATGTATATGTGCAAAACTTCTTTTGCCTTAGACCGCCCTTTTTGGGGTCTTCACTTAGCCGGGCATTACTCTTTTTGCACTTTTTTTTTCTTCTTTTTTTTTTTTTATTTTTTTTTTTATTTTTTTATCGTACATAGTATCTTCGGAGTTTATCACCATTGACCGGGTGGACAAAGGGATTGCCATCCAAGTCTCGCAAGCTTCATTGCTCCTCCCGACGCATTTTCGCACCACATAAGGGCCGATCCAGACGGGTTCCCATTTTCCTGTGGGGTTGTCTCTCGGTAGGGGGCTTTACTTTCAGCACTAAGTCGCCCTCTTTGATGTCTCCGGCCTTGACCTTTTATCAAACGCTCGGCCATTCGCCTTGGTAGGCTCGGGTGTGTTCCATGGCTTTTAGCCTTCTCTCGTCAAGGTGGCTAACTCATCATGCCGGCCGCGCAACCATTCCACTTCATTGACACTGTTTTCCAGGAGGACCCTTAATGACGGGATTTCCAACTCCACCGGTAACACCGCTTCCATCCCGTAAGTTAGGGCAAAAGGAGTTTCTCCCGCGGGCCGTTTCCGACAGACGCTCAGAGCCCTGCAGAGTGCTAGGTGCAGCTTTTCGGGCCAATCACGACCACGGGTGGCCATCTTCCGGATGATCCGCTCGAGTGTCTTATTAGCAGCCTTCCACGGCTCCATTGGTTTGAGGTCCGTACGGGGACGACTTGTGGCGAGTAACTCCGAACTCGATGCTAGCCTATCGCAGCCTTCCTTCGAAGTGTGACCCATTATCGTAAATGATCTCGCTGGGCACCCCATATCTCGCACATTATGTTTTCTTTGATGAACCGGGCCACTTTTCTCGGAAGTGAGGACCTTGTAGGACTTGGCCTCTACCCACTTGGTGAAGTAGTCAATGGCTACCAACACGAACTCGTGCCCATTGCTTCCTCGCCGGGGATATTTTCCCTATCACGTCAATGCCCCAAGTTGCAAACGGCCAAGGAGTCGCCATGCAAGACAGTCATGAGGTGGGAGATGGTTGAGGTTGGCAAACCGCCGGCATTTGTCGCAGTTCTGACGTGCCGAACGCAAACCGCTTTCCATGGAGATCCAAGAGTAACCCATTCCGAGGATCACTGTGCATCGTGGCTCGCATTCATGTGAGGACCGCAGTGGACCATTGTGGACTTTGGTCATCAACTCTCCGGCTCTTTCTTGAGTGACACATAAGAGGAGTGGTCCTTGATACCGCTTCTTGTATAGGTTGCCTCCTAGAATGACATACCGAGAAGCCAACCTTTTCGTGGCTTGCAAGCTTTTGGCTCGACTCCTTCTTTTGGTCTACCTTCTTCGTCTCTCGAAAGCCGACTCTCCGTCTTTGAGAAATTGGTAACTGATTATACCAAGGTTCCTTTATAGGCTCGGGTCCTGTGTCCACTTCACAAATGTAAAGCCGGGGCTTCTCTTCTACCCACTCAAGGGCTTTATGGCTTTTCCCTCGGGATCTCTACCAATGAGGCTAGAGTAGCTAGAGCATCTCGCGACCGTTCTTTTCCTCGGCAAGTAGTGGAAAGTCACTTCTGAACCGTCCAAATAACTCCTCCATACGGGCATGATACCGTTGCAAATTAGTGGTCCACGCCTTCCACTTGTTGGAGACTTGGTTGATGATCGTGGCCGAGTCTCCGTAAACTTCGAGCTCCTTGACATTTCTTTCTAAGGCGGCCTCCAAACCAAAGAATGCAGTGCTTCATACTCGGCGACATTGTTCGTGGCAGAAAGTTCAACTTGAGGGCTATGGGGGTATGCTCATCTTTCGGATCGACCAATAGCATTCCTACACCATTTCCTCTTTTGTTAGCGGCTCACAAAGAACAATCGCCATCTATTTTCGTGCTCAACCGCAAAGATCCCTTCATCTCGGAAATTGGGGTTCGTGCCCTCTCGTCTTCATTATCGGGAAATTCGCCAGGTGATCTCGACAATGCTTGACCCTTGATGGCCTTTCTCGGTCACATAGTTGATGTCGTATTCGCCAAGAAGAAGGACCACTTCGCTAGACGCATCGAGAGGGAAGGCTTGTCAAAGATGTACTTGATGGGGTCCATTTTCGAGACCAAATTCACAGTGGTGGGCTTGCATATAATGCTTCAACTTGCCGACTACCTGCACTTCGCCTCCCGCACAAGTCTTTTCACACGCCGAGTAATTGAGCTCACTCCCGTAGCTTCCGGCCGACAAAGTAAATGGCATTTTCTACCCGAGAGTCTTTCTTCTCTGAGCAAGCATAGCCCCAACCGCCGTGTTCTGTGACAAGTGAGATAGAGCGTAAGAGGCTTCGTCTATGTGGGGGGGCATAAAAGATCGTGGGATGTACTTGGCATGCCTTGATCTCGGTCAAAGGCATCTTGGCATTCTTCGGTCCATTCTCGTGTCCACATTCTTCTTCATGAGCTTGAAGATGGGCTCGCACATAGTGGTCAACCGATTGACGAAACGGCTAATGTATCGCAATTTACCCATGAAGCTTTTGACTTCGTCCTGGGTTTGAGGTGGCCTCATATCCATGATAGCTTTGATCTTTCTGGGGTCAACTTCTATACCTCGCTCCGTGACCATGTACTCCGAGCACTTTTCCCCTTGTCACTCCGAAGGTGCATTTGGCAGGTGGTTTAGTCTCATGGAATGCCGTCTCACCTCTCAAAGAATTTTCGTAGGTCAACAAAGTGCCGCCCACCTTCTCCTTTGGAGTGGATTATCATGTCGTCTACGTAGACCTCAATCTCCTTGTGGATCATGTCATGAAAAAGTGCGGTCGCCGCCCTTTGGTAAGTAGCCCCGCATTCTTGAGCCCGAATGGCATTACCGTATAACAAGAGGTTCCCACGGTGTGGTAAAGGCTGTCTTTTCTTGGTCTTCCTCGGCCATCTTGATCCGGTTGTAGCTCTGCAAAACCATCAACGAAGGATTTGACTTCGTAGTTGGGCAGTGGAGTCCACCAGGATGTCTATGTTTGCGTAGGGTAGTCGTCTTTGGGCCGGCCTTGTTCGTATCTCGGAAATCCACACAAAGAAATAAGACCTTCCCATCGGCCTTGGTTACGGTCACGATGTTGGACAACCATGTCGGGTATTCAATAACTCGATGAATCCTACCCGCAGAGCTTCTCAATTTCTTCTTTGACCTGTAGAGACCATTCCGGCTTGATCTTTCTCAGCTTCGCTTTACCGGCTTAGCATCTCGGTGCTAGAGGGATTCTCGTGCTCTACTATCGAACCTGTCTAGCCCCGGCATATCTTTGTATGACCATGCAAACACGTCGACGTATTCTCCGGGAAAGCAAATTTCGATTAGTCTCGTCCCTTTCAACCCCCCGGAAGAAGCTTCCAATCCGGTCTCTTTAGGTTCCTCAATAGTACCCAAGTTCACACTTATCAAAATCTCCTACTTGGGCCCGGTTTTCCTCTTTTTTCGAAACCCGCTTAAAGATTTCTTTAATGTATTGTTCGTTTAGTGTGTTTGCATCTTGTTCAAATGATTCATTATTAATCGTTGTTAAGTTTTGAGTTAATTTATCATTTGTTAAGTTGGCAATAAGAGGATAATCGTAAAGATTTGTCATTTCATTCAAGATAAGGGGAAAGATGACATCGATTACATTTTCATAATCCTCAGCGTGAGGCCTTCTGGATGACTTCGAGGACTCGGAATTCGAAGATTCCCGACTCAACCGAATAGACAACAGGTGTTTGACACGACCGGCCGAGGAGGACGGGGTACCAATCCAAGCTCCGTGATCATTTGCCGCCGATCGGCTATCGGCCCCGAGAATGTCTCCCAATTCTTCAATGGCATTTCGTCTTAGTCACCAAAGTGCGAGGATCAAAATGACTTTCACCATCGTCTCCAATAACGGCAACTATCTCATCATCTCGAATCAAGTCGATCAAGTCTCGGGATTTGTGCTTCTTCGTCAAACAACTCTTGCAAACCCCACCGATCGTCTTCACCAGCCGCAGCCTTCTATCTCGTCGATCTTTGGAAGAGCTAACTTAAAGGCGGAGAAGTCCATTGTCCCGGATGCCGACCTTTTGACACCGGCCGGATTTCCTTTGAAGACGTACTCATTCTCGGACGGTAGTGGTAGCCCCAGTGGATATCTCGGCAAATCAAGGAACATTCTTCGAACGGGATTGGCCGGCTTTCCTCTAACTTTCTCAAGGTTCTCTAGAAGGGTTTTCGCAAGGAGATCTCGGCGATCACTTTCATCATATTGTGTCCCTCCTTTTATAAAGTAATGGGTCGAGACAGATCGTAAGTGATGGAGCCGGACCCCTTCACCTTTCTTGCCTTTAGCTTTTCCGGCATCCCGAGAGTTCGGTTTGTACCCCAAGCCATATCTCGGTAGTCTGCTTCCTTCACATCAATGATGGTGTTACGACCTTGAAGTCTTCTACCCAATCCAAGTCCCGAAGATAGCTCATTTTTCGCATCATTCTCACGGCAGGAGGGATTTTATCTAAGTAGTGGTGAGGTCGCCGCAACACACTTGTGCCTTGGAAGAAGCTACGGAGAATCCGGTCAATGCTAACCCTTCATCATCATGCTTGATCTCCAATATCGGGATATCCCCGTGCCGGTTCCTTCTACCGTGACACTCGTCCCCATAAATGGTGGTGATAGTTCCATCACTCGACCGAAATTTGACGCACCGATGCAAAGTAGAGGCTACCCCGTTTATCCGGTGGATCCAAGGCCGTCCCAAAGAAGGCAAGAAATGAAATCGGAATGTCAATAACTTGAAAATCAACATCCATGACCTTTTTTCCGAACCACATCTTGAGAGTGGCGATCCCCAAAACCGATCGTGCAAAGGGAGTCGTAGGCCTTAATAGTCTCGACTAGAAGGCTTTAAGTCTCGTTGGCTTCAAATCCAATAAATCCATCATCTTAGCCGGCAAGACATTCATTGCACTTCACAACTAGTACTCGTGGCAATCGACGCTCTTCTAACCGGACTGTGATGTAAAGAGGTTCGTTGTGACTAGCCCCATACTTTGGCAGTCCAATTCAGTGAAGGTAATGATGTTTCCATAGTGGATATTTCCAATCATTTGACGACCTCATCAGGGGTGACATCTATGGGCACCATGGTCTTGGCCAAACTTTCTTCTAGTTTCAACTTATGAGGGTACGAAGAGGTTAACAGGACCATAAGGAGATATTGGCTTGGGTACACTTCAACCGAGTTAGGACGGATCCTCCTTATCGTAGTCGCTTTTCTCGCTTCTAGCTTATAAGGTCTTTTATCTCGTCTTTGGTTCCGAGACGGCATTCCTTTTGTCACCCTTAGCCGCTCAATACTCATCTCGTCTGCACCGAGTCATCACATAGACATTGGATTTTCCTTGGTCATCATTCCTACCGGAGGATTCTCGTCAATTCTTTCAAAGTCGTAGGCGGATTCTTACCGGCGTATGGCCAATTTCGCCGATTGATCTCGATTGACGGCGCCGTCGGAAGCATAGGCGGCTTCCCGAATCCGGTCCTGTGTTACCGGCTTTTTGACCTTTTCACATTCTCCGTTTAAAGCTTTCACAGCCTCATTCAAACTTTTCAAAGTCAAGCATGCAACAAGAATTATCACTTCCGTGAGTTTGGAGCTTGGCAAATGGCTTTCTCATCCGATCCTAGCAACTTCTTTAACAGAGTAGGATCACATTCCTCATCACCGCCAAGCATGTCTTTTCTTTCCCCGGGGGTCAACCTTTGACGGCATTTTGGACATTGGCTAAACACTTTCGAAATGGGAAATTCCATCATCAATAAGTGATTTCGCGGGGTCAAACCTCATGGCGGGTTCCTTTTCCTTACCGTCGAGATATTTTCCGGGCTTTTTGGCTTCGGGCTAACCACTCCTCTATTGTCCCTTCCCGCACTTCGACCGTGTCTTCATCGCTGTCACTACGTAGCCTCGTGGGAACTTTCGTCTTGGCTCTTATGACCAATGAGGGCAAAAGCAGTCGGGATACTTGACGCCATACGAGGGGTATCTCGACTCTTCCTCGGGCTTAGGGATTACCAGAAGACATCATTATCATCGTAGGACATAAAGGGGACTCGGGTCGCCTCTAAACTCGTGACTCTTTCCAAGGCATCCATACATTCTTCTTCCGACCAAGTTTCAGGAGTGACTACTAACACCGTAATAGAGTCTACCCTTCCCGATGAGAGTTTGGCTTCGGCGACGCTTACATGTTCTAGATCGGTGGGAGGAGCCCACTTTCCTCTTTTGGCTAAAGCTTCGATCAAGTTTCTCCATTCACCTACCAAGTCCTCAGACGGAGTATTGAACTCTAGAATATAGGACTCATACACCGCCTCATCATTCTCCGAGCCTTTGCATAGGCCGCAGACACACTTTGAAGTGATTTCATCCCCGTTCCAGTCCGTGGCTTTCTCGCTCTCATCTTGCCCTTCGGGTTTCACTTCCGTTGGCTCCAAGTCCATTCCTTCTACCGAACCGTCATCATCAGTAAATCCACCCATTCCTATTCTCATTCCCGATCGACTCTTCGCCGTAGCTATCTCGAGAGGTAGGCAAATTCACAAAGTGCGTTGACAAAATTGGAAAGGTCAAACCGGCACCGGGATTCCAAGGTAGGGAAATTTGGCTCGGCCGAAAGGAGGAAAAGGGTCCCACGGGGGATTCAGAGGAAGCGAGGGTGTCGGGACCCTAACAACTTGGGGTATTGGAGGAGACCGAGAAAGGACATTTTTGGCAATGGGTTATATGAAGATGGGGGAGGGCATTGGTTATAGGCTAGCTCTTTCTTCCCCGGTCATCTCGGTTACCCAAACCAAGATTGTCTGTCAAATCGGTCATTCTCGACTCTCGAACCGATGAAACCGAGGATTCTCGCGAACCTGCTCCGAGGATTCTCGCGCTAACAAGTCGCCGACCGAATCTTGTTCTCACCCACTTCTTTCTCGCTGCGGGAAAGGGATAGGAAAGGTTTAGACTCGGGTAGGTGTTTAGTCAAGGCTCGTGCAATATGCAAATTAGAATCTTCAAGTTTACTTAAAACAATGTTGTCTTTTATTAATATCTATTTGGTTGGAAAAGGGGTTCGCCCTTCTTTTTCACAACTACTCTAGATCCTGGATCAGCTGGGTTCCGTCACTACGTCTATAAGCCCTCGTATTCCACCCGTATTTCGACCTCCTGCAGGGTGGACAGCTCGGCGAGGGTCCTATAGGGCACGCGGATCCCACCGACCGAGAGTAAAGAACGCTCCTATCGGGTCTAGCGGGTCATAGGACCTTTCAACGCACGAGCGATGCGGATTATAGTCAAGGCAATACCGGAAAGTCTGCGTCTCGCCTTGACGGATCTTTGATGAGTTTCGCTTGAGCGAATGACTGCTTTTGACTTTCGGTAATGTCCGAGAATATAATAGGCATGGGTCGGGCGGCAAAAGCCGGATGACGCAGTTGTCACATTGAACTTCGTTGCATACGCAAAGGCGCGAGTCGAATCGAAGTCAATGCCGGTCAAGATCTTGCCAATTTTTCCTTGTCGGAAGTTTGGCAGAGCTTCGCTTGAGCGAAAGGTCTTTTATTTTGGCAAAGACTTGGTCTTGACTCTTACGCATTCCGTGCGGGTCAAGGTCAATAGTCAATGTCTGAGTCAAGATCCCACCGATTTTTCCTTGTCGGAATTTCTGCAGAATTTCGCTTGAGCGAAAATCTTGGCTTTCCGTTATGAGCTAAGGCTTGACCTTTACGTGGGTACGCAATCGGGCTATATGACACGACTAGACCAAAAACCAACCAAAAGTCTCGGATTTTTGAAACGTGTGACACCTGACCGTGCATTGGTCGACACCGGCCGCCATGGGAGGTTGGGATGATTCCGTGCGCGCCCGGAGCATCGTAAGGCCGTCCGTGATCGCACTGAACCACCTCGGTTTGAAGGACGTGCGTGCAAAAGTGTACAGGATATATCAAAGTGCGTAGTGTGCGGTCTCCTAAAAATGTTCCTTTTTGAGTTAAAACAGAGATTTTCATAAATGTGTTTTAAAGGAATGATTTTCGGGACGGGGAAAATGCAACACATAAGCACGTAAATTTTCTCGGGAGCCCTGGGCCATGGAGCCGAATAGCCCCAAGCCGCTAGGATCGCCAGATTAACCATGATTTTTCCTCGGTGGAATTGCCACCGAGGTCGTATGGTCGAATCCTATGAGGATTAGCCGTACGACCGCATGGATCAATTTTCCAGGTTCCACTACTTTTGCTTTTCTTCGGGTTATTTACCGTTTCAAAGTATGCACATATTCCAAGATGCAAATGATGCAATGCATGGTAAAAGAAAGCAAGCACGATTAATGAAATCGGCGATGGGAGTCTAACCCGCTCAAAGGGAAAAGCTTTTTGTATTTTTTTTTCAAAATTTTTTTTTCAAAAAGGGATACTGGTACGTGGGATTGTTAAACCACCTTGTTATCCCAAGCCCCGGGTTAGGGAGCGATACAGGAAGGGTAAGTGGGGTCCACCTATATACCAAGTATCGATTTTTGTTTTGAAAATAAAACTTTTCTCCTTTGGGATGATCCCCAATGAGTCGCCAAACCGTGAATGTGTGCCCAAATTCTTTTGTTTATTGGAATTCACGCGAGTTTGAAGACATCCGAGTTATTTGAAAAACGGAGTCGCCACGCCATTTTGATTACCTCAAAACTTTGAAAAAAAGGTTTTATGGGTTCGGAGGTTAAGTTACCCCTTGGGAAGAACGTTTGGCGTTCACCCAAAGTGCCTTGCCGGAGCAAGTCTCCCTAGATTTCATTAATCATGTTTGCTTGCGTGCTTTCTTTGTGTGCATGTGTTTGAAAATAAGGGGGGGGGGAATGTCCCAAGTTGTCTTCCGGACGTACAAACCATTTGTTGGTTGTCGCTCGGGATTCCTTGGAATTTATGTATTTGGGATTATGATTCCGTCCTCATCTTATGACTTATGATCATCGCATTTTAAACCTCGGGACCCTCGGGACTTGCGTGATCGAGAGAATGACTCTCTTTTGGGTCAAAGATGAGGTTCTTTAGGAAGGAATGTCCTTAGCCCATCAATCCTACGCTTTAAGACGGTCGAGCTCGTATAGAGGCTTCATACTCATTCTTAAGCGATAATCGGAGATATAGGGTTCAAGGTTATCCTTTTCCTAAAGAAATCATGAACCTTTAATGGAAGGAACGATGCAAAGATGAGAACTTTTACACCGGTCCGTTCCAAGGTTGGGGAAAGGGGAAATGCATGATAAAAAAATGACTCTTTAATGAAAAGATGACATTTTTAAGTTGCAAATGATGCTTTTTGATTTAAAGAAATGATCTTTATGCAAATGATGCATAAAGATTTGATTTTTATGCAAATGATGCATTGAAAAAAGGGTTTTGATGCAAAGGATGCATTTTTATTGAAAAAAGATTTGATCTTTGTATGCAAATGATGCATAAAGATAACATTTTTATTGGAAAATAGGGATTTTAGGTGCAAAAGGATGCACCTTTATGAAAAAGACTACATTTTTATGACAAATGAGGTCTTAATGCATGCAAAGGGGAAAGGGGGTGATAAAGATATGATCTTTATGAATAAATGCCAAGTCCCAAGCAAGATATATGAATGCAATGAGCAAGTATATCAATTAAAATGCAAGGTTAGGGCGTGCGAGGTTACCAATCGTTTCCTTCGCTTCTTCGGACGGAGCTAGGAGGAGAGGTTCTTCTTGGGTCTTCAAGGAGGAGGGAGATGGCTTCTTGAGCTTCTTCTTCGCCTTCTTGAGCCTTCAAGGGTTTTTCTTCACGTCTGGACTGCTATGGAGTGTGTGTGTGTGATTGTTTGTGTTGTTGTTGTTCTTCTTTGAAATGGGTAGAGGAGGGCTCTATTTATAGGCAGTCTGGATAAGGCTAATGAAGCCGCCGTGCGGCTGTGCCCTTTCGCAAATGAGGCCGTGCGGTCTTATCCACAATGACTCAAAGATTCTAGAACCATGCAAGGTGGCATTATTCTAGAAGCTTCTCCCTAATTAAGAAAAATGTGTTTTCTTAATTAGGAAGGCTCCTTACAGCCCTAATTTAAATTTGGACTTTGCTTCCAGACATTCTAACACTAGGAAGGTCCGGGGAATTACCGGAAAACTTACCGAAATGTCGGGAAAATTAACCGGAAGGCATGAGCCAGATTTGGGTACTTACAGCGGGTTATAAGCCTGCGAGCCCCACAGTGTGGAGGCAGTTGATTGGTTTCTCCCCTAACAAGGTTAAGGGGTTTGCTGCTGAGCTAACACCCCTCCAGCATCAGATTGAGGATTATGCCGAGAAGCCGAATGCAGTTACTGATCGGTTGGTGTGAGGTGCTCTTTGGTACATTCTTTCTGAGACCATCTTTGCGAACCACTCTTCTACGGCTCGTCTTTCTCTTTTGGGCTTGTTGGTGAATTTGGATGAGGTGAGTAGATATGATTGGGGCTCAGCGGGGCTGGCCTTCTGCTATCACGCCATGGACGAGGCGTGTAGGCACACTAGGGATACCCTGTCGGGGTATTCTTATGCTTGGGAGGTATGCTCCTGATTCTGTTTCTGTCCTTTATCTGTATACTTTGTCTGTATTTCGTACTGAATCCGTTCGGTTTTCTTGTGTAAATATGGGGCTATACTGTCCTTGGGCTGTACAAGTTTGAGCTGGAGAGCCGGACCCCTTTGTTCCCGGATATCAGGAGGTGGAGCCACCCCAATCGTAGCGTTGATGAGGAGGAGGATCAGGAGTGGATCCTGACGGTCGCAGAGGCGCGGGCCCTGCTGGATGCTTTCGAGTATGAGCGGCTAGGCCTTTATCTATGGACCTTTTTTGAGCGGGAGGTCCACCGTGCTTGGGACGCCACTGGGATGCAGAGGATGCTGGCATCTCTGGAGGGAGATACTATGTATCTTGGTGAGCGGGTCTTCCCACAGCATGGCCGGGGTAGACTATCATATGTGGTGCCAGCGGATCCGCCTAGGGCGATGTACCCCACCTACTCTATTCCAGATGACGATTATGCTGGTCTTATGGTGGGTAGTGCGGCGACTTCTTGTGTTTTCCACGGGGCCTCCTATGATGAGTTCTTGCCTCGAGTGATGGGTCCCCTCCTGGTGGGCGCTAGGCGATCGCAAGCTCGTGGCTCCGCCTCTGCCTCTGCCTCAGGTTCATCAGCCCCTAGTACTTCTTCTCAGTCTACTGGTTCTCCGCCCTTCGTGCCGGATTTTGGTCCTCTGAGCTATACGTACATGATGGGAAGTATGCCGATGATGGGCCATATCCCGACTCTGGACCATATTCCCGAGGGTTACCGCCTCCTGCCGGATGTCTCCTCGGTATGTTTCTGTTTATATTTCACGTATTCGTCCATATAAGTGTATATGTCCGACTTCATCTGAGCACTTCTTTTTCTTTTGTTGTCAGGTCACTATGTCCGCGGCCGATTACAACCGTGGAGCGACCAAGATGGCGGGACTGATGGCCCTGGTGTCTGACCTGTCTGAGAGGCTGTTCCATAAGGCTTCTTTGGCGGCCTCGACGGTGGCCTCTGCGGTGACCCCTACTTGTGGAGCGAAGAGGTCGAGGAGGGATGGTAGCCCTCGTGGTGGTGAAGGCGGAGGTGCAGGCGGCTCGAGCGACTTGATGGCGTGGCCCCCTCATTTTCTCTCTATTTTATTTCTGATGACTTGTAAATATTGGCCGTGTGGGCCCAGACAATTTTTCTTTTCCCTTGGTACCTGTTAGCAAGTAGGTAGCACAAAAACATGTTTTCTTAGGTCCAAATCCTAGGTCTAATTACTTAATTTTTTAACTTTCTCGATTTTCCGCGATTCGGAAATGGAATGGCCATCTAGGCCACAATTTTGAGCTTGAATTTGGTGTTGCACTGCATGTTAAGAACTGTATGCACAGGTTTTTCGAGACTTGCTTCGTCAGGTCGGGGCTAGATTGTTATTTGTGCAGAACTGTTGCTGTTTTGCCGTGGAGATGTATCGCGCGGGACAAGGTATCTCGCGCGAGACACGCTACCCAGGCAGAATCCTCTTCCTTCTTCGAACAGGATTTTGTCAGTTTTCCTTATAAAAACACTCTGTAGTCCGGCCGAATAACTCACCCTAGCCCTTCAAACTCTAGAGATATTCTGTTAGGGTAAAGTTCTTGTCTTCTTTTCTAACCCTGTGATCCATGGCTTCCAAGGAGATCGCCCCAACGTCCATGATTGTTGCTGATGTTTCTTTGTCGTCTGATGTGATTGAAGCCTTCAAGCAAGCATCAAGAGATTTTGTGAGGTCGTTTCGCAACCGATCTCGCAATAGTGATACTTGGAACATTTCCAAAATACGAAATGAACTTTTGATCCAAACTGTCTCTTTCAGCTGCATCAGATGTTGCTAAAATTTGTCCTTAGTTGTAGAATCGGCTACGATTTTCTGCTTGGAACTCTTCTAACAAAACCGCACCTCCAATAAGCATAAACACAAATCCTAATTGCGATTTTAAATTAACTTTGTCAGTTTGGAGGCTAGCATCTGTGTAACCCTTACAACAAGATTAACTTCCAATATTTCAAATACCAAAAACGTATCCTTAGTTCTTCTTAAGTACTTTAAGGATCATCTTAACTGCCATCCAATGGTTCTTAACAGGATCAAATTGGT